>VWZD01012018.1:924066-1066467 GCA_013396695.1 Sakesphorus luctuosus | reverse complement strand
CCTTAAGAATTGAAATAACTTTCTGTGAAGTGCAGTTGTTTACTGAAGCATAGATATAAAAATTATTGCAACTGATAAAATGGCTTTGAACAGAATTTACCTGTAATATATGGAGGGAATTGATTCAGGACAGGGCTTTAGAAACAAGCACTCCTAAACAGGCTGGATAAAACACAGAATGCACATTGGCAAAAAGAGTGCAAAGGTCCAGCTAGGGACATCAGTGCGGCGCTTAGACTTGACTTGACTCAAGGTCACTGGAGACCTTGATAGTTCTTCTACCGTGTCATTCTTTAAAGTCACACTGAGTTTCCTTGTAAGAAAATTTCTACACAAATGAGCTTATACCTCAAAGGCAATCACTTAAAAAACATCAGACAAGGCAAAAAGAAGGAGACCTCAGAAACAGCACAGCTGGTCACAGTCCTTAAAAATAATGAATAGCAAAAGAATTATATTTTCCATTCATCAGCACATTTTCTAGAAATTTTCAATGATGTTAGTTACCACCAAAAAAATGCAAGAAATGAACTTCACAGGATGTGCAAGACAGCAAGCAATTTTTGCAAATAGAAGTTTGCGCACATAAGAACAATCAATCTGTATTTACAAGTGTGTAAGGGAACAAATGGCCTGACTATATGCTTTGCTTCTGCTCCTGAGTGCTCTTGACTTTAAAGTGCTATTTACACTTTTCCTGGGTTTTTTCCTGGTATGACTATTCTCTTTGTTTTATTTGAATTAATGGATTCTGTGATGATGTGAAAAAAACAATTCTTGGCTAATTCTGCAGTGGAACACAGAGTAGAAGCATAAATAACTGTAGTTCCATTAAAAAAGTGATTTCCAAGTAAAACAAATTATAAGAAAAATAAAACAAAATAAAGGAACAAACAAAAAAATAAAATAAAAAAAAACACACCCAAAAAACCCTCCTTCAACCCAAACTAAACCAACCAAACAGAAAACCAACCAACTAGTAAGAAATAAGGAATTCTGATCATTCAGCCTGGAATGGTTTGAAGTAAAAAGTGCAGAGACTATCTAAATGAATTGTATAGGAAACAATTCCATGTCTAACATAGCCCACAAAAATAGAAAACAATGTTTTATTGAAACAAATGATTAACAGAGTAGTTATCAAAGGTTCAATGTGAAAATGAAAGGATTTGTTACATGGGGTTCTGAAACGTCTGTTTTGGATTGAATCTAATTGATATTTTCAGGAATGACTTGAATAATGGAATTAAACACATTTCTTATATTTGCTAATGACATCATCTCAGATGAAACTGCAAGTACATTCACCTGGAATTCAAACAACCTTGAATTTGGGAGATTATCCAAAGAAGTATAAGACTGTCCAAAAAACAGGAACCAGAGCAAGATGGTAATGATAGAGCAGAAGTAGCTACAAAAACAGAGGAAAGAGACAGCTGATTAGGGAGTAGTTCCCCAGGGGAGAGAAAGGCTTAGAGAGGATTACAAAATGAACCTGAATCTATCAAGCATTTTTGATGTAAAAAAATACAAATACCATTCAGGATGTACTTGCAGGAATGCATTTTTCAAAGTACTTGAAGCAACACCCTGAAAGACTCAGCTGACAGATGTTCTTGGGCCCAACTAGGGTAACAATCAGCTGGGCAGAGTTTGGAGAAGAGTAATGAGACAAACCTGTAGTCATGGACACAAGTTCACTCTGGGAAAAAGAATGGGACTGGATGTCCAGAGGAAAAGGTAGCTAAGTGGCAACTCTATAATTACTCAAAATTAGAAAGTGTTGCTGCAAAAAGAAAGGAAATAATCTATAATTATATGTTAAATTATTGTTTAACATACTTTTCAGAAATTAATAAGCTTAAGTTCAAGAAAGAAATGTTAAAATTAAACAACAGAAAGCGTTTTGATAGAAATAATAGTGAAATACTGGTCTTTAGTACTTAGGATAACCTGTGTAGCTGGAGGTCTTAAGGAGCAGGTTAGGCAGCTCTTTTATAGTGGCCTTGGTTTGGGATGGGAAGACCTAAATGACCTCCTGGGCCCCTTTCAGCATTGTGATTCTATATTTAAGATGTTAGAAATAGAATGACACTGCAATTAAGTGAGACTTGTCTAAGGAAATGCTCAGGGAAATCCTGAAAATTATTATGGGAAGCAAGAGTGAATAACAAAACCAGAATGAGTCTCATCCACGTAAATATAAAGACAGAGAAGAAAAAAAAAAAGAAATAGGGTGTATGTAGGAAAAATAAAGAGATTTTTAGAATAATATTGAACTAGGACAGATATGTCAAATAAATAGTGAGAAAGTAATTGAAAATCTGAGTAAGAGCAGGATGGTGTATTTATCATCTGAGGTAGGAGTAAAAAGGTTTATTTAGAGTTTTAGGAGGACAGAGCAATTTCCATTAAGCAATAAACAAACAAACAAACAATCAATCAATCAATAAATAAATAAATAAAGCCAGGACAAAATTCATTATAAAATATAAAATATTTCTGAGGATATGTAAATGCTAGAAGTGCATCTTTAAAAATAATGAAAACAGAAACCATGTGCCTCAGGAAAAAGAGATATTAATAGCTACAAATCCAATTTTCTGAACTTTACATTATGCAAGACTTGGGAACAAATTTTTGGAATTATAAAAATATTGAAAACATTCAGATAAATCAAAAATGGGATAAAACATCATCTGAATTAATCAAACAACAGATTGCCTGAGGCTTGCCTGATTTCTCAGCAAGAAACTATTTTTAGAGGAAAAATTAAATATAGTAGGGTTTTTTCAATCTGATCTTTAAATATGGTGCTTTATGGAAAACAGTTGGTAAAACCTAACTGCGTGGGAATTAGTAAATGAATTCTGATGGGAAAAGGAAATGACTTATGGAAAATGACACCTGGTCATGCTTCAGGGGAAAATACCAATCTGGATGGAGTTTACCCTTCTCTACCATTGATCTTTTTAAATGTTTTTTGACAACCTAAGCACTCAGGGTAGTGGTGTGCTGCTGAAACAGGGCATGGCCAGCACAGAGAGGGACTGGGATACTACAGCAAAAAAGAAAGACAGCCATGGTTTATGAGTAGTAGAAAAGGATGAAAATCAAGAGTATAACATACAGTACAACGTGTGTAGGGACAATAAATATAAATTTGTGATGTAAAAGAGTTGAGAATGGGATAAAGAACACTGCCTTTGTAAGTGATAAAAACTGGTTCTCCCACCTCTCTTCCACAGGATACACAGCTCCCAGAGCTGGAAGTTAGTGATGGGGAGCTGAGTAAAGGCCTATAATGCGGGCTGTCATTGCAACAGTTTTCCCTTGGTCATTGGGAAATGAAGGAGTGGCTCCTGCTTCCCTAGCCCAAGGCTGGCCGCGACAGGAGAGATGACAAGACACTGCCAATGAGCCAAGGAGGAAGAGAAGCAATTTATTGAAGCAAGACACTTGCATACACAGAGTTGGAGGTGGAACTTTCCAGAAAAAGGGGTGATTCCCCAATCCTCATTGGACAAGAAGAAGTTTGAGAAACACAGCAATCACAGCACAGAAATAACCATAAAACGGCCAATAGGAAACCGTTCCTAACAGCCAATAGGGACACAACAGACTCAAATGGCGGGAAAAGAGCCCTAAGGGGATTACGGGAACAAGAACCTGGATGGGAACGACTTAGGGAAAAGACAAATGGGACACCATGATAACTTTATTATAACTGCGTCATGAGTATTTAATGTCCTTAAACAGTCATTATTTTGTCATTCCTGTCCTCGTCTGGTACAGAGGGTCCCAGCCTGTCATCATCATCATAAATCCGTTTCTTATAATATGCTTTCTACTGTTTATAGCTTTGGTATTCTCCCACACTATAACACAGGAGGTAATAATGAGAGACCTGTGTTGCCGTGGATGCCCTCCTCCCCCCACAAAGCAGGACTCCGAGCCAGGCTGATATGGGCTAAGGTAAAAAGTAAAGGTCCTTTAATAACAGGCTAAGTTCCCACAGGAATACAAGATGACATGCATGTCTCTAAGCTTTGATTTCCATAGCTTTTATAATATGATTCCTCCAATCACTACAGTCCACATGTCCCAGTTCCACCCCTGTCCCCTCCCAGGTTCCACCCCCCTGAATTGGGTCTGGGGGTCTCCGGGACCCTCCGTCTTCCTCTTCCTCTTCTTCTTCGACACATAAAGGTCTCTTGGACGTCTTCCAGGTCTTTGGGTCACTCTGCTCTATGTTTATGTTAGCTTCTAGTCTGGCACCTTGAGAGAGAGACTAAATACTGGTAAAACTTAGCGGTCTGTTCTCGGAGCAGGGGTTAGAGATAGGGCCTTATACTGTAAGCTGCTAAATGTTAACTCACTACAGACTACTGTGTTTCTACTGTGTTTCTAAAATCTACAAAATGTGAAAAATCAAAAACTAAAAACCTCTCGGCATCACCTGCTAAGCCAATTTCACATCCACATGCCTATGGGCCCAGATGGGGTGCACCCAAGAGCAACGAGGGAGCTGCACAAGAGCTTGCCAGGCCACTTTCAGTCATTTTTCAGGAGTCCTGGCTAACTGGAGAAGACACTGTTGACTGGAAATCAGCAAACATAATGCCCATCTGAAAAAATGGCTGAAAGGAGCCACAGGCCTGTCATGCTGACCTCAGTGCCAGGGAAGGTCATGGAGCAGATCATCTTGAATGCCATCACATGGCAGACACAGGACAAACAAGGGTATCAGGTCCAGCCAGCACCGGTTTGGGAAAAGCAGGCTTGACCTGCCTGATTTCTTTCTATGAAAAAGTGACCCACTTAGTGGATGAAGGAAAGGTTTATGCATATTGTCTATGTGGACTGCAGTAAAGTGTTTGAAATTCTCTCCCACAGCATTCCCCTGGAGAAACTGGCTGTTCATGGCTTGGACAATTGCATTGTTTGCTGGGGGAAAAACTGCCTGGATGGGCATGCCCAGAGCATGGTAGTGATGAATGGAGTTACATCCACCTGATGGCCGGTCAACAGTGGTGTTCCCCAGGGCTCAGTATTGAAGTCAGTCTTGTTTAAGCATTTTCACCAATGATTTGGATGAAGAGATTGAGTGAATCCTCAATATGTTCACATGCAACACCAAGTTGGGTAGAAGTAGGAAGTTTCTGCAGAGGAATCTGGACAGGCTGTATTGATGGGCCGTGACCAACTGTGTGAAGTACAAGGTGAAGAGCTGGCTCCTGCACTTCAGGCACGACAACCCCATGCAGAACAACAGGCTTGGGGAAGAGTGGCTGGAAAGCTGCTCAGAAGAAAGGGACCTGGAAGTGCTGGTTGACAATCAGCTGAACATGAGCCAGTGTTTTCCCAGGTGGCCAAGAAGACCAAAGGCATCCTGGACTATATCAGACATAGTGTATCAAGCAGAACCAGGGCAGTGATCATCCCCCTGTTCTTGGCACTGGTGAGGCCACACCCCAGATCTTGTGTTTAATTCTGGGCCCCTCACTTCAAGAAAGACATTGAGGTGCTGGGGCATGTCCAGAGAAGGGCAATGGAGCTGGTGAAGGGTCAAGAAAACATGTCCTGTGAGCCGCAGCTGAAGTTACCAGGATTGTTGACTCTGGGTAAGAGGAGGGACTTCATTGCTCTCTTCAGCTACCTGAAAGTGGGTTTTAGTGAGGTGAGGGTCAGTATCTTCTGCTATGTGTGAAGTGATGAAAGAACAAGAGGAAATGGCCTTAAGTTTTGCCAAGGGAAGTTCAGGTTAGATATTAGACAAACTTTTTTCACTGAAAGAGTGGTTGAATAAGTGCCCAAGGATGGTGGTGGAGTCCCCACCTCTGGAAGTGTTCAAGAGGAATCTGGATGGGGTACTAGGGGATACGGTTTAGGGGTGTATATGATGATGTTAGGCTGACAGTCGGTCTAGGTGAACTTGAATGTCTCTTCCAACCCAGATGTTTCTATAATTCCCTCTTTTTCCCCCCCATTATACAAGGATTCTGTCCTCCTGCTTCCCTAAATTATGCTCAGAACTACCACTTGATTTTCCTTTTTTTAAGTGTAGCAAAAAGCCTTGCACTGGCACATTGCTGGTGAAGCAGCTGGAGGAACTAAACTCAGGGACTGTAGAAAGCCCTAGAACATCAAGTACTGACTCCTGTTGAATGTAAGATACTTGATATGGCACAGTATTAGACACCAGCAGCTTGGCTACATAGCTTTCCCATGCCCCTGCCACATGCTAAGGTTTCTGACATATATCTGTTCTGATTTCTGCATACATTGTTTTGATAAGTAGCAGCCTAAACATCCCAGTTTAATTACTGGTAACCTGTTGCTCCTAGTTCCTCTTGGCACTTACTCAGGTAAGGTAATTTTATAATTGTTAGCATAGCTTCCTTTTGTAGATCCACACAATCATCTGCACTGCCTCACCTCTCCATCTTTAGTATTAACATTTGATATGGGCACTCAGTTGTGTATATTTAGGCCAGTTTTGACAGTGAAGAAAAAGACCTGGCCAGTCCAACCAATCCTGAGAGCACTGTGCTTTGCAACCACCACAGTGGTCCCAGTCATGGGAAGTATATACTATCTCTGGGGGGAAAGTAATAAACCCCTGATGTAAGTTAGTGAAATTCTCTGTGTAGTTCTGGTTCCCTGTATTCAAGAAAGACCAGGCACAGAGATGGATTATTAAGCTTATTTGTTAATACAATACTAGCTGTCTGCAATAACATTTAGTTCAGGTCAGGATTGCTCTTCCTTGGGTAATTTCATCACCTCCTTTTACATTGTTTGGGTTCACTTCCGAGGCTCTCAGAGCACACAAACAAGAATGTTTTCAAATAAAACTGAGCAATACCCAACCAGTGGGTGTTCAGCCCGTGAGACCAGAGCAGAGCTTGCATGCCGTGAGGCCAGAGGAGCAGGCAGGTGCTCTCACAGTGGAAGTGCCCCACTATGCATGTGCTATTTGGCCTCTGGAGGGTAGTGTTGGTGCTGGCAATGGTGAGAAACTGCACTGCACTGGGCAAAACACCCTGCACAGGGCAAACCCCTTGGAGTCAGGAGCCTGCCCCAAGGTGTGCAGCCCATATTGGGGTTGCTGTGGGAGCCCTGCAAGGGCTCTGTGGCACAGAGGTGGAGGGGGGCAGATCCCTGGGGCATAACTTGCGAGCAGGGCAGTGTTAGGATCACAAGTGGATGACTGGGATGTGGATTAGGCACTGGCCTGAGGTTAAGCCAACTGAACAGGATGTGAGAAGTGGCTGGACAAGACACAAGAAAAATATCTGGTTTAGCAAATAATGGGAGAAGCAAAAGTAACAGCACTTTAAGGATTAGCTAGATTTTTAAAAGGGATAAGAGGAGGTATGTACGAAACAGGCAGAATGCACAGATAATTGGTGCCAGAATAAAGGGGACCTTTAGGAAGCCCAGAATTACAAGACCATCAGTCCCTAAGAAACATAGTAATGCTATGTAAGTTTGTAGCCTTGTTACCTGGGCAACTATCAGAAGTACTAAATATGGGTAGAGATGCAGCACTATTGGCAGCAGTGAGGAAAGAGTTAACAGGGGCAGGCAAAAAAGGTACAAGAATATACCAAAAATGCTGACAGAAAAGAAAAAGAAAATTTAATTTTTCTTCTCCTGATGAAAGAGAGGAAGGAGATTTGTACTCTGCTTTCTGACAGAGGAAGAGGCAAAATTTTAAATTCACAAAACTTTGACGCTATCCTTTCAAAAGCCGAGGTGAGATCTATCTCTGTGGTTCTGGTGCAACATCCTGAAATAAACATTAGAAAAGGGAAAGGCTGACCCAGGGAGAATAAGTGACAGAAGGAACCATAGAAATGAGAGTAAATAGAAGAAAATTACTTTCACTTCCCAAAGGATTCCATCAGCCCTGAAGCTATGCAAATCAGTGTCTTCTTAACCTCAGGTAATCTAAAGCAATCCTGCACCTGCCCTTGCTTAAATTGTAAAACTAATACAACCTTGCAAGTAACCACTGCATGCTGTAATAAGCAAGATCATTCAACTGCAGCCCCATAACTGAAGTAATTAAAGACTTAGTTATACAAAAAAGAGCTCTGTGGCAACTTAATCAAATTTGGGACACGAATATGTGCCCCAGCTTTATTGTCAACTTCTGACTTGGATGTAGGAACAGTTAATGCGTTTTGGCCGAGCATGACAAGAGCTATCACTCTACAGTGGTGGCTACACAGGAGGAGGAAAAACTGTAACAGACACATCCCCTTGTTGTTTCAAAGAACCTGATCAGGCTTGTATCAGAATGCTATGGGTTCACCCAGGTGAGCCCAAATTTAAATTCAGACAAGGCCTGAAGCTGTCAGCTGACTTGAGCCGGGTTGAACTACCAGCTGACTTCTTCTAGCCAGTAGTATTGTATTCTATACTATATTACAACATCATTCTCCAGGGAAGTAGAATCAGTGTGGGAGTGGCTTGGTCAGTCACCCCACAGCAGTCTTGCCGAGAGGACATACACATGGTGCAGTCCCGGGAGAGATGGGGAGGACCAGGCCCAGCACTGGCCCAGCAGTTGTTTTGGGAAGTAAAATGTTTGTTGTGGGTTCTTCTCTCTGCTTGGGTCTGGCTTTCTGGGGACTGAGTCTTCTAAGATACTTTGCAGTTAAATAGTGAAATTTGTGTGTGTATTGAGAAGTAAGGAATTGTTCCTTGTTGCTTGTAACTTGTGTGAGTGTATATTTGTACATTCTTCTAGACCTTAATCCACATGGATCCATTCCTCACCAAGGTGATTCACTCTAATTTAACAATACACCACAAAATAAGACATTTATTTACATTTTGATATGAATAAAGTTAGTTGATGCATGTTTTCCAGCATAGGAAATCCACAAATTCTCAAATGATTTGCAATTATATTTAAACTTTAAATGCTTAAATTGTGCTGACTGAACTGTTTCCAGTTGTTCTGGAGCTATGTGCTCAAGCTCCAACTAAGCTCAACACTTTGGCAGAGGAAACATTTATGAAAAAAATATTATTTTCCTTTTTATTTTAACAATTAATCATTTCCAGACTAAGGTATTCCTGAATTATGACTGAGATAGACTATAGAAGAGTAGGGCAGGGTAGAACAGAATAGAGAAGAGCAGAACAGAAAGAACACATGCCCTTGTCAAAATATTCAGGTTGCACAAATGAAGTCATTTAGGAATTCAACTAAAAAAACCCCTACTTTCCTAGGCAGGGGAAATTCCTTCTAGACATATAGATTTATGTTTTCAACAGCTAAAGACAATGAATATACATTTCTAAGGAAAGTAACAACAATGATTGTAGCTAAGTATGAAAGGTCTCTTCTTTTGTGAATCATCCGTATTTTTAGGTGCTCACAGTTATAACTTGAAAAATGCCATTTTCTGAAATTGTGCCCTAATTTTTTCTCAAAAGAAAAGTGGTTTTAGACCCTTGAGCTAAATTGGTTGAGCTTGCTGTAAACATTTTGAATATGTAGGCACAGCTTGTTGATGTAATTTAGTAGAATGGTCTCCCCAACAAGAACAAAAACTTGAGCATAAACCCTAAGTCTTGGCTTTTCTGTAGCTTTTACTGAAATATATAAGAAAAGGATAGCAACAACTCGAAATCTTATGAATTTTTAAACATATGAATGATTGACCTATTTTGTCCTTGGAAACCTAAAAGAGGATGCATACACATTATGAGGTTGCCATGGGTCGTGAAGACATCAACATTAGTAGTAACTCCCAGTTACCATATACGAAGCATGCAGATTTTTGGAGTAACATTTACATGTTATTTATTTAAACCAATTGTGACATTTGAAGCAGCATTGATACATCTGCAGTGTGTAAAAGAAGAGACATGAGTCAGTTCTGTTAAAAGATTCAAAAAGGATTTCTGAGTGATTTTCTGTATCACCAAAATCAATTGTAACTCTTGAATTCATTTTAGTGGCTCAGACTCATGCACTTACCTTTGTCTGAAGTTCTCTTCTCAGTCTGCCTCAGCTGAAGTCATGCAGGTTTGGAAGAGAATTGTGATTCACTGATATTCTGCTAAAAGGGAGAAGTGTTACACCTGCTGCAGTAACATGTCTAGGTGGATTTGTTTCCAAGTAGCAAATACAAGAGGAAAAAGAATGACAGTAAATTGATCTTCCATTGCTCACCAGAAAGGTGAGAATTCTTGTGAGTGTGACAACTCCAGCTGGATATTGAGAATAGTCAATATACTGGGCAGCAAGCAACATGAAATAATGGTTTTATATAAAACCCTCTGTATTTAACAATTATGAGAATAAATGCAGCCTCACGTACAGGCAGTACTACATTCTTTAGCAGAGAGGGATGACTGACCATCTCCCACAACACAGCCTAGGAATGAGCAGTGCAAGGGCACCAATGTGTACTTGTAGCCTGTGCAGCAAGCAGGTCTCTCATGACGGTTTTTGTAAGTGGACCTCTTTTCTTGCATAGTAGGTCCCCTATTTAACAAAATTTTCAGATGAATATTGGCATTGACAAAAACAGGATCTCCAGAATGTTCTAGAGTACGCACAATGTGGTTGGAAACTCGAACAGAAAAGTAATCTCAAAGAATATTTTCAACAAAACCACCAAAGTAAAGAACAAGGAGGTCTCTCTCATGCAGTAGGCATGCCAGAGAGGAAGGGTCCTGTTCAAGAATTAGGGAAATGGGATTGGCCACAAAAGGTGGCCAATTATAGTAAAAAGTGCAAACGTAGTGGAGAAATAGAACTAGGGAGTAAGCCTGCCTCTATAATCAAGAGCTGTAATTTTACTTGCTGCTGAACACTTTGAATTTGATAAGAGTGTCAGATGGTTTGCTTTGCTGATACTTTTGAGCAATTTGTACCAGATTCCCGAATTGCATATGAAGTCCCCAGCAAGGACTAACAAGGCAGCTGATAAAGCTTCTATTCCTAGCACAGCATGAGAGCGTGGTTTAAATATGTTTGGGTCAGCAAGGTGAGCCTCAAGTAGATAAGTACTGTGATGGATGAGCTAAGATGAAGGTTTCAGCAGAGGAGGTATCAGGAAACAACATTCACGGATAATGTCATGGCATTCATAATAGGACAGTCAGCAGACTTAGGGAGCCAATAGGTTTCAACATATAGCTGACAGCACTGCAACACCATGTCCAGCAGTCATACACCAACAGAGAGATAGGACTGGCTCAGGTAAGGAGGCTAGAGTGAAGCTGCTTTCCAGGTGACTGTTAATGCCATTCAGTGACTCCAGACTAATACAATGGCCTCCAGCCACACATTTGTCACCGAAGTTTTTCCACAAGTCCAAATGCCAAAACAATCTCAACCAGAGTCCCTAAACAGAGGCAGTATCATTTATCAGACAGAACAGAACCTCACCAGTTACTCATGCAGGAAATTGAGGGTCTCTCTTTAGTCTGTGTAGCATAAGAAATATAGGAAACAACTTTCGGGTAGCTGTACATTGAGAACTCCTATTGAGATTTTGTGTCTCAGTATATACCCTAATTAAAAATTTAAGTAATCAAATTACAGGCTCTTTTAAAAATGAGGAGCTCATTTTATTACTACTGGATTTTTTCTCTCTCATAGGTAGCTTGGTGAATTTCATCTCTGTTTTCATTTAACTGCAGGAAGAATTGGACTTCAGTAGCTAGAAAGCATGATACAGTCTTACTGCAATGCTGCTTTCCCCTGCAGAATTATAGACTCAGAGTAAAAGATGTACCCCTGGCAGAGAAGAAGAGCTCTGCAATGAACATAGATTCATGAATTTGAAGGCCAAAAGAAGATTATTATGAACATTTATTCCTCCTGCATAGCTCAGGTTACAGAATTTCCCACAAGTGATTCCAGTGTCAAATCCAGTAATTTATGGCTGAATTAGAGTACATACTCTGAGAATTATTGGAGTTTTTTCCATAATGATGATGCAGAGCAGCCCAGTGTGCTCTGCAAATGTTACATCAGCTTCCTTACTAGAAACACACTGAGGAAATACAAATAACCTCACACTTCTATAAACATTTTTCAGCATTCTTCCACATCTTATTTTTGATTAGTTGACTGAACTTGGTTACTGAGCTCTGCTACAAGAGGTATTCATAGACAATTTGTGCAAGTATCACCTCTGAAAATAAGAGACCCAAGACATCTGGCACCACAGATGCACTTCTGCAGTGAAGGTTTATATGTAATGGACATATACGTGACCAATCCCTTCTTTAACTCCTGCTCTGTATTACCCTTGTGCCAGATGTAATTACTCTGCACTTGTGGTCACTGTGCACCTGGGTACAGGAATGTTGGAACAAGCAATATGGATCTCAAGTAGTTTCCTGAGGGTGTTCAGTAAATCTGCCTTTAGCTGTGCCAAGCTTAATGTGGCACTCAAGAAAATATTTGTTGGTGCAAGGAACTTGCAATCATTCAACCAACACTCTGATTAACAGATCTGTCCAAATGGAGGCTGCAAGACCAAATTTCATCTTAATGTTCTTTCAAGCAACAAGGCTCATTTTTCAGCTGATGCAGAATTTGTTTAATTTATTGAAGTCAAAAAAGCTGCAAGAAAATCCATTGTAACAAATGTGGATAATGTCATCTTCAAATTCGTCTTCAAAAACTCTTGAAATGGCAGTGCTACCTAGAAAGAACTTATTGACCAGCTTTTGTGGCAAGACTATTACTCTCTGAACTCCAGCAAACTGTTTCAGTACAATCAGTCCACCCATGGACTGCACAGCCACTGTGGAAAACATGGAGAAGGGAAACAATGAGCTCCGCAGTGTCTCTTCTGCCCTAGAATAACCATGCCGCTATTAAAATCCACTCCTACTTCAGTGCATAATTATTGTTATGTTTCTTTTGGAGATGACTGACTTATCAGCCTTGATCACTCCTCCCCTGGAAAAGGTCAGGGTCTCCCCAGGGAGGTCCTGCTCACAGCCAGTGAGAGATTGCCTGGGAGTCATACCCTTTTGTCAGCTGACCTTTAAATACACTAATGTCAGTTTGTTAACAAGAACGTTTCATTTGTTAAAGTCCTTGGTGTTAGTCTGACATGACTAACATTTAAAACATCTATCTGATTTTTTTCTGCCCTGTGATCTCATGATAATGCTATAGTGTTAATCTTTGAGGTCAAATACTAGGCAGATCCCCTCTCTAGCCCTTACTTGCAAACTTACTATAAACACTTTTCTATGTCACTAAATTACTTTTAAGGAAGTTCATACATAAATTCAAAGAAATATAATAGAGTTTCCAAATGTTTTTACAGCAGCAGCTAAGAGTGCTCCTTCTGTTTCTCTCTGTTTGTGATTGAAAATTTTGGGAAACTTGTGGAGATTTTGTTATTGATTTCATGTGTCATTAAATCAGTGCTCTGTTCTGCAAAACAATTACTATATTCATCTTCTCTGTACCAAAGGGGCAAATATTGAGTATTTATTTAAAGACAGTGAGAGCACAAAAAGTTTTTCAGACAAGAGTTTAGCTAGAATACTGTTGGGGGAATATGAATCATCCAACATTGCAGCATAAATTCAGACATGCTTTCCTGAACTCTGAGGGTTTTTTCCTGGTCCTGCCTATATTCAGAATTACAGGCATGATATTAGGTCTTTTGGTGAGCACATATATTACTGGCAAAAAGTAAGGAATTTTCTGTTGGGGGGACATCATTTTTCTTGTCACACTCTTCCACAAACAGAAGGTCAGGCTCTTACAGATCCTCTCCTAGGACTTACTGAAGCAGTTTACAAACTATGGGTAGCAGGCTAAATGTAAATCTTCCCTAGAAGCTGGCTGAGTCCCTACAGAACAGCTCTTCTTCACAGGCTTATATAGGCAATCTATCAAAATCCACAGGTTGCCTTTCTGCCTTCCCAGCTGTTTGCTTACAGAGGAAACTGAGGGAAGAATATATGCTGGTTACTGCCACATGGGGATTGAGGCTGTAGGACACAATGCAGAGCACACCTGCCTCCAGCATGGACACATCCCTGAAGAAGACAAGAAACAAAGAGGTCACCCAGGCTTGTAAGATCTCAGTTGCTCAATCCTGCAAGTGCAAACAAGGGGAGAGGAAAAGAAGCTATGCACCCTCAGAGTCTGAGAGCTGTTTAGAGTCAAGACACTGAGTAGGCAAAATGCAATTGAATATCCTTCATCTTGCGCTGCAGAAGTCAAACTTTAGATAGATAGATAGATAGATAGATAGATAGATAGATAGATAGATAGATAGATAGATAGATAGAAAAAATCCAAGCTACAGTCCAAACTAATCTGTCCAAACAAAGGAAAAATGTTCTTCCAAACTCAGATAATCACCTTGGTCTTGAATATGTGATTGCTTTACACTTGCAGCACTTCTAAGGATATGGATTCCCTGCATATCACTGGAGCACTGACAGAGCTGTTCTGACGATCTACCTCCAGCTGTGCCCCATAAGCAATGCTTCAGGCAAAGATGCACACACACACACCTCAGATTACTTTCCTACCTCTGCTTGATATATCTTCCCCTTAATATAATTCTGAAGTTCACATTATCCCTTTTAGTCACAGCACTGCAGGCATCTCATGTTAAGGTAATTATCTGTGATGACCCTGAAGTCCTTCTTGGAATCTAATGTACCTATCACTCTCATTACCATAATATTCGAGTCTCCCTAGTATCAAGGCATTTGAGTCACTCATGTCAGTCTGCAGAACACAGCCTGGAGAACAGCAGACTAGGAAAGTACATGAAGACAAAGATTCAAGAGCAAAAGCATAGGATTTTAAATTATTAGAATATGTTTATGAGATCAAAAGGATAATGTAAATTCTCAGCAATAAAATGAAGCCTGAGTGACAATGTTTCATTGGAAATAATAATGTTGAAATCACTTTGCAAAACACAGTGCAAAACTGCATTGCAGGAACTGAAAGGAAATCTTTTTTGCTAAGAACAAATAGATTGAACAGAAGCAAATTACAGCAGAAGACTGATGCCATCGCCATGTACACTGCCCAAACCAGAAGAAATTTCATTGCAAACCGTGCAGCTACATATGTATAAGAGTGCTAAAAAACAGAATAAAGCTCAAAGTAAGAGAAATTCAGCTGTACTGGTATTGATGTGTAACAGCAGACTGCCATGTAACAGTAATGGACATTGCCCAGCATGGTTTCTGTCAAATTCTATGTTCACTGTGCTCTTACAGACCTGTCCTTGGTTACTTGTTTCTTGCTGTTAGTCATTGAGTGACCTCCTTTAACAAATGATGCATACTTCCTAACATCTATAGTTTTGCACCACTAATAAAGAAAGGATCAATCACATTTTTTCTCTGTTGAATTGTACCTCTCATATTTGTGACTGCATTGAGGGAAGAGTCATTCTGGAACAACAGTGCCTCAGGGTGGGAATCATCTCACCTGACTTTATTTGTCTGCAGTAGTCAAATTCCATTCTTCTTACAGCTAATTGCAGGCTTTTCTGTATTAGGGCATAAATGGCATGTACTTTAAGTATAGATGAATTATGATCTAGAAATGCCTATTTCTCTTAATTGCAAAGGGAATAACTAGATAAAATACAGCCTACACAGAGTCGGCTGAGTGTCACCCACACTGTTTACAATTTTGACAAATCACACACATGTTTTAAACCAAATTTGTTCAGTGAAGCATTCTTTTAACAGAGCTCTTGGCAGCTAACATGCACTCTAGAAAATAGGTCTTTCTGTGTAAACCTTCCCTGCTAACACACATGCAGGGACGTCTGTGTCACTGTGTTGGACTGTCACTTAGACAAGCACTTTTCCAGTTATCAAAAGTCAGCAGACCAAAATTGTATGGCTGCTTCCTGATTGCTTATTAGTCCTCTGTGGCATGGCCTATAGTAAATCATTTTAATGAAGAGAGGGAAGGTAAAGTAATTTCCATGAATAGTGTTTTAAAATCAGACAATTCTTGCTACAAATGTCAGGTTACTCCTGAAAACCTGCAGGCCCTGTGGGATCTGTTGTCATGTACTGCCTAATACTCATGCAGTTAAGTGGTGTCCTCAGCTCACCTTGTGCTCTTTTCTTCCAATTGTCACTGCAGGTACCAAACCTGATATCTTATGGATGATGAGCTAAAGGCACAGCAGTGCAGAAGCCTAGAGTTTCATACCTGCTTCAAGCCAGTCTAGTACAAGGTCTGCAACCATCTAGTCAGTGTAGGACATGAAGGGCACTGTCTAGTACCTCTTCTGTGTTTCATTTTCATTCCTGTTGAAACAGTGACATAGAATCATGGAATCATAAAATGGGCTAGATTAGAAGGCATCTTAAAGATCATCCAGTTCCAACACCCCTGCCGTGGCAGGGACACTTTTCACTAAATCAGGTTGCTCAGAGTTCCATCCAACCTGGCCTTAAACTCTTCTAGGTATAGGGCATCTACAACTTCTCTGGGCGGCCTGTCCCAGTGTATCACCACGCTTACAGTAAAGAACATCTTCCTAATATCTATTTTTAACCTATTCTCTTTAAGTCTGAAGCCATTCTCCCCTGTCCTCTCACTACATGATATTGTAAAAGATCTCCATCTTTTCTGGAGGCCTTAAGATATTGAAAAGCCACAATTAGGTCACCCCAAAGCCTTGTCTTTTCAGGCTTAAAAATCTGATTCTGCTAGCCTTTCCTAATAGGAGTTGCTCCATCCCTCTAATTGACCTGGCAGCCCTGGTCTGGACTTACTCCAGCAGGTCAATGTCCTTCCCGTGCTGGAGCCCCAGAGCTTAATGCAGAACTCCATATGGGATCTCGCAAGAGTGGCGTAAAGGGGTAGAATCCCCTCTCTCAATCTGCTGGCCGTGCTGCTTTTGATACAGCCCAGGATACATTCTGGCATCTCAAGGGATATGCTTTGTTTACAAACAAATGAATATAAATTTAATCTCAGGCAATTAAAAACATCTCTAGGTAGACAATCCTAGGTAGAAACTCTAGGTAGAACAGGTCACCCAGAGAGATTTGTGAAGATAAAAGCTGTCTGGACAATGTCCTAAGCAGTTGGGTTTAGCTGGCCCTGCTTGAGCAGGAGTTTGGACAAGCTGACTTACAGAGGCCCCTTGCAAACGCTGTGATACTGTGAAAAGTCTCACAAAGCAGGTGGTAGGAAGGTTGGTCAACAGAAAATGGAACTGATGCATTTGTGCCTGCGCCTGCAAAAGTGAATTGGGAAATAACCTTCAAATACACAGTGAGGAAGGATATCCCTGCTGCTGCTACTACAGATTCTTGTTCAGGTATCCTGGTAAAACTAGAGTTGGAGATTTAATCTCTACCATAGAAAGTAACTGGAATGCCCTATGTCCTTCTCTATTTATTGCTCCCTTCAGTAGCTACTTCACAGCAAGACAACAATTTCTAACATACAGTTTCAAATACAACAGATCTATCCATGTTACTCCATAACAGCTGCTTTCACTTGTATTGATTTTAAGATGATTCTTACATAGCAGATGTTACAGTTACTCCTGCTTCAGCCTCCTTAGAAACATTTGTAGAAAATGTTTATAGTTGTTCACAAATTAACTAGTCTAGAGAAAAATCATGTGCAATAACACAATCCATACAATGACAGCATACAGCAGGGTGGTATTTTCAAGGTGTTGAAAGTGCACAAGAAACAGAGGACTTTGTTTTCTTCACAAATAGTATGTATATAATATAAATTGACTCTTAACATGAAACATTGAAAAATGCATGCCTCATCATATTTTGGATATTTGGCCATATTTCAGATTGGCTTAGATTTCAAAATTAAATTAAAACTGCCAAATTAAAACTGAGATCTGAATGTCAAATAACACATCTTGCTGAACAATTGTGAGTTTGAAATTTCAATTATTTTGCAAATAGAACCACTACGTCTCACTCATGATTCATTGGTTCACTTGAAATACTGAGTTTCCAAAGGGAAAACAATGGTTTTGGGGCTTAGTCCTTGTATTAGGACAAGCCTACCGTCCACAAGAGCCTACAGTCCTAGAACCCCACAGCTGGACTGTTGATAACACATTGCACAGGTTATGTTTTGTACCTTCTAGAGCTGCTGTAGTTTCAGTATTAAACACTAGCTTGTACTCTTAATAGTACTTTTTTAATATCCCCATGCACTGTCATAGGAATAACAGTCTGCAGATGTTTTCAAGATATTCTGATCATCCTTTAGTATTCTGTTAGTTGTTGCAAGATGAAAGAACCACTGAAGGAATTTGTGTTAAATGTCAGTCTCAGAGAATGACGTACAAAACAGCCTCATTGTATTTTCTGCACAGAGATTGCCTAGATTATTTTTTTAAATCTTTCTTTTTGGGGGGAATATATATGAACAACTCTTCCATGACACTGATTTTTCTTTTTTTTTAATTTTAAGAATTTCTATGAGAAGTTGCCCTTTTTTTCCCCCAGAAATTGACTTTGAGGACATTTTTTAAAATTCAGCTAACCCATGATTACATTATTTTCCATCCCCAAAAGGGTTTAAATGCCATTCTCATCATTAAATACAAGTGCATAAAGAAAATATTTTCCTTGTTGTTATTTTATGAACATAAACCTCATCTATTTATTTAATCAGTTATTTTTACAGTACTTGTTCATGCTTTGTGGATTTTATATTAAGATAATACAATGCGAGGTGGGGTGAGTTAGATCATGTGGACTTACAGCATTGCTTTGGAAGTCACCTTTCCATTCATGTGGAGAAGAAATGAAGGGGAAACTCGGCCAAAAGAGAAACAGTTTCAGAGTTTACCCTCTGACATGTCAAACGATGAGTACCTTCCCTGTGGGAAAGTGGCACACAGCAATTGTATGAGCAACATGAAAGCTTCAGACTGAGAATTCAAGCCCATGAGACTTGGAAGGCTGAATAACAGGAACTGAGGGAGACTTAAAAATTAATCAAACTCACTTCCAGGGACATGTTTGGGCCATCTAATCTTCAAAGGTAGGGCACAATTCCTACCTAAAAAAACTCCTGAGAGATGAAGCTGTTCATTAAAGAGAAGATCAGAAATACCACAGAAGCTGGAAAAAGTAAAAAAATTCTGAGTGCCATGTTTCCTCCATTAGATAATATCGATGTAGCATCCAGCACTAAGGATGCTCCTCTGGAATTGGGAACTCTAAATGGAAGATGGGGGAAAGCTTGGTTGGAATAGAAGTTGTAATCAAGAAAAAAAGATAAACATGTTTGCTACTTCAAAGATGATTATAGAAAGACTTTTGCTCATCACAGTCGTGATAGACATCATAAGGAACCTGAATCATTCACAGCCCCAACAGGAGAAGGCAAAGGGGAAGAAAAAGCTTATTGATAAGTTTTGTTTGTGTGTGGAAAGAAGGGCAATAAAACTGTGAAGGGTCTGAAGCACAAGTTTGACGAGGTGATGAGGAACCACTGAGGGAGCTGATGTTGAGCCAGAAGAAAAGAAGATTTGGAGGAGATCTTGCTCCCTGCAACTACCTGAAAAGTGGCTGTAGCTGGGTGGAGGTCGGTCTCTTCTCACAAGTAGCAAGATGAGAGGAAATGGCCTCAAGTTGCACCTGGGGAGGTTTAGATTGGATATTAGGAAACATTTCTTCACTGAAATGGTGATCTGGTATTGGAATAGGACACCCTGGAAATGTTCAAAGGATATGTGGTTTTGGCATGCAGGAACAGAGTTGAGTGGACTTAGCAGTGCTGGGTAAACTGTTAAACTCAGTGATCTTGGAGGTGTTTTCCAACATTAACTATTCTATTATTCTATGATGGAAAGACAAAATTATTCCTGTTTGTTGTGAATAAAGGTGATCTGAACAGGAGGGATGAACCCTAAGGGAAAAGAATAGCAAGCATTTAAAATCAAGATGGTTCTGAGGAAACTTTTAAAACAAATGGTAGTGGAGTGCCAGTCTTTGCAATGATATTTTAAAGAAGAAACCTCTTGGAGCCCCAAGTATAAAGGTGAACTCAGTAAAGACAATTCCATTGAAGAAGGCAGATTAGTTCTTTGAATAGGCATTAACTTTATGAAAAAATGAGGATATCCTAGATGAAAATCTTTCCCTGGGGGCAAGGAGAAAAGGGTCAAGGGTGTCCACAGAGAATCAGTTTGAAACCAAAGTAATTGTGGGAAAGACTGTGGTACAACCACACATGAAAGATGTATTAGTGGATCTGTAGATATATACTGGGTGATTAAAAATTCAAAATTGCTTCTTTAAGGGCAAGTCCTGCTCTGTAAGTGTTAGAGGGTTCTGAAGAGGTCAAAAATTATGTGAATAATAATTGTTATTTCACTGATTTAGTCTAACCCGATTTTCAAAGACATTTTAAAGGAAACTGAGGAGCAAAGTGTTGAGAGAGAAGGTCATGGCAGGTATTAAAATATTCAATAAAATACAGAAAACTTAGAAAAGGGGTAAATAAATAGTTCTTACATATCAAGGATGTCAGTGGTGGTTTCTGTTAGGATCTGTTCTGGGACCTTTGCTGGTTAATATATTCCTAAATGACCTAGAAAAGACAGTAATCGATGATAAGGTTTGCTGATGGTTCCAAGTTATTACAGGTAGTAAGATGAGAGCCAGCTGTGAAGTCTTGCAGAAGAACTGACAAGACTGATTGGACAATAAAATGTCAGATGGAATTTAATGTAGATAAATGTAAAGTGATGTCCCTGTGGGAAGCCAATTGTAGCTTCAGACAAAGTGCTTTATTCTGAGCTGTCTTTTACTTCTTGGGAGTGAGAACTTGGGATATGATAGTTGGTTCTACAAAAACACCAGGTCTGGGCTTGTTAGAGTTACTAAAAATAAATAAATACACAAAAAAAAAATAAAATAAAAACATCTCTTACTGCTGTATAAATTCACAACTCACCCATGCCATAGCCTTGAGTCTGAAAAACATATGAGCAAGAGGTGTGATATAGATTTATAACATCACATTGATCATAAGGTCATGGGTTCAATCCCCTATGTGGGCCCTTGACTTAAGAGCTGGACTTGATGATCCTTGTGGGTCCCTTCCAACTTGGAATAGTTTGTGATTGTGGTTCTCTGAAATAGAGCATAAGGAGAGGGATGGGCTGCTCAACAATAATTAAGTCACTGAAAAATAATCAGTCTTCATCAATGCTCAACATCAATAACAAAATCAGATGTCATTTTAAAAACAAGGGGAGGTGGTTCTACCCACAATGAACAGTAGAGCTGTACTGCTGCTTGCCAAAGTCTGTTCTGTGTGCAGAATGTTTAAATGTCCTATCAGAGACTGGATGAAATTCTGGAGGAGACATCCCATATGAGGTTAGTGTACAGGCTCAGGAAGTCCACTGAGAGGAAAGCATTAGGAAGAACCTGGTCTAGAAGAACTATTTGCCAGGACAGAAATTACAGAACCCATGTTCCTATGTGCTATTGGTTTGCAAAAGACAGTGATTACTTTGCCATTGATGTGATCCAAACACTAATCATGACAGAATAAAGCTGTATAGTCCAATTGCAAGTATTTGTCTTAAAAAAAATCCCCTAAACTGTACAAGAAATATATATATAGTTCTACAAAATCCTGTTTACGTGTTAACACTTTGCACTCTTAGGTTGCAAAGCATTACACAAAGCTTGACCGTCCATTTTTCCACAAATACATGACTGTCTTCCTCTCCCCTTTACTACAACTGATCTCCTCCCTTGCTTTCCATGTCTAGATTAGGTGCTACTCCTGTACCTTCATGTCATATCAGCCAACATCTTATGTCTTCTTTAAAGTGAGGTCCCACCTCCCTTTTCCATGGCTTCTGTGAGATAAGGTAGGCTAAAGAACATAAAATGAACATCACATTATTCTTTGATCATCTGGCATTCTTCCTAAAATATTGTCAGCTGATTATGTAAATCCAGTGAAAAGACTACTTTTCAAGGAATGTAGTAGCTATTGCAGAGCATAACTTTTAAATTATGCAATAAAAGCATAAGTAGCCAGGGTTATTTACACAGGTACAAGCACACTAAGTACCCATGGTTTTGTCCTAGATCAGTACAGATCAAGTGCCCTTTTATAAGATGTATATTCCCCAATGTAAATTAAATATTTTTACCTTTAAAAGAAAATACAAATTACATTCTGACTCTTTATTAGCCCATTGACAGCTTTACATTCAGTTGAGCAGAGCAAGTTTTCCATCACAGTTTAAACACAATCAGAGCATGAAGAGCTAGGATTTATCAGTTAAAAAATTACAAACATGGTATATTGAGCTAATTTTTTACCACAATGGTGTTTCATGAAGATGCACAGGAGTACTTTTCATCTCAGTTTGACTACTTTAGTTTAGTGCTGAGCTGAAGCAAAGCTATGAGATCCAGAGCATTGAAAATGTGGGAAAGCTCATTTTCCAGTTTCAGTTTGCAAGTAATGAATGATGAGCAGTGAAATGGTGAGACATACCCATTTCAAAAATTTGAAGAACATGCCAAGCACAAAATATCAGTTCACTAGTGATAGATAATATTTTCCTCATTTAATACATTAATTAATTTTTCATTAAAGCATGACTTGAGGAGTCTTTTAATGCAATCTTTGTAGTTTTAAGACCCCAATAAACAATATAAAAAAAAGATTAATTTTTAAAAGAGTGACAATTAAACTGAATTTCCATTCAAATGCAACTTCAATCAAATAATAATTAGAAAGACAAATTGTCCACTAAATAATGAATTCACCATTCACTGATTTCCAGTATAATAAAAGTATAAGTACTAAGCAGAACAAGAAAAGTATGTAGTTTTTGAACAGCTTAAACAAATATGTAGCAGACATGCATCTTTCACTGAGCAAATAGCTTCATTAAATTTATGAAATTATATTAGCTAATTAGAACAGACTATTTTGCAGAATATCTTAGAGAAAATGATGAACATTATTTAAATTAATGCTTGTTGATTTAAATGGTACTTAAAATCACTATGACATAAATCACCCATCTTGGTGCAAGTTTTGCATATACATATTGGTATTATGCAGGCAATGACATCTCATTTGGAAAAGTCTGAAATCTATTCCTGTCCTATTGTTAGCTGTTGAATATTTACATTTGCAAGTCTGATAATATTCCATCATCTGTGTTTTTGAGATGTCTGTTTTAAATTACATAAATTGCAAGCATTGCCTGCTTAATCTGCCAGTAAAAGATTTTGTTAAGAAATCTGCTTACAAATAGAATTTCCACAATTGTTATAGATGTAGCTAAGGCATCGACATATGGGACACACACAGGAGTGAGTACATCTGCATTTTGAACATTTGGAAGTGACAGTGTGATTTGCAAATAATATGAAAATAGGAGTTTTATAGTAGAGCTACAGGATGTGAAATGGAGGAAATCATGAACTACTGAACTACAACACTCAGTTGGAGAAACTGAACACTTTACATGATTGTGCAGTGCCTCTAACCTCTTCATGATTGTCACCTAGGATAAATCAACATCTAGGATGCTGAAAGCCAAGATTAATTTCCAAAAGGCATTATGCACAGAAATAGTGCATTTGAAAAGCCACAAATAAAGAAGAAAAGCTCACTATATAAATCCTGGGGGGAGGTGGAGGGGGGGAAGGGGGGATTGGAGTTGGCATGGATTTAAAATAATTGTATTTAGGAAACCTCTTTTGATATCTAATTCACCTTAGCATCAGTAATCTTGCGGAGCTGGCTACAATTGTGAAGTGCACATTTGTACAGAGTAAGCAGCCAGTTCATGCTGCATCAGAGGATGCAAGAGTGAGGGAGACTACTGTAGCAATCAAAAATGCTGCATTACCTGCCAAGCAAACCCAGAGGAGATACAGCACTGACGAGCAACAAACACAAGCCAAATAATTTCTCCATGCCTGTTCATATTTGCCACAGGGAAAATATATATTTCTAGAACACTTGCTAAATTCAAATGTAAATACCCACATACTACTTGTCAGGTAGAATAACTGTAGAACAAACTGACTAATTTGAGGATATAAAAAAACCATAATCATATAAAAGGTTCCATTTTCAGAGGACATGATTTGTTGTAACTACTGAAACCATTGAAAAACCACAGAAAAGAATGGCAGTTTCTTTTAAAGCTGAACCATGAAGGATTTATAGATGGCAAGTTACATACAAAATCACACATCACATTGGAATTACACATTAAATTGGAAAAATGAAGATGATTCAAACAAGAGTAAAATTTCAATGCTTGCTCATCTCTGGGCCTTACCAAAAAAAGTAAATTTTTAATGGACATAATTGAAATATTTTTTCAAGGAAAGAGAGATCAAGGCAGACTAAGAAAAACAGTTTACAGAATAATTAGCTGACATAGACGTATTCAGGTAAGCATAGCCAGGTGTAATTCATCTTTGGATGATTAAGGAAATAGACAAAATAAGGTCTGATTAATATCTTGCAGAAGTTGTGAGAGATAGATAACATCTTGAGAACTGGAAAACAACTACCAAAATCTCTCTCTCCAATTTAATGGAGAGAAAAGAGGACTGAGTGAAATACAGATCTAATCAGCCTAGTTTTAAAACTTAAAATACACTGGAAACCTTATTAAAGGTTCAGTTTGTGGATGTCCAAAAGATAATTAGATGATAAACAACAACTAACATGATTTTGTCAAGAAAATTAATATGAAACCACTCTCATTTCATTAAATAGCTTATTAGATAAGTACAAAAGAAAAATATATAGCTTATTTTAATAAGGTTTCTGACATTATCTAGTATGATGTTCCTTAATGGAATTAACTAAGAATAAGTACTAATTCCAAGTGAGTGAATTAGTTAAAAATTGGATTTCAAATTGGATTTTACTTATGGTCTACTCTTTTAATGTTATGTGTAGTCCTATACATGTCTGATCTGTTTTTCATTCTTCTCAGAAATACCTATTTAAAGAGGAGGCTGGGCACATATTACGTTTCTTAGCTGACCTAGAAATTTCGAATATTCTGTAGAAATCCCAGCAGATGAGATGCACTATATTTTCTCTTTCTAGAAGCTTAGGCACCTCTTACATGAAATATGGCAAATTAGTTTGGACTGATCTGATTTCATAAACCAATATTGCACTTAATCCCATTTTCCATTTATCTCCATGTCTTAATTATTCTTCTCTCCTGAATTTGTTCAAAAGCTTTTTATTATACTTAGGTCAAACTGACAGATCTCTAGTTTTCAAGATTACATTTTCTCTCCTCTGAAATGTCATTACTGTAATGCTGTTCTCATTGCTGTACCATCTCTGGTTTGACAGATTCAATACAGTCCCTTGCTGCCAACTTTGAAACTTAATGTACTAGTTCTTTCCAGTATTACACAATGCACATTATTCCTTCCCTCTAGACTGAGCACAGGAACTTTGCTTCTGCCTAAAATGGACAGGCACATTCATCACTCTTTTTCTTAAAACTACAGGGGTGATGACAGACGCTGATGTCAACCTTCCCTTCACGGCCACACTTCTCCTACCAGCCTGTTCTCCAGACACGAACCCAGCCCACAATGAGCAGGAATCAGGTTTCCTTTCATTCAAGAAAATTCACTTTGTCAAGAACCACGTTAATGGCTTCTTGCAGGCTTAACAACCACTGACATGCAGCCTTCCAGAAGGTGGAAGCACCTATCCCACGTGGTGCTCTTCTGTTCAGCACTCCCGGATAACACAGTCTGTGGGCTTTTACATTCACTCATCTTTATTCTTTCTTTGCTCTGCATCGTCTTCATTTATAATATACATTACTGCAGTCGTTTCTTTTAACACTTCCAAAATATTTTGACTTTCCTCACTTAAAATATAACTTACTGAAGAATTCCTGCCAAAACACTGCTCGTATATAATACCAAGAGTATTCTCCCTTCTAACCACCTCTGTTAACATCTTGGAAGAAAGAGCATTCTGATTAGGCAGTACTTACTGTCCTCTGCTGCTTAAGTCCTACAATCCTAGAATTAAATTTTTCTGTATTTCCCATTTTCTTGGTTAATCACACACAGATTTTATTATACTGAATAAAGCAAGCTGAAATTTTCACAGTTAGTGGTGTGCCTGATTTGCTATTACTTCCCTCTCTACTCATTGTACTAATTCTAATGCCTAATTGCAATACAGCATGTCCATAGTAATTTTTTGCATGTAATTCTACAGCACTGATATCACATTTTTTTCCTTTTTGTCAGAGCTAGACAGATTTGTAATTCCTTTGCACATTTTTAATGGGAATCTATTGAAATTTTGAAATAATATTGATTTATACAGACAGGTATAATAATTAATTTAATTAATATTTTTTCTTTCAAAGTAGAAGTCACAGAAAAGAATACATCCTGGTTTTAGTGATGATCTATATTTTTAGAGCTTTGGACCAAAATCCCCTTTGACTCACGGAAAAGAACCAGTAACTTTCTGTGAGCCTTTAACAGCCAACATCTCAGTCCCATAAAGGATGTAGGGGCTGAAAAAAAACGTAGAGACGATTGAAGAGCACAGTTTCATATGCATGATTTACAAATTCTGCATTTAAAGGCTGCCTAACTCTGCAATGGCCAAATCACCAAAATACTTCAGGTTTGAGTTTGTCATGTGTCTAGGCACATGAAGCTCTGCCACAGCTCATTTCCAGGATGATATCTTTCTTGACTAATTTGACCTCTTTGCTGTCCAACTTCTGCCAATACACCAGATGGAGCAAAATATCAGTCACACTTATGGGTCTCTGCTTGTGACCTCTATACTAACAGGGAGATGACTTTCTCTAGGAATATAGAGGTAAAAAGGCCAGGTTATCACAGCACACTGCATCTCAATCAATGGGTACACAGTCTTGAAACTTCTGTAACAGATGGCCATTTCCTAGATCAGAAATTGCTACACACCAGTATAGAAGAATCTTACATTGGACTTTATTTTGGCAGAGAGAAGGAATTGAACTTCAAGTTTAAAAACTGCTGAAATGGGACATAGATCTGTCATATTTTGTGGAAACCAGTCAAACCCAACCAAATCACCCAGGCTAACATAAGCATTAAAAAATTATTCTAGGAGGTGAATTAAAATGCTAACAAATGTTAAGGCTCTATATGCCTTACAAGGATGCTTACACTGAGTCAAGATACACTTTGTCCTGTCAAAACCAGGACGTTGTACAGTCAGGAAGAAATTCAAAGTAGGTAGGTTGATGACTAGGACTTTCACTTGGAAAGGTGGAAGACTATGAATCCACTCCACAGACGCTGTCTATTTTTTCTCTCCACTGAATGTCAAGCATATGAATAGTCCAAGGAGTAGACCTTGATCAGGCCTGGAATAACTCATATTGGAAACGCAGGATGATTGCACTAAATAATATGTGATACAACATGAATAGCCAAATGAAGAAGAAAAACTGTCTTCAAAAATGGAAAATGCAAGCCTATCATAGGCTCTTCTGTCATATCTGAGTGTCACTTTTATCTAAATCCAGGTCCAAGTTCACTAGCAGTGGAAGGCACCAGAATGAAACTGCTCATGCCTGATCCCAGGGGCTGAAGTAGGCAACTTCTAGGAGGTGGACAGTCATACCCCATGGCATTAAAAACTGATTTGTCCCCAAAGCAGAAGGGCATACCAATCCAATCTGTCAGGATTTCAACACAGCGGTTTTAGGTGTAGAAAATGGACAGGCTAATGGATTGCAGTTAATTACAGAATATAATACTCCTACTCTGCATTCAGGTGTTGAGGTTTATTTATTCCACACTGGACTGGAAGCATAGAAGGGTACAAAAGCAAGTAATAGCTCCTGTTGCTATTCTATGTGAGACATTAGAGAAGAGTTTGAGAAGGTAAGGATTTATGTTCATGTCTGGTTTTTCAAATAGTCAAAAGAAGCATAGAAATGAAGTGTAGAGAGAGCAGACTCAGAATACATTAGGCAACCTGCAGTCTGAAGTGTGTTGTCTGCAGTGCATAAGAAATCACAGGGAAGGTACAGGGAAAGTATACATCCTTTCTCTGAGGGTTTATAAAGTGGCACACACAAGTTTTGGTCAACTGCTGTGAGAGACTGAAATTATTAATCAAAGAACCTGATCACAACAACTGCCCTGATTTCTTTCTTTAGTCTACTCTTTTTTTTTTATTTATTTTCATCTTTTTCTTCAAGATATCATACTTTGAAAGAAAGCTTTGGAGAGCACACCAATTCTACAGTGCAGGGTATCTCTTCAAGAATTAACCAGTTTGGACCTGGTTCATGGATGGGATAGGGTTGTGCTCTTAGAGAAGGCAGAGAGTAAGCTACATGGGCACAAAGTGTTGCATCTTCCAGGCCCTACAACTAACAGCAAGCTAGACAGGAACAATCACTGTTAACCAACAACCTGATCCCCTTCAAGGGTGTCTTGGTTGAACCAACTAGTATGCCTCTCTGATATATAAGAAGAAAAAATACTGGATTTGTGTAGAGACATTGTATCAGTGGTTTAACAGCAGTTAATCACTGATACTAGAATATTATGTCTATTTTCACCACAGAGATTGAAGAACTAAAGAATGGAGAGGGTTCATGATAACTGAAGGTTTGAAAAATATTGCATGTAACTAAATTTTCAAAAGTCTGAACCAATTATGGTTAAAAAAAAAAAAGTGACTTGATTGTGGGCTGTAAATTCTAATTTGGGTAGCAAACTGATTGTAGCTGGCTCATCAACCTCGTATATAAAGATAAAAGAAGATTCAGTGACTGCAAATTGAAGTAAGGAAAGTTCAGACTCAGAAATAAAAGAAGATGAGAATTTTAAGAAGAGGTATAATTAACCACTGAGAGAGCCTGATAAGATTAATGTTATGTACATTGTTAGTTTGTTAGTTTGCCATTTTTTTTATAAAAAGAATATTTAATTCAAGCAAATTTATTCAGGAAAGACTTATGGCATGTATTATTCAAGAGTGTAGAACAGATGATGGTGATGATGATGATAATAATAATACAGAGAATACATCTATTCTGAGTGGAAGCCTGAGCTTATTTAATCCACATGTATTTTGCCACTGACTTGATTTCATTGTTGCATTTGATTCTATTAAAAATTCTTTCACTACACCAAATTTACTGGTAAAATGAGCATGCACAAAACCCAGCTGATGTAAAATGTTATTTCTGAAATAATTAAAAGACAAGGAGGAAGAACTTGCTGAATATGATTGAAATTCTGCCATTGTTTATTCCATATTTACAGCAGTGTAGCACAGCTCTGCCAGGGCAACTGCCTGTGGCCCAAGCCCATGAAAGGGATCTGATCAAAGACAACGGTGCAAGAATGAAAGATTTTGGGGGGTTTAAAGCCAGATTTCCATGCAGCTGTCTACAGTATGCCACCACAAATAGTTAAACTGGCACAATAAAAACCACAGCTGATTTTGCCAGGACAACATGATAAATGGTCAGATCTGGCTTTGGCAGAGTGGAATGGGAACTTTCAAAGCCAGCTTTGCCACCAAAATTGTGTAACTATCTCCTGGAGCAGAATATTGGGCAGCAGAGGACAGTACTGGCACACTGACCCTTAACAAAGGTTGTCGAGGCAATAGATCTTTTTAATGCAGTGTATTTGAAAGGTGTTCCTCATGCTTGTTAATGAAGAGTAAGAGCCAAAGTGCTTTTACCACAGAACAGTTTTGATATAAACCACAACCCCACATTTCATTTGCTAATAGCTATACTTCCCATTTCCAGTCGCTAAAGGAAATAATAGAGAGTCTTAATGGCATTCTCCTCTTTGAAATTCAGCCTCTCCCATACACTGAACATTACACCCAGCAGTCATCAGGGAAAGAGGGCAGGATTGTGTTTTTCTTAGTGCTGAAGACTCAGTGAGCTGCTGACTCAGAATCACCTTGTTTGAAGATATGCCTTCCTCACACATCAGTCCTTTGCTTAGACCAGCAGAGCCATTTAAAGAATATTTGATTTGCCACATGGCAGCATGAGTTTTGAGTAACATTCCCATAGCACTTATACTGTGGTTCAAAATAGCATCCATGTACAGTTATATATTAAGAAGATAATTTATTTTTAGCGTTCAGCCCAGAGCATTTTTTAATGCCCACATTTCATATTGCATTTGTCTTTGATTTGTGCTGTGGAGAATCCCTAGTTAATGCAAAGTGCATCCAACGTAATTTTTTTAACATTTTTGAACTGACATGCTAATTTTAGACAAGATTAGTTATTCCCTCATCTAGCTACTATATTTTAATCTGTTGCTAACAGGCCTCAAGCCAGCTTTAATATGTCATGTCCTGAAGAAAAAGAGGAGAGAAACTGTACAAGGGAGGCATAGCTGTGTATTTATATCTGTACAATACATACAGGGTAAAGAAACTGAGCTGAAAATGCCCATAGGCTTCCAGGTAGACAGTGAGGTAGCCAGAAAGTCATCCTCAATACCCTGTTGTAAAGCTCCAGGAGGAGTGACACAGCATTTCAAAAACCTGCCAGAACAAGCAGCTCCATCATTGCTCCTGACCTTGGTGAATTACTCCAACCATGTCATCTGTGATCACTCAAGCTTTTGTAACTGAGGTGGAAGCAAGGTCAGGGACTAGATTCAGTTTAGTTACTTACTTTGGTGGGATCAGCTGGATAAGATCCCTGCTTTATTGGCTTGGGCAACTGCTGGTATTGTTACAAGGGAAAGTGGGAATGTGAATCTGAAAGGGAAAGAGCTTTGAAAGAAGTTCTTCAATCTGCTGGCCAACAGTTTCACACCTTCTCCATGTGTATTTTACTAAGAAATTAGGACATAGTCTGTATAAGCTGATATAAACCCACTACCACCTATATTATTACAGAGCATTTACTAGGTTTTATGACAGACAGTCTTAGATTTCAAACCAAAACTGCCAAGGCAATTTTCTCTTGTGCAGAGCTGACATTAACAGTCACTAACCCCGCAGCTTCTATATTCATTCCCTCCTCACCACTGTAACACCACAGCCCTGTAGTACAGCATTGCCACTGCTAAATTAGAGGCCATAAGGACTGAGGTTTACCAGGGCTGCTCTGCCTGCACTTTTCTTGACCTGCCTGCAACATTAAGGTGTTTATGGCTCATTGGTATTCCTTTTGTTTATCTTTATGTGGTAAAATCATGGGTTTATACAGATAGCTGTAACAAGCAGTTATTCCATGTAGAATGAAATAATTACAACTCTAGAACAATGATGTCATTTAGAGAAATATAATCCTGATGCAGTAGCAAAGACCTGGAGAAGTAGAGAGACATAGAAGAATGCAAGTCTGGAATGATATGAGGTGGGCACAGGCTGGCACTGAGGTGCCCTCAGGTATTAACCACCCACCAGCAGCCAGAGAAATGAAGACCAAAAGCTGTAAAGTTATAAGGATCATTAATGGTTTTACATATCTGGAAGGCGATAGATGCTTAAACTGCTTTGATATTGAATAACCTCATTACAGGAGAAGCATTTTCAACAGGAAAACATCACCAGAAAAAAAAAATTGTCCCTTTTAAATGATATTTATATTTCCATCTTTTTGTAAAGTAAAGATTAACAAGATTAGTGAAATTTTCCTTATTTTTGTTAAGCCAGAATTTTTCAATTATTGAGAGAAATTTGGTTTGCAATTTTTCAATTAAAAATATATTTTGAAATTTTGTATTGTATAATTTATTACGTTTGTACATGAAATATTCTTGATACATTTCAACACCTTCTCTTTATTAAACATGCCAGAATCAGCTTTTGCAGGAGAGAAAAAGCAGAGCTTTATGAACTGCATGAGCTCTCTGAACAACTTGATTAAGTCTATTATGACTGATATGAATAAACCGTTATTTTACAAATTGATGTTTATTAGTTCTGAAATATCCATTGATTTGTTCCAATTAAAAATAAATAAATTACTTTGTCAAATTCATAAAATTCCTTCCAGAGTGTAATTTAAACCTTCTTCTCTTTGGATTTCAGGACTTTATATTGGCTTATGCATCTGTTGTTCGAGATCCTCCTTGACTAGTAGAAAATATTTTTTAGGCTTCTTCTTAGGCTGCTATTGATTGCAATATGTACTGAGCTCAATTAGGTAATTAAAAATTTCTCAGTTTAAGCATGTGAAATATGCCATTAAACACAACTCTTCAGGGTTGATCAGTACTTAAAAGCTTGGTTGAATTTGGCCTTAGAGAATGTTTCTTCTCTCAGAGCTGCTCAAACAATACTTCTCTTAGTAAATTATGTCCTTGTCACTGACTAATCTACTTCTGGTCCCCTTCAAAAGGAAGAGTGTTATCTTTTGATTTAGAACTAGATCTTAGTGCTTGGACTACAAAACCTACTCATTTGAAGAAGCAATTAATGTCTATGTCATGAAATAGGATATTTATTACCAGGTTTAAGATGTTTCATTAGAGGTACAGCTTGTTCCAGGGAAAAATAAAATAAAATAGTCACTGTAACACTGAGCACTGTAATGTCCTAATGTTTATGTTCTTTGGCTTCTTATCCTCAGAAAAATTCAAAGTGGTGCCAACAGTAAGAACTGTGCCAGCGAAGATCCACCTAAGTGTAATAGGACCAACAGGAGATAGGTATCTCATAAATCCCATCTGCCCCAGGGCACCCTACAAAGTCCTTACTTGGATAGCTAACTCAGCTCCAGCCAGAGCTACTCTCTACTTTGTGCTAGCAGACACATGCCAGCAGTCCCCCGTCGACATGAGTTGGTGAAATAATTGAATAATAAACTGCTAGACTTGAGTGACCATACACTGTCCTAGCCCTGATGCCTGTCCAGGAAATTAAGAATTGCCCACTGCTGCAAATATTGCACTGGCTCTTACATCTGCACTGGTACAACCATTCTGACTTCTCTTAAATCACCCAGGGTGCAACAGACTTCCATGCTTTGCCCTTCTGAACAGGGCAGTCCCACTCTTACCCACACTCTGAGGTGGGGAACAAAATCTTCTCTACCTGTTGAAATTGTAGGAGATTCTATCATTTCATTTTTGAGATTTACATCTCTAATTTGACTTGCAGAGACAGGGAAAAAGAAGGTTTCTTGCAGGATCAAAGCTATCATATCAAATAATCCCATTCAGCAGGAGCACATTTACGAGGCTTGATGGAGGATCCACATGTCAGCTCAAGCACCTCCTCTTCAGTGCCCTTCTCTAGAGCTCCCATGTGTCTTCAAGCCCATCTTCACTTTTTAGGGTAATCCTTCTTTCAGGGCCTCAAACTAGAATAAATCTTAAATCTCTTAATGTAGAATCCAGTTATACATCTGCCCCAGACACGATTTTTGTATTTTCTTCTAGAAGAAATGAACATTAGTGGTTGGAATCAGAAGCAATTACTTTCCTGCATATGTCTATTTATGTACCTGAAACTGCAGTCAAAAGATGCCCTTATTCCTTTCCTTAGCTCTTGACCCACCTTATCTTCACACGATGTAGTGACACTTGGTAGCATCCTTGTCATGCAACATGGCATATTTCTTAATTTCAGATTATAATTTTTGCCCTCTTGAATCCAGAAAGCACAATTAGAAACTTTAAAAAATCAAAATTGCTTTCAAGCAAAATTATAAAATTTGGGGAAATAATGCTATTGTATATTTAAGGTTTCACAACTGTGCAGTCGACATATGGATTAAAATGTGACAGTTTTAAGCACACAGTTATTGATTTGACATCCCTGGATCATAGAAAAGTAATACAGGTCCTACCCTGAGACACTGTATTAAATTCTGTAGTGGGTCAGATGGCATCAAGGTCTAGAAGTAGCACATTTTAGAATTATAAGTATTTGAACATGACCTGTAAGTTCTCAGCATCACACGGATAGGAACATTGATTTCCATTTTGTGCTGAAGGCTAATAAATTTTAATCATTCTAAGGAAGTTCCTAAGCTATTTCAATGACCACATGTGAACGCTGTTAACTGTAGTTTGTCTTTCAGTAAATTGATAATCTTCCTTTTAAAAGTTTTAAGATGTTATTATGAGCCACAAGTAGCTGTTTATAAATTAGCATTTGAAAAACTACCTCTTTTAATCTGCTCAACATAACAAAAATATTCCTATTTCTACTGAAAACAGTTTCAGCAACTTTTAAAGCAGGCTCTGATAATGTTCATTTTATATCACTACTAAAGTATGTGTTTAATCTGATACACCTGCATTCAAGTATTCACATCACTCCTGGTATTGCTATGGATGGTCACTAATACTTAAGGCTTTCATTAAAACCACAAATTTTAATGATACAGTTTGTAGGCTATAAATTAGGCTCTTCCTCAAGCATCTAAGCAAATTGAGACCTAAAAGAGTGGCTGAATCTGCACTTCTTGAATTCCTTTAATATTATTATAGTAATTTGAAACAATTATGATATCAAATATTATTTTGCACTTCTGTAACTCCTTGTATAAAAATGCTGCAGTGCACTACAGAAAAAAAAGTTACACTTGAAATTGACCCATTATTGTCCATCATCACTCATTATTAATGGAGAAAATTCAGTCATACAGGTATTAACATCTCATGTGTCTATCTAAAATCAGATGCATGAAGTATAATTTTCAAATATGATTTCCAACTCCATGTAAAGATGAAGTTTGATTCTTGAGGTTACCAAACAACTCTACCTTAAATTATACTTTTCTCAATTTCTCTGAAAAGTCAAAGTGAAAAATGTGAAAATTTTCATCTAAGTGACATCCCAAAAATCACTAAGGAACGTAATGGTGTTGATAGTACAATCCAGATTTTCCCAATACTGCTTTTGCCATCAGTTATCATGAACTTTGACAGGTACTGCACTCATTTTTTCAAAGTTAATTTTTCAGAATGTATTTTATATTCATCAGAATATTTCTAAACTGGAATCATAAAGTTGTTGACTTTTTTGTATTAATTTGTGTGTTTCTTATTTTAAAATAACTTTTCAGATCTTGAGAATACATCTTTCCACAAAAGCCTGTAAATTTCAGTGTTTGCACAAGTTATTTGCCTTGTAATTGCCCTTTCAGCAAAAAAAACCCAAAACAATTGATATTAATGCTGAATCCCTCACCCCACTGAAGTACTTTTAAGATCACTGAGAGCCTTACTGTAATTTAATGTTCTTATCATTAGCATCAACTACTGTTCAACTGACCATGGAAAATAAAGATCTTGATATACCTTCATGCAGGAGAGGAAAAAAAGCCTCTCTCAACATATTATTCATAAGTGTAGTGTCTATTTCTATTAGGATTCCTGGAATATGATGCAATCACAGAGAAAGAATGAACCATTGACTACAACAGTAACACTCCCTGTATCATGATGCTCTTCTACAAATTTTCCACCAAAGGTAAATGCTCTCAGCTGGAGTAGGTTCCCTTACAGCTGTAGCAGGGCCACTGTGCCTTCCTTCACTTCCGAGCTGCTCACAGGCAATGGCGTAAATGTCACATTTTGGTGTTTTTAAGTAGCTCCTAATAATGTGGATGAATTGCTGTTATTTTTTTCACCTAATTCTTTGCACAGTGCAGAACAAAATCCAAAGCTCATGGGAGTTATTTTTTCTATAACTTCCCATTATCAGTAGTGAACATTAACAAATTTCTTGTCTGCGTTATTAAAAGAAAGTCGGGAGCTACATAACCATGGAAACATATCTTCCAGCCCCCTCAAGCACATGACTACTCCAAACCATGACAGGCGAAGCTCTGGAAGCAGGAGCACATGATCCAATGGGTCTGCTGACAATCTAGGCATTCACTTTTGCTTGAACTTCCACATAGTGGAGTTTTTTGCTCTGAAACTTGGCTTTTCAAAGCAAAATGCAAACTAAAAAGACCAAGTAGTTTTCCCACTAACTCAAATGAGCTTTCTGTTTGTTTACCACTACTGTTAATTTATGGGCTATGCTAACACCCAAGGACCTCACCACAGACCTGTTTTGTTTTGGGCATTCGAACAAAGACATAGTGAGAGATAGTTCTGGTCCTAAGGAGCTTACATTGCTCACAAATAAAATAGTCAAAGTACAAGGATAGGAGAAAGTCCTCTTTTGACAAAGTTTTTAAGCACACGTGATGATCACAGCATCACAAAACCAAGTTGCTTTACTGAGTTAATGCCTAAGTTCCTAAGGATGTACAGAAAATCTGCCTGGTTTTAAAAGTTGAATCTCTATTTCCCATGTACCACTGTTGCCTCAGCAACAAAACCTTACAGTCTTCCTCAAAGAGAAGTCTGTCTCCTGTTCAGCTGATCAGGTGCTTTTCACAAGAACACATTTCCCTACAAATTTAAAAACTGTCACTATCACACTCCTTTTGCTCCTCAATAAGGGAAGACTACAACTAAAGATCTTCACAAATGTGGAAAATGTTGGAAACAGCTGTTATCTTCCCAAGCCACATACTCAGGATGGTGACAGAAAAGGTGTTGAAACAAAGTGTTATTGCAACACTTCTACTGTTGTTAAACCTGCTATTCACCATTTTGCTTCTTAGAAAGTTCAGCTTTCACTATACATTATTATTCCTGACAGAGCATCCTCTGAAGGCTCCAGAATGAGGACATCTTCCATATCTAAAACTAGAGAGAGAATCTTGTTTAGGAGTAGCTTAGTTTTTTGTTCCTGTGGAATCAATTCCTAAAGTACTCAACACAGCAAAATCATCTTTGCATTCTAAGAGCTCCCTAGTCCTAGAACATCCCAAACTTTGAGAGGGCTGCACCATATAGTCCTGCTGCATGGGACAGTGAATGGAGATGCTACACACACTCAGTGTTTAGGAAGGAAGGACATCCAGAGGCAAGCTCAGACTCCAGCACAGCCATTCATTGGCACTGTCACAAACCCCGCTTTTTTTTCCTTCTGAATACATTTTCAGTATCGTTTCCAAGCACAGATTGCACAGTAGGCATACTATTTATCAACTAATCTTCAAAGACACATAAAATGTTTCTCCTTGGGGAAAGAAAAGAACTGCACTGATGCTGGATAATCATGCTGCTTACAGCAGTTTCAAAAGGGTTTGGTAGTGCAGTCTAGTAATTATACCCAAAACAGAGCTGAATATTGACACTGGTGTTTCAAACACAAACGCCCTAGAAGTACCCAAGCACTCCTGAAGGCTTCAGAGGAGGAGATGATTTTGAGGACTGGGACATACCATTTCCCAAGTCGGAGTTGCCTTCTGTGCTGTGAGGAACAAAATGTAGAGATCAAAATTGGCAGCTGCAGGATTGTTTCATCTTGAGGGTCCTGTAAGGTGATATCTTCCTTAAAATCTGACTAAAGCTTTATGTTCTGGAATGTACATGTATATAGGTGCTTGCTGGTCACATCCCTTGAAAGAAGAATCCTGCTCACCCACAGAAGTTCCTAACATTAATATTATCTCACAAAAAAATTAAACACTTGGCCCATGATGCCTAAAAATATCAGCCCCAGATCTCTATGCTCTCAGAGTGCTGCTGAAAACCTGCAGAGGGAAAGTCGCTTGGCCTACAGCAAAGTGTCCATTCAGAGTACAAGAAATCAGTAATAAATATCAAGGTTGTTCATCTACTTGTCATCCAGACTACTCAGCCTTCTTCTGAGGGTAAAAACTTAATGGGCCAGTACTGATGCTCTGGGTCTTTTACATTTTAGTTCAGTAATTAAAGCAGTAACCGAATAAGAGAAAATGCTGAAAACACAGGACTAAATATTATTCCAGGTAGTCTTTTGCATCACCTTGATTAGTCCTCCTTCTATTAAAGGTAAACCATTGTGCAAGTCAAGAAAGCAGGACCTAAATGTCTAGAAGGACACCATGCAGCTGGGTACCTACTTTACTGTTTGAATAGATTTGCTGAAACAGGAATTCTGTTTATATAACAAAATCTGAATTGAGCCCTGTAAGTATAATGAAAGTCTTGTAACATAAATGACAACTCTGTGGTAGCTCTAATGTAGTGTGAGCTGCTCAGCGCCAAGGTAACTGTGAGCTTCCCCTGCCGCAGGCAGACCTGCTCTTGTGTCAGTGCTAGAAGAGCACATCATTCCCATGCCAGCCAGCTGAAGAAAAGTGTGGGACTTACCACACTGCCAGTTGGATGCAACACTTTCCTCTCATAAAGTTAGAATGTCAGATTTAAACAAATCTAGTTGTAGCATTGTTAGGGATCCTGTCCAAAATGAGCAGATGTAATTACAACCACCTGCAAGAATATTGTGCCAGCCCCGTGCAGAGTGGTTTCTGCTCACCCCTATTACTGAGCCAGATGAGTATGGAGAGAGGGAGAAGAGTATGACAGGTGTTATACATCAGGTACTGGAAACATGGCTTCAGATGTGCAAGGGTAGTTTCATTAAGGGCCACCACATGTGGTAACTATTAGACATATTTGGGGTTTTTTAGCCCCATCAGATGACTGATGCTTATTGTTGCTTATTGTTCTGCCTTGTCTTAAAATGTCTGCTGGGCCCTCACATATTACAGTTGTTGAACTATTTAGAGGCTGATGAAGGAAATTTGTCCTCCCTGTTCTTCAAAGCAGCTACCTTTCTTTATCTTGCTGCATAAGCCTTTTACTTCTATTGACTGCTAAGGATAAGCCAGGTAAATACCCATTCTTTAACTAAGTTCAACCCAGCAGTTACAGAAAGCTGCCAGAGTTATTACACAAATACAGTATTTTTGCACAATAGAAATGAAAAATAAACTATCCTGTAATGTAAGTCAAGGCTCCATGAAGCATGGGCACAAAACTCAAGTTCTTGGTGGACAAATCTTAATTATTAAACTGTTTTGCAAAAATTGAAAAGGCGACGAGAGAACATTATTACTAGTTGAAGTGAGGCTTATTTTAATGCCGGCAGATTCTCTGGGAATTTTGCCAGAGATGGGTGTCCCTCTGGCTACAAAGCACCCATAGGCAGGACATGGGAGCTCATCTCACTCATACCATTCCATTCAACTGAACAACTATAGTTAGGCATCCAGGGAATGTTTAGGCTAAAGAAAAGGGCATGCAATTATTATTATCACTTACAGGGACAATACTCTGGGAGAATAGGCAGGCCAGGTTGTTGCTGAGTTTTTGAGATGCTTAATCAAATTTAGGCAACATTTAAGGAGATTAAATTTTTTAATAACTAAGGCTTAAAGGAGAAGAAACATCATGAAGACTATTTCCTTCATACTCCAAGCCCTATTGTCTGGATGAAAAAAAAATAAATTTCAGAGAATTTAAAACAAGAGACTGCAGGAAAACCTGTCTCTCAGTCACGCCTCTTTATCTCCACAGCCTATTAGGTACTGTAGGGGTGACAGTGAGTGCATCCCTTAAGGAAAGCAGTTTAGAGTTCTCCCTTAAAGAGATAGAGCTACTTGTAGTGTGAGGGGTGTCTTGCAGCCAATGAGATGCTTCTGTGAATGTGAGGTGAATGGGCTAGCCAATAATGGATGTGAGAGGATATAAAAGGTGTGGATGTTACCAAGAATAGAAGTAGAACTAGATCTACTAGGAAATACTACTGTGATCTGCTACTACTACTGTGAGGAACTGTCTGTGAGACTATCTTGAATAAACTCTTGGAAGCCTTCTGATCAAAATCTTCTGATGCCTGCTGTGCCTGAGCTCTTTGGACTCTTATTCATGCTGCCCCCTTACTTGGGATAAAGGGTGATCCCTGACATACCCCAATAATGCACATTTTCACTTGTGAACTCTACCTATGTATTTTGGCTTGATCCTTGAAATACCCTATTTTATTTCTTGGACCTTACATTTGCATCACTTCAGCATCAACCACATCACTAAGGCTTCATTGTTGTCAGAGCTTGACTTGGAAAGTATCATTATAGGTTTGGCATCAATACAGTTTGAACTCAGAAACATTACATAATCTCAAAAGTAAATTATTTAAATGTATGAATATGGCCATTATACTAATTAATAAAGTATCAGAATGCATCTCAGAACATTAATTGATTTTTATTTATAAAGACCATGTTCATGTGTCTTAATATATATTAGCTTATCTATATATATTTATAACACAATCTTTATTTTTCTTGAATCAGCCGTTGCCACCTGCCTAATTGTTGATATCTTCTTCCTGAGTGCTTCTAACCCATGTAGCTGATGCAAAAGCCATACAAGTGTTGATGTTTTTCTACTCTGTAGGAGTAGATAATGTGTGATAATATGTCAGGTATTTGACCATCGGACACAAAGTGATTGTAGCCTCAGAGAAGTTATTCCTTCTCAATTTTTATTTCCTATCCTGTGGCAGGACAGTCCTACCCTGATATGCACACTGTGCAAGTCATCATGCAAATGAGCATGCCAGTTCAACTGCTGACACCAGGATGCTGTCTTAGTGTTAAAATATGCTAAAGCCATCCTGATTCACCAGACTTTGAATACACATCCTGCTTTTTGAAGCAGGAGTTGACAAATAAATTAGTCTGCAGGCATGTAAATATGTGACTGCCAGTCCATCCCTTTATAAGGCTATAAAAGCCCAGTCCACATCCTTCCACATACTTCCTTGAAGTGTGGAGCTTATCCTGTGAAGCAGGAATGCCGCTTCATGTTTGCTCCCCAGGGGTTATGTGAGAGAGAAATCTGCTTGCTGTCTTGTACAGTGAGTTATATCAGTCTCTACTTAATGATTGTTTCTTTTGCTAGCTTTGATACAATTGCTATGATACAACGGCTTTGTTACAGTGCACTATAATACTTTGTTAAATAATACCCTACTAGTAGTTTTTTAGCTTTTATACTGTGTAGTAATTAATCCTGATTAAGCTCTTTCATCTATTTGCCTGTTTGTTAATTTCTCATAATAAATAACTAATTTTATATAAATGTATCTGTCTTGCTGCCATTAAAACTTGGGGGACACAGTGATTTAATCACATCTCTATAATTGTTTAAATCTAAAACGTTGACGCAGTCTGAGACTAAGATTGGATTCGGCGTAACCTAAACCCTTCTCTGAGTTTAGAAGGCAAGGGAGTCCTTTCTGTAACTTATGACTCAACAGCAGGGCTTTCTAATAGCTTTGGCTAGGCCTTCCACTCTCCCATGACATATCCATCATAGGACTATACAAGCAGTTTAAAGAATGAGTGCCAAACCACAAGACACAAATGAGTGCCCAAATGAAAATGGAAGCACTTGTTGCCATCCTTCTCTGTCTCTGTGCATGACAAATGATGTTCCTGTTACTCTGAAAGGGATTTCTGGATTCTGGGATTCATTAGAGATCAGTCTGCCACTGCCAGACAGAGTGGGTCTCCAGGAAAACCAAACAGACCTCACTGGCTTCTTGCAGGTCACATTGATGTACACAACCCTCCAGCAATCTCACAGTGGGCATCCCTATCTATACAGCATGTTAAAAGCAGTCCAATTGAAAGACATTTTTGAGAAGCAAAACCTAAATCCTATAGATAAGCCAAAATTTGAAAGTGTAAAATACATCCTTTTAGTCAAGTCAATAGTCACAAAGGTGTCTGTGTCACTGTCATGAAGAGCCTCTGTGTCAAAGAAGAAAATGCAATACTGGGTCTGAAGGAGAAAATTCAATGCTGGGTGTAAAGAATTATCTCTTGTGCCACAGTCCACTGCTCCTCCACTTTTGAAAGTAGCTGGGCAGGTGACTGGGCAGGTGACATACTACAGCCACCTCATTTAAATTCAGCACAGCTGAAGTGAGCTTCATCAGCCAGGAGACCACAATTCCTGGTTAAGGGAATAGCGAGAGCTGGCAGCTTAGATCCCACTCCTTTCCCTGTGGTTGGGACCATGACAACAAGCTACACCAAAAGAGGATGCCTTACTGTGTTATCTATGGATGGGGATCAATGCCCTTAATGTGCTTGGTACATGATGAATACACGAAGATAAAAAACAAAACACTTCCAGAATTTGCTTATGCTTAATAGATTTCCAGGCAGACAGACAAAAGAAGTTCTTGTCCTCCCTTGAAAAATTGGCTATGTGCTCATTTAATTACCATGTAATCATTTTTAATGAGAATTAGAAATCCCTGGTTATTCACTGAAATAATTTCTGCTACTACTGATCTAAACAAAGAGAAGAAATAAAGAAACAAACATATACTGACAATTGGTGACCATTTTTTTAGCTTTTTTTCTACTCAAACACAACTTGTGGCTCCATATATGAAGATTTTATGGCCCTGAGATAATTTTTGTCATCACTACATCAGGTTTTTAATGTGATATTCTTCATAGCATCTAGTAACAAATACTCAGTTATCAGCCTCCAAAGGTTTTTACAGTATGTACTGCCAATAAAAATTAAGTTGATAGTGACTTCTGAATAAGTGACTGTCCAGATCTATTGACCCAAGACTTAAATATTAACTGAGTAAATGCCAAGGTCAATATTCTCCAAGATCACCAATAAATCCTGATATTCTTCCCAATAAAAAAGATGCATCTAATACCATATGTACCAAAACCTGTTGCCCTGATCCCCAATCTCTCTGCTACTCAAATAAAGGATATTCAGAACAGAAGGAAACCTTTGTCATAGGTAACAGTAAAGAGGGAAAAGTGCATTCAGCAAACTCTTAGTTCATTTGCCATTGTGCTCCTTAAAATAAGCTGTCTGTTGTTTTAAAATATGCCAGGAAAAATTTCAATCTGTAACTACTACAAAATGGAGAGAACAGCTGGGTGCTGGGCTCAGCTGCAGAGGTTACTCTTCCAGATTCATATTCTCTGACTATGACTCTTCATCCAAATTTAGGTGAAACCACTGAGTGAACCAGATTTCCATCTTACTCCGATGAGCTGGGTAACACATCTCATCTTCATTTGACGATCAGCTGAATTACTGGAAATTTCCTATGATGAACATTCAGGAAAATAAATGAGAAAAGCTGAAAATGGATGAGAGAAATTTATGATGCAATGATCTCCCTCTTTTTTCGATTAAAAACCCCCAAGTAAGTTTCAAGAAATTCACTAACCAAGAAATTCACTAACCAAGAAATTCAATCCATTATTGAATTTGCTTTGTAGGTATTCAGAAATGTTGAAGTTGGCCTAAGTTATATATTAGCATTTATATTTCAATCATCTGAATTATCTGCATGTGTGGTCTTGGTAACGGTTTATTATTGCCCAGCTGCAGCTCTTTCAGACTCAATAGGATTTACTGTGTGGCAAAACGATCAAATCAGCAACAAGAAATGCAGTTTAGGGCTTGAGTGACTCACATAGTCATGCAGCAGGTCAGGAGGAAGGGAAGAAACCAAATCAGGATGATTCCCAGTCTCACAGGTGGAATATTTATTCACGAAAGAGGTGAAGGTAAAGATTAAAAAAAAATATCTGAAGTTATAAGGCATCTGGTAAAAGACATTGAGTTTAACTCTTACCCAAGGTCAGAATTAGAAGGCAAAACAAAATTTAGTTTTAAGTCAAAACAGCCCTAAAGCAGCTGCTTGCTTAGAGACTTTTATGAGATCAAAGTGATCAGCACAATTTCACTGTGAGAAGCAAAGTGATTAACATATCTTTATTTGATTGATTAAGCATAATAAATAGATACTTCCACAGATAAACTGCACTACCATATTAACCATCAGGCTCTAAGAGAGCAGCAAAATGATCCTATGCATAATTTGGGCTTGAGGAGCAAATGACCTGTGGATAAACGTGACCCAATTGATAGTGCATAGATCAAAAGCTGTGTTTTGCATATAGATGTAAGGATGAAAAGTGTAAGAATGGAACCATAAATAGTGTAATGTAGCATTCAGGGTGGGAAATCCCATTCTAAGATATTCAAAAAGCTGTGTGTCCTACTATATCTAGTAATTTTATGAGCTTTTATGTAGGTCTAATAAGACTCAATGTAAATTTTTCCAATTTTTCACACACAGAGAGCTTGTATAACACATGGTAGGATTCAACCTTGCTCTAACAAACTTTTTGGGATTTGGGGGTATTTTTGTTTGATTGGTTGATTGGGGATTTTGTTGGTTTTTTCTTTGTGTGTTCATTAATCCATTATTTCTCCCTATAGCGTCTTTGGAATAAGGGCTATGGAATAAATTCAGACAAACAGAATTTTTTTTACCAGAGCAGAGGTTACAACCCATATGTCAAAGTCCAATATCACATAAAGGGATTTGCAAATGCTTGTTAGTACTTTTGCATTTTCTCCTGTGGATGTACAATCTTAAGAATACATCTCATTATTTATTTTTCTACTGGTTGACATTAACCATGGAGGGGAAATTGTGAGAATTTTTTTCTTATTTGCTCGCTCTACTTCTGATATTTAAATGCAAATTACCTACGGTTATCTCCCTGAACCTTGTATTTCTTGTCTCTCTCATTTGTTCTGCTTTAATATCTGTGAACTATCTTTTTTAAATTCCTACAGGCAAGTTCCCACAAGTCTGTTCTAAGATATACAGTAGTAAATGTTCTGTTCTTTCAAGTAGTAGAGCTATTCATTTACATTTCAAGTCTCATGCTGCTGAAAACCGTGGAAAATAATCAGATGATTTGTTTATATATCACTGTTTTTCTAAAGTTCAAACCATTATAATAAAATCCTATCCAGTATTCACAAAGAAAAATGTCAAACAGAAAATATGCACATATCAGGTATTCAGATGACTGAATCTCAAGAAATATTGTACTAGGGGAAGGGAACAAAAGCAATTTTGTAGTTAAATATTTCATAAAATGTAGAAGATGAACAGCAGGGAAAGGTCTCTTATTCGCATATCTTTTTTTTTTTCCTTGTGCTAAAATCCAAAATTGTAAGACTGTGACTGAGAAGAGAGACAACATCTTAAAAATTGTTTGGTTCACTTTTTGACTTAGGAATGCATTGCCATAACTAAATTCCAATTTCCAGAGAGAAGATTTTATTGAAAACTGACATTTCTGAACATTTGCAAGATGGAAAATAAACCAGCAATAACACCACAAGGGCATGAGCCTGACAGATTCTTATGAGTATGCCCAAATTGCTTTATAAAATGTTTAAGAAAACTGTAGCTAAATGTACAAGGATGATTCTTCTTATTAGAGACAGTACATATTTAGGAAACAAATACTGGCCTTTAATTATTTGCTGCTGGTTTTAGTCTTTAAAGTTAAATTTAGGGTTTGCGGAAAATGCTAAATCAGCAAATATTTTCCAAGTTCAGAAAAATGAAAAGAGCCACAAAACAGCTTTTTCTGCATAGCCCCCTAAATGCCTTTCTGCTGTGACCTAAGGAGACCTTGCTGCTCAGGTTTTGGACAGTGTGATGTGGCTTTCCATAAGGCAGCCCTCCTTGAGCAGCACTGTTGGACCAGGTGACCTCCAGAGATCCCTTCCAAGTTCAACCGTTCTGGGAATCTGTGAAGGGGAATAAATGTGTTGGTAACTTTCTGGCAAGGGCACCTGTCCAGTATGTTCTTCTCCGTGCCTATCAGGGTTTGTTCTTGTGGATCACAAACCTGCCAAGAGAAAGTAACAAATTTCACTCCCTTACAACCTGTCAGGTTCAGACCTCATTGCAGGGAGGCCATTTAAGCACATGAGTAACTTCAATGTATAAGCAGTGCCACTAAATCAAGCCTACAAGGGTTTTAGTTATTTCTTTATTGGGCTATCTGTGTGCTTAAAATTATGTATGTGCATTTGTGTTTTGAACCAAACCTCAGCCTTGTCCTGAGTTTCCTTCCAGCTGAGCCCCAACCCCAGAACAGGCACTGGCTGTTCAGGGCAGTCAAGCATCAGGGTTGAGAGCCCCTCACTTCTTCAAATTATATTTTTATGTTGTTTTCTTTCTTTTGATATTTATCATCAATTAAACTGCAATACCTTTCTAAGCAGGTATTCCCTTCAGTGTAATGCTGTTAAGTCCTGCCCTGGAGAGTTTCATTCTTCACTGCTATTCCAGGCTTATTGCACACAGAGCCTTGCAGCTAAGCAAAGTGCTGACCTCTGGACTCTGGACAGGTGCTTTTTTTTTTTCAATCAACAACCTTTATGGGGTTATTCTTTGTAAGGTCAACATTTCTGCCTATGGCCAGGATAAATCCTCAAATGCTATTTAAAATCCTTCTGTCAGCTTCTTTCTTCTATAGGTTCAGGGATAAACTTTTCAGACTGGTTCTTCTAAAAAATGCATCATCTTATTTAAATGTGAAAAAGGCAGTCTGAGTGTGTATTGGGACTTTATCTTCGTGTACATATTAATTGCTTAGTAGCAGGATTAATTAGAGAGCTAGTGGAGATGTCACCTGTGACACACTGGAAGTTTCTTTGTAGTCTGAAAATGTTGATATAAACTTGGTCCTCTGGGGCCGTGTTTTTCTCCAGTTTTTGCTGTTTTAAACCCAGAGTATCTTCAGTGACTCTTGCAAGATTTTAACTGACTTGCAAATTAAATAACTCAGAAAAAATAGTCCTTAATTTCAGTCACACTAGAAGAATTGTCAGTTAATTTCTTTTTCACAGAATAAAGTTATACTTCAGACCTTGGTTAACAAGTATGCTTTGAAAAAAATCAGTACTAAAGAACTCAAAATCTAATATTTTCAATCATTGCCCAATAACTAATTTATTTTTTATGTAATGAAGAGCTGGAAGAACAAATAATTATTTAATTATTTCTCTGAGGATAAACAACTTATGAAGCATGCTGGAGCATTCTTTAGCCCAAAAAATAGTCCTCAGAAGGGCTTGGATAAAACCATAATCTAACAATCAAAAGGAAGTGCTTCATAAAATTTCTACAATATATTTTTCCCCAGAAAAATACTCAAAAGGAAGCTATAACCCTTCCTTTTCTAAATTGCCCCAAATTCAGTTTCATGAATCTTGGAGCAGGGAAAAAGTCAGAATCTTAACACTTCCACTGCAGGGGGTTTCTTAGTGCCAGCCTAATTTCCCAGAAACTCATTCAGATGTTGTAGGAACTGGCAAGAGTACAAAACACATCAATGGACAGGTCAGGCAGTGCTTATCAGCCATGTTTAGGTTCTAGATGACCTTTTCTCAGTGCAAATGATGTTGACTTTAATCTTATTAGAAATTTCTGCTGCGGTGGTAATAGGTCACTGGTGAATTGTATGGAGAGTTTGTGCAAGAGAAAGGTTTCATGTCTGATTTCATTATATTTATTATAGATAGATGGGCAGTGACTTTGTTCAGATCAGATTTAAGTTTTAGATGAGTCTTCAAAGTTTAGACCTGAGTCATACAGGTTTGGTTTTGATAATGGCCAAATTCTCCAGGCTTACCTTGTAAAATGTCTGCCATCCCAAACTGGTAAAATTTTGATCTCATGATGTTCTTCCTGTGTCTAAAGTGGAATCAGAATAATCAGGATTTTAGTTTTGAGTTGTCCTAAGTGTAACTCCCTGGGAATAGATAGAAATTTAAATATATATATTTCATGCTTCTAAGAATTAAAATATCACCTTTTCTCTTTCACCCATCTTTAAATCCTAAATATTTGCTGTGTATTTCCAGTTTCTTCTTGGGCCATGTGAATATATTTTTGGAGCTCATTATCACTCAAGCACTTCACATTGTCTTGTTTTCTTCAGTGATCTAAAATATGCATTAGATTTCAATTCTTATGTTAATATTGTGCAAGTTTCTTTGAAGATCAGCTCTAATCTTTCATCCATTTCTGTACTCATGTGAGCTTTCCATAACAAAATAAATGCCTTGCTAGTCAAGAGCATATTAAAATACAATGCTAATAAAAATTAGCTATTAAACTGAAATATGCAACTTTCGGATGTCTTCTTTCTTTTTTTCTTCTCTGCAGCACCCTTTCTTGTAACACATCACCAGTTTAGCTGGTAGGCTCAAGACTCTTAGTGTTCACTGACTGTGTATTGCAAAAGAGCCATTCTAAGAACACAACTGTACAAGTCAACCTGGTCAAAACCCAAGAAAAATCAGTGTCTTCCATCTGAAAACTGGCTTAAGAGCAGAACTTCATTTAGAGAGAAAAAATACAGTGTAAATAAAAATGTTTTTACAGCATTTTAATACATGAGAAGCATAATGGTATGAACCTATTTTGTCCTTTTTATGGAAATAATGCTTTGTGAGATCACCAAAAGGGAGGATGACTTAATATTTTGCAAACTCTATGCTCTCTATGAATGAAAACATGACAGCTTAAATAAAGCCACTGTTTGCTAAGCTGTGAGAGCTCCTTCTGTCTCTGCTCTTTGCCTTTCCTCCCTCCATCTCTGGGGACCTTGATCTCCAGAGAGAGAGAGAGAGGAGAGTCACAGCTGCTTCAGGACACACTACAGACCTTTTTCCTGGGGACCAACTTCGACTGCAAGAAGATTTCTGGGAATTACCACCACTCCTCGACTCCCAGCATTTCTTTCTTTTGAACAAAGCACAAGGAGAGAGAGAGTGTCTGCTCTTCTACCACAGGAAAGGCTCCATCCTGTTCCATGTGAGTCGTTCACCCCCTTTTCTCTGCCTCACTGGGAAAAGACAGAATTCACCTCGCAGCCAGCCAAGGTGTGACACTGACACTATCCATAAATATAACTGCACCAGGAGGAACCTACAGTTTTTGAGTGTTTTTTGTTTGTTTGTTTGTTTTTTTGTTGTGGGGGTTTTTTTTGTGCTGGGGGAATAGTTTGCTCTGGTCTGTTTATAGTTATATCTCTATATATCTAGTAGTTAAGAACAGTTATCCTTCTTATATACATTTTCTAATTAAAAGCAGGGTTTTTTAAATTTAATAAGGGGTGATGTAGTTATTGAGGAGGAATCCTCTGCTCTGGTTTTGGTAAACATTTTGGTTTCCCTCAAACTAAGACAGAATCAAACCTCTTTAGTGGTGTCGATACTAGGCAAAGTTACCAGTACTCTTATCATTATGTCAGAGGGATGATGTATTCCTGTAGCAGCAGAGCACATATTTTATGATCACTGCACTTTATAGGAACACAAGTACAAGAAAGAATTATCACATTTCTACTTTTTTATGCTTTCAACTTTAACTAGAAGGCCAGACACACAGAGACATTTTTACTATATCTTAACTAATACCTGTCAAGAATATTCACGAACCAGGTATTTCAAAATTAAGGCTTCATTGTTTCAATGCCTCTCTCACTTCAGGTTAATTGTTTCACAGAATCTTGGCTACTATTTCATGATATTCATAAAATGTTATTCTGTAACCTTGAAACTAAATGGTTAGGGGAAAGGAAAGCCAGAAATTTATGCTATAAGACTAAAATTTTTTAAGTCCAAAGTAAAAGAAAAATAATCCATTGAGACAAATCTGAGTTTACTTGTCTTTGATATTTTCCCTTTTTTTCTAGTCCTTTTCCAAAAGGAAATAAATGCTAAATGTTGAAGTAGTCATATTAAGCTTTGTCAGTCAGAACTGCTTTTTTCTTAATTTTCCATAATGCCATTCATCTGAATTAATCACAGAATGTGGTTTGGTGTTCTAAAAAGGGCTTTTTTTCCCCCATGAGATACAGCTAGGAAATTGGCAATTGAAAATAGATACAGAATGTATTAGCGGGATGAAGTCAGCTCCCTCAACAAACAAGTCAGATTGACACAACAATTAGGCAAGACTCTCAAGCAGTTCCTGTATCAGATACAGCTGGTCAACTGGATTTGGAAGGGGAAAGAGATAAAACCACACTTGCTAGAGATACGCCTGGGGACAAGATGACAGTGTTTGAGGGGATGTTGTCCTGGTGAGGTCTGCTGTCTCACTTCTGGTGAGGGTGGAGATCCATGTGGCAGCAAAAACACAAGGATTACTGATGTGCTAGAAACCATGGGAGTGCCTGACAAGGGTCACATAGAAATTAGGCCTTCTTTCTAAAAAAAAGGGTGGGGGGATCAATTGCCCTACACCAATGCACACAGCAGAGACAACAAACAGGAGGAGCTGGAAACCAGCAGGATGGCTGTGATACAGTTGCCACCACAGAAACATGGTGGGGTAACTCCCACAACTGAAGCATCCAGGATGAAGAGGCAGATGAAATACTCTATAAGCAGCTGGGAGAAGTCTCACAATTGCTAACCCTTTTCCTCATTAAGGACTTCAGCTTACCAGGTGTCTGCTGGAAATACAACACAGCAGAGAGGAAACAGTCGAGGAGGTTCCTGCCGTGTGTGGAAGATAAATTCCTGCCACAGCTGGTGAGTGAGTCAGCTAGGGAAAGCACTCTGCTGGAACTGCTGTTTGTGAACAGAGAAGGACTGATGGGTGATGTGATGGTTGTAGACCATCTTGAACAAAAAGTGATCATGAAATCATAGAGTTTTTGATTCACAGAGAAGTAAGGAGGCATGTCAGCAGAACTGCCACCTTGGAGTTCAGCTGGGCAGTCTTTGGCCCTTTTTAGGAGACTGGAGGAGAGAGGAGAGAGATGAGAGATGCCCCTTGGGAAGCAATTCTGAAGAGCAAAGGAGCCCAGGAAGGCTGGACATTCTTCAAGAAGGAAATCTTAAAGTACAGGAACAGGCCATTCCCACATGCTGAAAGATGAGACAGTGGAGAAGAAGACTGGCCTGACTGAACAGAACGCTTTGTCTTCAACTCAGGGAGAAAAGAGAGTTTATGAAGAAAGGACAGGCAACTCAGCAGGATTACAATGATGTGAAGTCATGCAGGGAGAAAATGAGAAGGGCCAAACCCCAACTAGAACCTAATCTGGCAACTATTGTAAAGCACAATAAAATATTTTTCTATAAATACATCAGCAACAAAAGGAGGACTAAGGAGAATCTCCATCCTTTACCAGATGTGGGGGGAAACATAGTGACCAAAATAGGGAAAAGGCTGAGGTACTTAATGTCTGCTGTCCTTCAGTCTTTAATAGTCAGACCAGTTGCCCTTCAGGTACCCAGCCCTGTGAGTTGGAAGACAGAGACAGGGAGCAGAATGAAGCCCCCATAATCCAAAGGGAAATGGTAAGCAGCCTGCTATACCACTTAGACACACATGTCTGTGGGGCTGGATTGAACCCATCCAAGTGTACTGAGGGTGCCGGGGAACTGAAAGAGTCTCTCCAGAGAAGTGGTCACAGCATCAAACCTGTCTGAGTTCAAGAAGCATTTGGATAATGCTCTAAGGCACATAATGTGTTGTTCTGTGCAGGGCCAGAAGCTGAAGTTCAATGACCCTTTTGGGAGCCTTCAGATTCAGGATATTCTATGATTCTGTGAGGAAACTGGTGTAAGTGCTCAACAAGCCCCTCTCCATCATTTACCAGCAGACTTGGCTCATNTGCTATACCACTTAGACACACATGTCTGTGGGGCTGGATTGAACCCATCCAAGTGTACTGAGGGTGCCGGGGAACTGAAAGAGTCTCTCCAGAGAAGTGGTCACAGCATCAAACCTGTCTGAGTTCAAGAAGCATTTGGATAATGCTCTAAGGCACATAATGTGTTGTTCTGTGCAGGGCCAGAAGCTGAAGTTCAATGACCCTTTTGGGAGCCTTCAGATTCAGGATATTCTATGATTCTGTGAGGAAACTGGTGTAAGTGCTCAACAAGCCCCTCTCCATCATTTACCAGCAGACTTGGCTCATCAGGGAGGTCCCAGTTGACTGGAGGTCAGCCAATGTGACATTCATCTACAGCAAGCGATAGAAGGAGAACACAGGGAACCATAGGCCTGTCAGTCTGATCTTGGTGCCAGGAAAGGTTATGGAGCAGATCATCTTGAGTGCCATCATGGGGCACATCCAGTATGACCAGGGGATCAGGTCAAGCCAGCATGGGTTTGTGAGAGACAGGTCCTGCCTGACCAACCTGATCTCATTCTATGACAGGGTGACCCACTTAGTGGATTCAGGAAAGACTGGGTGTTGTCTTCCTGGGCTCTAGTAAAGCCTTTGACACCATTTCCCATAGCATTCTCCTGGAGAAACTGGCTGCTCATGGCCTGGGCAGGCAAACTGTCCACTGGGTGAAAACCAGCTGGCCAGCCAGGCCCAGAGAGTGGTGGGGAATGGAGTGACATCCAGCTGGCAGCTGGTAACTAGTGGGGTTCTCCAGGGGTCAGTATTGGGACCAGTCCTGTTTAATATCTTTATCAATGATTTGGACAAGGGGATCAAATGCTCCCTCAACCATTTTGCAGATGACATGAAGTTGAACAGGGGTGTTGATCTGCTGGACAGCTGTATCCCAACAGACAGCAAAAAGTCTCTGCAGGGGGATCCGAGCAAACTGGATTGATGGACTAAGGCCATAGTATGAGGTTTAACAATGCCAAGTGTAAGTCCTGCACTTGGGTCACAACAACCCACTGCAGCACTACAGGCTGGGGACAGAGAAGCTGGAAAGCTGCCCAGAGGAAAAGGCCCTGGGGTTGCTGGTTGACAGTGGCTGAACAGGATCCAGTGTGTGCCCAGGTGGCCAAGAAGGCCAATGGCATCCTGGCCTGTATCAGTAACTGGTAAGGTCGCACCTCAAATCTTGTGTTCGTTTTTGTGTCCTTCACTACAAGAAAAACATTGAGGCACCAGAGAAGGGCAACAGATCTGGTGAAGGGTCTGGAGCACAAGTTTGACGAGGAGCAGTTGACGGAGCTGGAGTTGTTTAACCTGAAGAAAACCTCAGTGGGTACATTATCACTCTCTACAACTACCTGAAAGGAGGTTATAGCCAGGTGGGGGGTGCCAAGTAACCAGTCATAGAACAAGGAGAAATGGCCTCAAGTTGTGTCAGAGCAGTTTTAGATTGGATATTAGGAAATATTACTTCCCCAAAAGGGTTGTCAACCATGAAAACAGGCTACCCTGGAAAGTGGTGGAGTTACAATCTCTGGAGGTATTTAAAAGATAGGTAGATGTGTAAATTAGAGACATGGTTTAGATGTGGACTTTTTTGTGTTGTGTTAACGATTGTACCTGAAGACTTTAAAGGTCTTTTCCAACCTAAACAACCCTAATGATACTTCCTTATCAACCAAATTGCAACATTTGATTTACATAATTAAATGTGATTCCTCTTGCCACCTGCACAATATGACAAATAACTGAGAACAATTTTTAAAAAGCTTTACAAATATATCACCCTGAAGTGGTGTCTTTTCAGACTAACACACATCAAAATACTCTGAGCTAAAATACTAAAGGATGTTTGAGGTAAGCAGGGTTTATGTGCATGTGCATTTCTTTCAGTATTTCTTGTATGAAACATCACAGAGATTATCCACAGTCTATGCAAGTTTTTGTCAGTAGTTTTCTATATTTTCACTTACAACTACAGAAAAATATATAATTTTTTGCCTGCTAGAATACACATCTTTGCTGAGGAATTGAGCTGCAGAACCTAATTGCTATATTACGTTCTCTATCATTTCTATGATACTCCAGGGAAGAAAGAAGGAGAAATTTATATCTGCAAAAGTAGTCTTTTCACCCCGTTGGGCAGCTAGGTCTTGAAATACTTTTAAATGGAATTTCAAGCACTATTACTTTAGCAGACAGTCATATGCTCTCTAACCACATCTGGTACTCACCTGTCACTTGCCAGTTCACCAAAAGAGAGTAGCTCTTTTTCACTTTAAAACAATACAAACTGTAACAGTAAAGAGTGGTATCATTAGGTCTTTATATAATTCAGAGTTAATGCTTCAAAATTATATGGAGCTAACTGGAAGGATTTTAATTCTGTCAGACCCGTGAGAGCTGGGGTTTATCTCATATCAAAATAAATCCAAATTAGTTTGTGTGAACCCAGCAAACCTATTAGCTCCAATTGTTCTAGCACCTCAGGAACGTGGTGTTGTTTTTCTGAAGAGAGTTTGTCTTCTTACCAAAACTTTCAAAAAGCCTACAGATAATCTCAGGCTCCAAGGAGACACTGTTATGCATTTCTACTAGTTCTGATTATTTTGCTACCTCAGATTATTTGCCTGAGCTGCCCATTTGACACTTCAGCTCAGACTCATCTCATCTGGTTTTCGGCATCTAATATATGTGAGAGTACTTGTACACAGTTCCTGTAAAACCAATGGAGAAAGACAAGCCACTCTCATGGGCTATATATGGCTTGGGTGGGCTGAGTCCTCCCCTGAGGTGCCCATCCTTCTCTTCTCTCTGAAGGAAGTTGCAACAACTGTGCATCTGATGAAGACTCCTGAGCGAGGCACATAAAGTTACTTTTAACTGCTCTGGACTTGCAGCCTCACACCCTTATCTGACTTCAGTTTGTGTGGGAACAATAAAATAGGGGTTTGGTTTGAAAGGGTTTTAATTGTAACACTATTTGTCCTTGATTGTTTTGTGCATGCCATTATTACATCACCTCTAGCTTGTGGATTATAAAACAAGTGAACTTGATATGTAATATTATATAATCAAAGCACTGATAAGTCCCAGGAAAGTAGATGGGATTCTTTGCTTTACTTCGCTTTACTTCACAAGCCTCTTACTTCAATTTTCATATCAGCATTGCCACAAGGTTTTGAGATCTGTTTTCTAATGACTTCTTAGCAGAACAAAAATTATACTCTGATAGAGCTCTTTCCCATTCAGCCGACAAAGTAATCAAAATGGCCATATTAAAATTTCTAACTTGAACTCTGTCAGGAGAGAAATAGCTTGAAGTAAAGAAGAATAGTCCTTTTCTCTCATCCTTTCCAGATGCACCAGAATCAGCAAGGAATGACTTGCATGTTGCTGGTAGTCAACCAAGCTATATATAAACAGAATTTTGCTAGTAGCTAGCTGAGTCTGGGAAACAAGGATGAGAGTACAGGGGGAAATGTCCACACCACATGTTATGGGTTAGCAGAGTAGGCCTAAATTTAGGCTTTAAAGTTCAGACCAGGCCTGGGATTGTCAGCTGACTTGAGCTGGGCTGGGCTAGCTAACAGCTGACTTCTTCTAGCCAATAATATTTTATTCCATACCATATTACATCATCCCAAAAGGAGTAAAATCCAGTGTGTGGGAGTGGCTTAGTCAGTTCCACCATGACTGAAGGTACAAGCCGGACATGGTGTGCAGCTCTTGTCTTGTTGAAGTAGGCCTTGTTGTTTTTGCTGCTGCTGCTACTTGCATTTTGTTTAAATTCAGGGAAGTAGAAACATTTTGTTGTTACTCTTTCTGTTTCTTGCTAGGTGTCTTTTAGAGTACTTATAAAACTAGAGTAACAGACTTTTGTATTAACTGGAGAGTGGGAGGTTATTTCTTGTTATATATAACTTGTATAAGTGCGTGTTATATTGTAGTTTTCTCTTAATTTTCTCTTTTCTGTATAAATACATATAGTTAGTTTAAGCATAAACCTAGTTTGGAGTTTTTTTCCTCTCCGTCTTCTTCCCTTTTCACTCTGTCTTGGACAGTTGGCATTTTGCCAGCTCAACCCAAGACACCACAGAACAGTGCAGCTGCAGATTTGAGACCAGCAGGAGAAGAAAACATCCATATTGCCCAGAACCACCCATTTGTCAATCCCTCAGCTGAGCTGAGGTGGAAAATGTAGGGCATTAAATCTGATCTGAAATGGATATTATTGAAATAAAATCAAATGGAGACCAAACTCCTGGAACTGACGTCTATCTCACATATTGAAACCCTGGAAGTCCATGACAAGAATTGCAGCACTGACCCCAGATGAAACCCAATTCCTCTTTCATCCACAAATTTTTAGTTCTCTGGACAGTCTCTCTGTCTCTCTTCCTGTTCCTATAGTGTCTGAAAATACTTAGACAAATTTATCTGTTCTTTCTTCATTATTATTATTAGGAAAGATATGATTTGATTCTCTTTCACTTGACATCATTGTATCCCTGATCAAAATTCCCACCTACGTACATTCTGTGAAGCCTGCAATGCCTTCAGACACCAATCCTGTTTACATACACTGCATCTTTTCTTTCCCACTAGTAAAGTGCTATCACCCAACAGGTTTTTACATCCCATCTGGCATGAGCATAACACATAAACTGCTTAGCCTAAGTCTGTAGACAGCAGCTTTTCTGCAGAATTATTTAAACATGATTTAATATTGTCCTTTATACTAAAATTAAGTGGTAACACGCTCCTGGCAATACCTGCTGGGGTAATAAATGCCTCAAGAGTTAGGACTGAGGGTCACAACAAGAGGGAAAAAGACTTTGAATACCTTCAGACTGCTCCTAGTGCATTAGAAACACTGTGCTTAACATGTCATACTGTGAGCAGGAAATGAAAGCCAAATAATAAGATGAAAATGCTCTGTATTAAAATGCCAGATGTATAACGTTTCTGACAACAAAGCAAGCAGATTCTTGTTTAACATTACACTTCCATAATAATAATTATTGTTAATATTAGCAAGTTAATTACCTTTCCACTGTACATAGTAGGTTGCAGTCAGAATATGATTTTAAAACTGTAGTGTATTTGTAGAGGTTTCTCATGGTAGGAGAATCAACATGAAATCAACAACTTTTGATTTTATAAGGTAGTTTTGTGGCCTGTTGATGTTTATTATTTCCATAGGCCATCTTCAGATTGTGTCCGGTGCGAGAAGCTGTACCATAAAGGAAGAGATGCACAAAAGGATGGATTTACAGAGGTAATTAAAGACATTAAAAGATGAAAAGTACCTACTCATTGGGATTTACAGAGGCATGTAAGCATAGTAGACTCTAGACAGTAGCCTTTTCCAGCCAAATGCAGCTCTGTTCCAATCATTTCTTTGCCATGTGACTAAAACTAGTTGTGTCCACACTACTTGTGAGGGCAAAGCGCTGATTTGCACATGCCTCCCCGCACTGCTAGAGGGTCCCTTCTCAATGAGCAGGCAGGTCTCACCCAGGGGAAGGCTGGCTGATGTGCAGCTTCTGGCCTGAATGTCTGCTCAGCCTTGTCCTACACGCTTTGGAAGTGTGCCACAAAGACCATTTTTCGCTATGCAATGAGCTCAGATAAATGCGTATGAATTTTTGTGAAACAATGAGTTCAGAAGTACTTTTGACAATTAGAGATAGAGGTTCCATCATTAAACTCTCTCATAAATGAGAAAATAAACATAAACATTAATCTAAGCATTTTATTCCTCAGTCTCAAATTTGTCTCACTTAATTTGGCAATAGCACACGTTCAATGAATGCCTATGAGGAAATAATGTTCTCCCCTGCACCTCCCTTTTCTGTCAGTAGGAGCTTCTAATCTGATACTTTTAAAATTCTTACACAGAAGAATGTTTTCAGGCTTAATATATCAAGATAAATAAATTATACCAAAATGTTTGCAAAAGAACACTGCATAAATGCTGAGAGATTAATCATAAAGAATAATTACAGCAAACACACTTTGAATATTAAGCCTAAAATTTTTATAAGTGTATAAATCTTCAGAACATAGGCTTTGAGCAAAGCTGTTGCTTTCAGAAGAAAGTGCAATGCAAGAAAAAGAATAAGATTACCTACTGTTTATGTATATAGAACACCATAGTAATGTAGCTGCATTGGCTAAAAGCACCAATAACATCATATTAATTACTTTAAAGAGCTAAATTATCTCCTAGTTCAAGTGCCCAAGGTCTCTTAGCTGTAGCTGAGTTAAGAGAATTCCTTCTCAGTATAAAATCTATTCTTTAAAGATACTCTTTTTGGACTTAATATATATCACATTCATATGTGCATTAAATAAAAACCAGGAAGAGAAGACACAATTGCTATCTCTAAACAGCTGAAGTGCATAAATAACAGAAAGGGAGATATGTCACAAGATAATAACAAGAAGATACACCAGAATAGTTCAGGCTGAATAGGAGAAAAAATGTCTTCATAATTATAAGGTTTATTAGACCATGGAATAGTCCTTAAGTGGGTATAATAGAAACCCCGTCTCTAAGCATAGGTATAAGAATTCTAGAAAAAATATTAGCTAAAAGGTTGCAAGAAACAATCCTGACATGACTTAAGATGAAGCAAACTATTGTAATTGGTTTTGTTCATTCTTAATATTTGTGATTCATGATGGACAAAGATAAAAAGTAACACACCACACAAACACTCCGGACTTGCTGTGACAGAATCAGCTTAGTAGATTAACATTTAGAAGACAGATTTGCAGACCAGTCAGTCATTCTATGAAAGCATTTATTATTCAGACTATATATTGATAATAACTGGTTATTCATATCTAAGTTTTTAAGCCTCGATTTCTTCCCTTAATTCCCTCTGAGCTTCATTTAACAAAAAAATACAGTAAACAATGCAGTGGAGTCTCTGATATTTATCTCTCTAGATCTTGTCAGGGCAAAATCACTATGAAAATTATGTTGTCAATGAAGTTCAATTTCCATAGCACTTTTATCTTTATTGCCATGGATATTTTCCTCCTTCTAGGCACTAAAAATCCAAAATTGATTGAAGAATGTGCTTTGTAATATTACGACTCATGTTAAAAATATTGAAATTGTAGTCTTCTGTGTTGAGGCCCTTGAAGTGAAGGAATACAGCACTATTTTCCATTGGTAGAAGAGGACATTCAACTCTAGGAAAATGAAAAAATTAGGGGTTAGCCAGAATGGGGCCAGCAAGTATAAGTTTAGTCTCTAGAAAAGTTAGGGTGACAGGTGCTAGAAAGACTGTAGTTCAAACAGTCTCTTCTTTTAGTTTCTTTCCCAAATCAGTAGTCTAGTTATGACTAAATCTTCAGCAAGGCAATTCTGAAGATCCCTCTGCCTTCCAAGTCTGCAGCTACTTCAAGCAATAAGTGACTGACCTTGAGAAACTTGAAATCTCTTGTTCTAGAAAGAAGGTGGCAAAGAAACAAAGCAGATATCTTCAGGTTGTCATCCATGCTAGAGAACCTGTGATATCCTGAAAAACGTAATAACTGCTGACAGTTTCGCACCAATCCTTACAGATCCAGCATGGAATCAGATGAAATATTTTAGCTAACCCAACTACTATTCAGAACAGAAACTGCATGTGCAATTGTGCATACCATTCTGTCTTATTGCTGAAAAACTATGTACACACCCAAACTCCCCCAAAATATTAATTTTTGCCCATTTCTGAAGCTGGGAAACGTAAGAAGTCATGACTCTGAATAATGATGTTATTTTGATGCAAAAGAGATACCCAGTCAAAAAAGAGGTCTGAGGTCTCCTAACCTGTCTTGCTATAAAACTAAAATACATGGCAGAGGCAAGTTGGTCTTTGCTTTCTGCAGCTGAGCTTCTGATTGTGCTCGTAGTGTCATGTTATCTGCTTTTATTTATACTCTGCTGCTATAGCAATTTACTTCTACATTCTGATTCCCTTCAAAATTTAAAGGTTAACAGAATAGAAACTTCTTAAATAAAAACCCTCATCTTGCTTCTCTACTTAATATGATACATTGCCTTTTAGTATGTAACACGCATTTTCACCTTTGATTCCTGGTTCTCACATACATGACATTCTGTGCTTACATACACTCTCCATCACAACTTCAAGTAAATAAAAGCCAACAGGTCTGTTATTTCTGGCTGCTCTGTGTCTCATCCCTCATTTTCACTAGCAAGACAGAAAGAACATGAGCAGGAGAGGGCTAATCCTTGTAGTTAACTACCTCACATGCCCCTTCTCTCCGTAACAAGCATATTGTGTTCCAAGTTTTCACCCAGCATCCCTATCGACTTTTCAGGGTAGGCGGTAGCACATGCGTTGTCTGCTTCTGAGTTTGTAACACACTGATTGACAGGCATGCATGTTGATCAACAAATTTGGGAGGTATATTTGGCTTTCCTAAAGCATAGGGCAGTAATTTACTCCTTCTGTACTTGGCTGCAAATTTTAATGACCAGCTGGTTCATTATGGGGGTAAAGGGAGACAGACAGATGGGGAAAGAAAGAGGCAGAAAACTCACTGTTGCTGTTGTTATCAATTGTATGTGGAGAACATAACTTCAGTCTCTCTGTAAATTGAAAATGGCTCCCAATTGTATCTAAATATTTCTGTAAGTATAAAATGACAAATTATTTGACTTCCTCCAGTCAGCTACATTTTCTAAATATCATTGCTATAGATACCCAGGATAATGAAGAGAAAGGTCTTTCACTTTCTGATACTTCCAGTTAGAATGTAGGATTTAAGGGTCATTATAATTTGTTCATATCTGGATGATAAAAGAATCAGCCAATATCTGGTAAGACCAGTTTTTCTGAGGAATTCTGGAAAGAACCTGAGAACCAGAATAACAAGCCATGTAAATCCACTTCTTTGGATAAAGCTTTATAGAATCCAAATAATATTATAATTTGCAGCTTTGTGTCAGCATGTAGCTAAAACCCTAAGCTAGAGCTACCTTTAGAGAAAAGCATACAGGGAAAACAGATAATCCTGAAGATGTATCTTTTTCTTTTGAGTTTGTAGACAAGTGATTTGAGCAGTTAGAAATACTGTGTTTAAGGGACCAGATTCCCAAATAGAGATGATATTTATGTTATATTTAGCCATCTAAAGTTAGATATCCAACCTAAGCTGGTCATCCAGATTCACTTTGTAAGAGAGAGGTCACCATTCACATCACCACCCATTATTTACCTGAGAGCAATGAATTAGCTCCTCAACGCACCTACTCCTTTCCATAGATAGTTTAGAAAACACAGTTAATTTTTAAGTTTGAGAAGCTGACTAGATGACTGCTAACCAGACTGAATGGGTTGCCGTGCACAACAAAAGATTTGCAGTCAGATAGAATGAGGCACATAAAAAGGAGGAGAACTACAGGCACTTTTGTTACAGAGGGGTCACCCTGTGCTCTTAGGAGGGAAGCAGAATCAAGATGCAGAGACTATGAGGGCTTGGCCACCTCAGCATGGCAAAGGCAAAATGTAACTGTTGAATACACAACATTGTAAATGTGAAAGCAACAGAAGAGCAGAAAGCAGGCCAGGGGACACCTACACTTCAGGGTTGCCACATTGTTCTACCTTACCTTCTCCAGATGATGGTTTACTTTGGGCTCATCTCAAACTATCTCTAGTCTGCCAAGCACTTGAGCACCTGGCCCCCAGTGTGCCACACTGATCAACAGATAGGAGCTGCTTTGTTTTATTCCCAGGAAACTCGAACAGAACCATCTTCTCAGACCGCTTCAACGAACAACAGCCAGTTGTCCTCTCTAAAAGAAAAAGTGCAGTAAAATTGCCAATATCTTTTTACCTTTCTCCTCATCCCCTTTTATTTATTAGTCTAACAGAAAACCACTCTCCTATGAAAGCAGCAAATGAAAGTTCATTTTCTCCTTCTAGCTGAGAGAAGTTTTGAACAGCAAAACATATGTTTTGCCAGTCATCTGTGCAAATACAGATTTTTATCAACAGATTTTAAACCATCTATTATTAAGTGTATATTATTTTAAAGCAGCTGGCTAACTACATCCATCTTAATAATCTTAACTGCATCCACAGATGCAGTTCTAATGAACTGGATTTTCTCACTGGGCACAACTTGGGTGTGTAATTTGTCCTTTGGTTCTATAAGCAAAGTTTCAAGGGTCTGATGCCCCCTTGCACTTCTATTTACCATGAAATTTTTTTAAAAGTAAATTCAGGATACTTGTGAAACACTGCTGAATCTCAACATGAGTATTACATATCCATGGTATAAGATGACATTGATGCAAAATACAGAATAATGCACAATCTTCAGTCCTCAGATGTCCATGTTCATTTTTTAGTCTGTGCATTAATATTCCTCCATACTTTTTAGGCTTCCAGAAGCCAGTAGTATTTTAGATCTGCAGAATAATAGCAGAAGCTTGTGAATAATAATGTGCATTAATAAGGTAGCAGAAGACAGAAGTTCCTCCTGATTGCATATCTAAGATTGTTGTTAATGACTACATTACTTGCTAAAAAAAGTAAACAAATTCCTACATACAGAGATCCAAGATATACTGGTTGCCTAGTTGCTAAAGAATATTAACATTTCTACAAAGAAATGCTCTACTGTTCTATCCCTTTCAAGGGATGCATTTCACAAGTAATGTTCTTTTGGAAAGGGTATCAAAACCACTTGAAATTATGATACATATACAAAAGAAATGCAAGGATTTTGATCCTTTCGCTGTTCACATTGTTATGGTCTCATCATCAAGTCCAGCACTAAAATGACCACATAATGAAGCTAACCTTCAGATAAGTAATTTAAAATATTTTTATGACACTAAATTGCACCTTTTTGTGCTACAATTGCAAATAACTACATTTTTTTTTAACCAGCAGCTTAGTTTGATAATCTTATGTGTATGGTTAGCATTAGAATTCATCTTAGATCCTTAAGTCTTTCCCATTGAATTCAGCTGAGCTTTTCCCACAAGGCTGGATTGCAAAAGGATTAGGCTCTTTTCATTTTTTATTTCATACACTTTTATTTAGGTATATGAGCCAATGCCAGTGTTGAAGGAATTTATTTTTGGAATATGGGAAATGTAAATAGAGAGTTGTATTAATACAATTCTAGAAAGTTCTGCAACATACAACAATCCATTTCATATCTAGCTTTTTAGATAAATAAAAAGCCATACAATCCTGAGATCCACTTAACAGAGCCTGACTTATAATTTTGTCTAGGAAATAACTTAGTAGTTATACAATATACAGCTTCCTGAGCAGCATTGAAGAGAAAGTGCAGACTCCAACTGTAGACATAAAAATACAATATAACATTGTTTGGAGACTTCCACAAAAACAAAAATAAGGATATGCAAATGAGAATTAAGTTCCTCTTCCCAACAAAAAATAAGAAGCAACAAGTTGTGGTCTATTCCAATAAAAAAATTCACAAGGGACTGGCAGAATGAGGTTCCCAGTAAAGGACTGTCTGTCTGCTTTATGACTCACCAAGAAAGTTCATGTAATGGTTGCTCATAGGGTGAGTCTTCTCTGATCCAGGATGTTAATTGCTATCCCTACTACCATGAAATAAGCTGCTTTGTGCCACATATTCCACAGTAGCTTCTCTATGTGAACATCAATTTCCAGCACTTAATTCTCTGGAATAATTCGTAATGCTAAATTGTTTCAAAACAAATTAAACCATAGTTGATCCTTCAGAATTATTATATTTGTCGGTTTACTCTTTAGTGACAAGGCTGGAGAAGACAATGGAAAAGCCTTGAAGAACCACACCATGTCCTGGCCATGGGTAGAAGACCTTTTTCTGAAGATTATTTTCCTTTGTGGCCAATATATATTGTTCTAGGAAAAAGACAAAGACACCACACCAAAAGAACATAGCATAGAGGCACAAAGTTTTGTTCTGCTTAAAGTTCCAGCAGAGCTGGGACCATGCACATGCTATTGGATTATATGCAATATTTCCTCATTCACCTAGCATTAGGAATGCCCATTTTAAGTATTAGTATTGTGAAATATAGATGGCAAAGCCCAGGTTGGGTAAAAGACCTCTTCAGCATTCAATTTTCCATCTGATCAGTGGTACCTGGGAAACCCGCAGTACACAATCACTATTTGTTTGTTACATTTTATCATGCCTGCCAGTTTATAGAGTACTATCACAATTCCTCCTAACATTTATAAGCAGCATTATGTAGCATTTATTTATACCATATAGTTAAATTTTACTTTGCACATGGATAATTTTACTTTACACAATTGAAAACAATGAGGTACAAAGTGAGTAATGTGCAAAACCAGTGGGCATGATGCAAATAAGATTTTAGAAATGTCAGTGCAGCATTTGAGCATAGTAAAGAGGGTAATTCATCCAGATACATCACACTACTTAGCCAGACCCACAGTGCCTGTAATGCTTGCAAAAAGGTATTCTTGCTCTTGATGTTGCTAACAACCCTGCCTGTATCACAATCTCACAATACTTGGCAATTTTCCTGAATCATCAGGAAATGTGTTTTATTTTCCTTTTTTTTAATGGAAACTTCCCACTTCCTACAATGTTAGTGAAAAGTCTTGAAACATATAGGCCCAGAAAAGAGGCTCAAAAATCCCCTAAACTATCATTATTTTTTATACCTAGATTTTTGATGCGTATCCTATTTGTAGATTTGTGATACTGGCTTTTCTTATAAACTCTAGCAATTTATTACTTAGTTTCCAGTTTACAGACTTTTTTTCCTACAAAAGTGATCCTGGTGTGAAAAAAACGAAGCAGCAAATCAGAACAAACTTTACACTAACCATCAGCTCCTGAGACAAGGCAGCTTGCCAGTGAAACTGATTCCTTAATTTTGCTGTGAAGTAGGGCAATTTAGCTGCTGAGAAATTGCTGGAGGCTCCACGTCTCCCTGGCACAGGGGCAGACCTTCCACCAGAGTTCCTTCCATGGTCCCCTATAGTTCCCCTGAAAGTTTTTTTATAATTTGACAAAGTACTCAATATCAGATAACATACAGGTTTTGACAATACCTGGACCGGGTTAGACAGAAAGCTTTTTTTTTTTTTTTTAATGAAATTGTTGTATTTATCTTCATGGGAACGATAGTCAAAGTCAATGTATTTCTTGTATGGTCATAGCCTGTAACCACAAAGTGACATAAAGAAGACATCATGTGTATACCAGCCTGAAAACAGACGTACCTCTTTTCAATATTCTCTCACAGTAGAGCAAATAAATGTCATTCTTTGGTGAGCAGACAGAAAATCTGAGCCTTTCCAAAACCAGCACTGGTTTAATATTCAATAGGTGAACACCTTTAGCTGAAAAGATGAGCCATGAGAGAGAGATCTAAGTCATTTCTCCCAGCGATCGACTTACGTATTTCTTTACTCATCTGATATTTCATACTGCTTTTCCTCTAAAATATTCTCCTTTTGAGGATCTCATCAGGACTTGTTCTGGGTACAGTTTCCCAGAGCTGATCAAGTACATTGCTGGGTGTCCCTGCTGCCATACTGGGATACCTGCAGAGAGGAGGATGGAAATAGGGCCTGCTGAGAGGTCTATCTCAGACTAGACGAGTTGGATTTGCTTTTTTGGGTAACACCAGTATGTGACTGGCAGTTAGCAGATGGCATTGGAAAGGATATAGTTGGTGTGCAGAGCTACATGGGGTTGGAAACATACTGTTTGGAAAGGGAAATAAAGCATGTGGATGTTGGAATGTAGAAACAGTAATAAAAACTTGTCTGTGCTAAATGTTCATTGAATAGTGACATGATTAACAGAATAATAGATTCTTACAAAATGCAGTTTCAAGCAGTACAGCTTCCAGAGTGAGGGATTCCACTCTGCTCCCAGTCCCTGAGCAGTCACTGAGTCTGATGAGCAGGGTGGGGAGGGATGATGGCAGAGAAAATCCTGGCAATGCACAAAGAAATGCGCAAAAGTGAGTGGTTTTTTTGATCCTTTTCATCAGTATTCATCTGTTCTGACTGTTCCGACAGCAAAGGTAGGAAACAAGCAACCCTGGAATCAAGGTTAGACTTCTTCACATGAATAGTTTTTCCATGGTGGGCACTTCAAAGAGCTAGCATGTTCTCATGGAAGACATATACATTAAAAGGAAGGAATAACTGCAATGTGCTTGGTTGAACAGGGAGAAGCTGTGGTCCCTGGCCCCATAAGTATGGGGAAAGGCCATCTTTAAGAAATCAGCCAAACTCTGTGTTAAGGCACTAGATTGGGAAATAATAGATGCGGTTTCCATTCCTTCTCTGCCTTGCTCCTCCTGCCTCAATTTGAGCAAGTTTCTAAGTCTTTCTCTGCCTCAGTCTATAATGGAGTAATAATACTTTCCTGCCTCTGTGGGACACTGTCATCCAGATATTGCGCTGATGGGTACAATTGAACAATCTGCTATATATTAAAAAGAATATTTGTTCAGATGGATGGTACTTTATCACTAAAAAACGTCAAGTGAATGAGGTGTACTCGCTTTTTATAGGTTCCTTGTATGTGCTTTGTTATAATAAGAAATACATCATCACTGTGGGGACCTGAGTCATCTTTGTCCTTATTCTACTCTTTTTCTAGTGTTTTCCTCGAATGCAATACATATAAATTACTATAAGAAAGGGAGTAATACCATGGCAAATCAGAGTTTTTGTTTTTCTCTCTGGAAGTTGCCCTAGCCCTGCACTCCAAAACAATCACTACTATGTAATTTATTTTCACCTTATTATGTTTCTCTGAAATCCAAATTGGAGTTTGCCGGTTATGCAACAGCTCCCCATATTCATTTTCCTACACAATGAAACTTCAGCTGGGAATACATACAAATTAAGGATTCAAATCTTTCTAAGAAGTTTTGCAAAACTTCCTTTATAGCCAACTTCTATCAAATCCCAATTGGTTTTATAAGCTGCTGAAAACCCTAATCAGAAACATCTGTGCTTACGGGCTCAAAACAGAACATCATCTATATTTTACCTTACTTCCCTGCAAGAATCTCTGAATACCTTAAAATGGCATGCCTTTCCTAATTCAAACATTTGGCAAAACAGCATTATAATAAATGATGTAACAAGGGAGATCCTAATAAGAAACATCTGTACAGATTGCTGAAGGCAAGCTCAAAGTGTGTCAGAGTCTAAGAATTTACCACAAGGAAAAATTACTGAGAAAAATATGTAAAAAATGTTTATGTTCAATGCTGCTTGAAAAGCAACATGAACAAAATGTGTAACAATACCACACAAGTAGACCACAATCCTTTTCTCATATTTACAAACCTACTGAAGGGCTGGCACAGGGAAGTAAACACCCATCCCTGACTAGCAGCTGCTTAGAAATTCCCACTGTCTGTGGGCACAGGTCTTCCTGTGGTGCTTCAGATTCAGTGCAGCTGAGCCTCATTTTACACAAATGAGTACACTGAGCCTTAGACCACTTGCGTAGGACAGAAAAAGATTATTATCTCTCCCTTTTTGATAGAAAATCTCATGTACAGAAAGGTCAAGACAAAATTTTTCTTCTGATCTGAGTGTAATAAAACTTAGGCAATCAATTTCATTTGCCTGTTACTTCATCAATATAAGTAATGTGTCTGAATCTTCCATCACTTTCAGCTAAAGGAAACATTTTGCCTCCTTGGAACCCCATGTACAAGATTTCTAGAGTCAGAGACCTTCAAAATGACTATTTGAACTAGAAGGTCATCCATCATATATGGAATTTGCCCAAGGATGCTCCTACATAGACCATCCTAATAACTTGATTCCCTGTGCTTCAACACAATACTGTTTTTCATTTCTTACAGGACTTCTTTTTTCATCCCTCTGTACCAGTAAGAAATGAGTAAGAAAAAAGAAAAACATGCTGCTCTGAAACACACTATATTCTGAAAAGCCATAGCAAGCCATTGCCAACAGGTAGGAAAGGCAGATACTGAGACTGTAAGCAGGGATATAAAGAAGTGCTCTCTGAATGTTATGCCTTTAGGCTCCAAGTGGAATAAGCAATGAAAGAAAAAAAAAAAAGAAGACTGGAAGTATTCTGGAAGAATGAATAATAAAGTTGAACAAGTGAGCAGCATCGTATCAGCCTCTTGCTAACAACAAGTCAACCTTTCCAGGAATTGATGCCCTCTGCTTGGAGTCCAAGCAGCAAAGGTGCTGAAAGACCTCACTGTTTTGTACTTTCTTAAGCTTGGCCAGGTCTACTAGGAAAATACCTGCAGTATTATGTAGTACTGAGTGGGGATGTCTCTGCTGCACTAGATAACTGATTATGAGAGCTCCAATACTACTGACCGTGTATGTCACTGATGCTCAAATGAAAATTTTTGCTCCATGCTTGACTAATAACTGGATTTTTATTTTTTGTCATTCCTCAGAGCTTTTCAAAGAGTATTTTAAAAGCTGGAAAGACCCTCTTTCAAGGTTTTAGTTGTTGATAATTGTTTCTCCACGCATGAGCCTCCATACTTTGGAGGGGAGCTGAGGATGGGTTTTTAATAACAAACCCTCTTTTTCAGAACTATGTAAAATATATTTTTTATTCTACAAAAATAGTGCTGATTCTGTTCAAATAAACTCCCTGCTGAGATGCTGCAGTGAGTTTTAGTATTTTTAGACCATTTGAGCCCCAGGCAATCTGAAGTAAATATATTTATTTTATCTTATCCCTGGTGTAAACAGAGAAAACCTGAACATCAGGTTAAAGGTCATAATCCCATGTGCAACATCTGCTGTCTTGAATTTTGAGGAATAGTTCTGACTTTATGAGCAATAAGACTCAAGAGCTCTGCTCTAGATCTCAATCTTCTTGCACCCCTCCAAGTCTCCCAGTCCCAAGATGTTGGAACTTTTGAACTTCACCTCATGCATCAGACAGGAGTGGGTCAGCTACAAGCTCTGGACAAGCTTCAAAATATGACTCAGTCTCAGTGCGTCCCAGCTTCAGTGAAAATCTCCAAGCTTTTATTACCTCTTGTCATCACTCTGAATCAGGAAGTAAGAAACTCTATAAACTCATGTACTTTAATCCTTTTTTTTTCAATCTGTATTCATTTTTCTGAAGAAAAGTTGATGCTATTCATTGATTTAAAACATTGCAAACAGAATGGGTAGGATCTTTATGTTACACTTCTCCACACAGATAAACACATTTAAAAGCTTTTACAGTTTGTCTTAATTTGTTTTCTTTCTATGGTGCTGGAAAGTGAGGAATAGCATTTATTAACTGTTTAACTCATGATTTCCTGCTTAGGCAGGAATCAGAATATATTTCAAAACACCAGACACCTCAGTTATGCCTGTTTATTATTTACTCAAAGTTATTTCATATGTTCTGGACAAAGAACAAAAAATAATTATAAAATCATAGCATCATAAATTATGCTGAGTCGGAAGGGACACCTCAGGGTCATCAAGTCCAGCTCCTGACCCTGCACAGGATCCTCCTCAAGAATCACACCATGTGCCAGAGGGCGTTGTCCAAATGCATCTTGGACTCTGTCAGGCTTGGTGCTGTGATCACTTCCTTGGAGATCCTGTTCCAGTGCCCAACCACCCTTTTCCTGATATCCAGACTAAACCTCTGACACAGGTTCAGGCCACTTCAAGTTCTGTCACTGGTCATGAGAGTGAAGAAATCAGTACCTGAGCCTTCTGTTCCCCTTGTGAGGAATCTGTAACTGCGATGAGGCCTTCCCTCAGTCTCCTCTTGTCCAGGCTGATGCCGTCAGCCGCTCCTCACATGTCTTTTCCTCCAGACCCTTCCCCATCCTCGTTGGCCTCCTTTGGACACTCTCTAATAGTTTAATATCTTTCTTATATTATGGTGCCAAAACAGCACACAGTATCCAAGGTGAGGCCACCCCAGTACAAAGCAGAGAGGGACAATCCCCCCCGCTCAACCAGCTGGCGATGCTTTGCCTGATGCCCCCCGGACATGGTTGGCATTCCTGCCTGCCAGGGCACTGCTGACTGATATTCAGCTTGCCATCAACCAGGACTCCCAGGTCCCTTTCTGTAGAGCATCTCTCCAGCCTCTAATTTTGTATATGTCTATACAAGCAACCAGAGTTGCCCTATCTCAAGTGCACAGTCCAGCACTTGTTCTTGTTCAACTTGACATAGCTGGTGGTTGCCCATCTCTGATTTGTTGAGGTCTCTCAGCAGGGCCTTCTTGCCTTGGAGGGAGTTGACAGCTCCTCCCAATTTGTTGTTGTTAATAAACTTACTTAGTATCCTCTCCAGTCCTGTGTCCAGGTCATTTATGAAGATATTGAAGAGAACTGAGGTAAGGATGGAGCCCTGTGGAACCCCATCAGTGATCATTCACCAGTCTGATGTTCCTCCATTTGCAACAACTCTTCATGCCCAACCTGTGAGCCAGTTCCTCACCCGTCACATAACACAGTTATCCAGCTGTGTGCTGGATGTTTTATCCAGAGAGATACTGAGAGAGTATCAAAAGCTTTGCTGAAGTCCAAAAAGATTACTGACTTTCCTAGGTCAACTAGATGGGTTACCCTGTCGTAGGAGGAAATCAGGTTCAACAAGCAGAACTTTCCCCACATGAAGGCATGCTGGCTGTGACTGATAACTGCAGTGTCTTACAGGTAAGTTTTCAATGCCCCTACAAAATCTTTTCCATGATTTTACCTGACACTGAAGTGAAAGTGATCAAAAATACTTATTACTGAAATATTTTATATATAATTGAAATTACATGTATGCTATTGACATAATTATTATTATATTGTATAAAAATATTTATTATTGAAAAGTGTACAAAAAGTGAAAAGTAGTTATAGTTTCATATGACTCAGTCCTTCAAAGTTTTACGTCTAAGAAGTTCACAGTCACTCAGGTCTCCGGGATATTCAGATGTAACACTGTTGCAGGTCCATCTCATCTCAGTGTTTGCACTGGCTTATAGACACTGGAGTGCCTATCTGCTGTGTACCTGAAGTCATGATTTATAAATAACAGTTCAAAACAAACTGTTCCTGTATCCTTCTGCTCGCAAGAGCTGAAATAGGCATAGAACATGAGTTCTCCAGGATATCATGCACTGTGCTTGTTTCTTTAGAGGCTATTCCAAATCTAACCTAATGAAACAGCTAGGTTAAAACCCCATTATATCTATTTGTAGAAAAGCAGCTGTACTAGTTCAAGGCATTTTATTTTCTCCAGCAAGCTTTTGCATAATGGTCTGCCTTTCTTGTTCAAATTGTGAAGAAAACAAAATTGGCAATGTATGAAAGGAAGAAAGCAGACATAAGAAACACATTCCTGACATGGATCTACAATGACACAAAAAAGACCCGAGTCTGGGAATTCATCAAAGTCTGGACATATTTGGAAGAAAAGGAGAAAGTCACTTGCAGAGATCTCTCTCAAAGACTGACATTTTTAGATGAGCTCTAGATGTCCTTGAAATGTCATTCATCAAACCGACTCCTGACTGCAGATCCAGGCTCTGGTGCTTAGAGGGTGCAGCTTACCCACAGCTATGGTGTTTTACCGTTATGACTGAGTTACCTCACCCTTTGTTATCTAAGTAAGCTGAAATCATGCCTTCACTCCTACAAACCAGTGAAATTATAGAGGCACACTGAACATTTTTCTATGCCAGCATGAATAAGAAATTCCATTTTGCATTAAATTAGATATTAATTGATAGCAAGCAATTATTTATACTGATATACTGAAAGTGTCTTTAGGAAGAGCACATGCAATTGTGTTTTCAAGCTTAACTCTCTCTCCTGACTGATGATTTTTTGATTTCTAAAGCTCTGTGATGCATAAACTCTAGGCAATTATGAGGGTATTTAGGATGTAGGCAGATTTAGACCAGCTATGGATACATCTTCCTTATATTTGCACATCATCTATACAGATTGCAAAGGGTCACAGCCTGAGGATGCTGGCAATTTATGAGATCTCAGGGTCTGTCCTAAAGAATCCCATGGAGCTTTTGCATTTATCAGAGTCTCCCTGTGTAGTGGTTTTAGCTAGGCCTCAAATTAGCAGGCTCAGAGAATCTACGTGGATTGGTAGAGACAGCTGTCACCTGACTGGGTAACCAAGGAAGTATTTCATACCAGATGACACAAACCTAAGATATGATGCAGCAGTGGGAGGTGTTACTTCAGTTCCACCTTGGCTGAGGTACAGAGAAGACGTGCTGCCTTTATTCTGCCCTGTTAGGCCTTGCTCCTGTTGTTGCCGCTGCTCGCAGTTTGTTTGAGTTCAGGGAAGTAGAAATATTTTGTTGTTACTCTTTCTGTTTCTTGCTAGGTGTCTTTTAGAGTGCTTACGAATCTAGAATAATAGATTTTGCATTAATTGGGGAGTGGGAGATTATTTCTTGTTATATCTATAACTTGTGTGTGTGTTATATTGTAGTTTTCTCTTAATTTTCTCTTTTCTGTATAAATACATGTAGTTAGTTTCAGCATAAACCTAGCTTTGGAGGGTTTTTTTCCCCCTCTCCCTCTTCTTCCCTTTTCACTCTGTCTTGGACAGTTGGCATTTTGCCAGCTCAACCCAAGACACCCTGTCAATTGACCACAGACTTGCAGACCATCTGAAGCAAAGGACCAGGCCCACAGGCACAAGTCTCTGGATCATCCAGCATTTTCTTGTCCGTGCAGGTGCAAGTGGTTCACACATCACAGCATGGGAATCAATCCACTAAACTACATTTTAGATCTTGGAATTGTATTGCAGCTTAACTAACACTGGAAGAGACAACATGGTTCACTGAGTCCAGTTCTTCATAATCTCAGGTAAGCATGTCATTGTCACTAAGGCCAGAGGTGCGTGAGGATGTCCCTTCTATCCTCTGTACCACTAAGCATTAAACATACCACTGTATTTGACTTAAGACCTTTCTCTTTAAGGTGCCTAAAACCTAAAAAAAATTATAATGTCCAAGGATAGGAGGAATTAAGAGTCTCGCCTATGGCATGGGCCCTTGCAATGGACAGAAAATTTCCTACACTAACTTTCCTATGACCTATATTTATGCTCTCCTAAAGAGAAAGAGCTCTTTGTTATTTCTACAAAGTAAAAACAAAGAACAGTCATTTAAGAAATAGCAGGCAGTACATCTTATACATCTTAAAAACAATAAATGGTCAGTAGTGGGAGAGATTTTACTGGTTCCTCCACAGACTGGTAACACCTTAGCGCTAAAACTGAACTACAATTAAGAGACTGAGACAAAATGGAAAATATAGGCTCAAGGCAGAAAGACTTACAGACCTTAGAAATGGATTTCTAAATCTCTAAACACAATTTTTCTGAATAGCAGCAATAACTTTTTATTGGAAACTGTCTCATGCTGCTTTTATATTTTATCATTGTAGCACCAACTCAGGTGCACTTGTGTGTGGTCATGGACTCAAGCCTGATGTGTGTTTGACCCAGACTTTGCAGAAGTGCCTGTATTTCCACACACACACCAAGGAAAAGGGTGCCCACTTTCACAGTCCAAAACTGTAGGGGTACTAGGGCATGCCCCTATGATGTTAAACAGTGATGAGATTAACTGAAAGAACAACACAATTTACACCGGATGATTTCCATACCCTCACAGGACATCCCCATGATGCATGCCTGATACTGGCCCCACAAGCCATGCACCAAGCCACCATCTGATATAAACAATGGATGAATAAGCCTGGAGAAAAACTGTGGAACAGTCAGCATCCCTGGGCAGCAGCTGGGATTGGGAGCCCCTGGCCAGGGTCCTGTGCTTAAAGAAGTCCTGTCAAATGTAATTTTCTACCAGGGTCCATGCTTAGCAACTCCCTTCCTCCTCCTGTGGCCTCAGAGGAACCTTAGACATCACACTACATAAACTGTGCTACCTGGCCCAGGACAGGAATGTCTCATGTAATCAGAAAAGCAGATGGTCTGAATGAATTGCATATTTTCCCAGGCAAATGCCTGTTTAGAGAGTACCACCTCAGCTAGGAAGATGGGCTCATTCAGACTCAAAACCACCATGGGAATAACAGAGAGCATGACAGCAGGCACGTTTGTTTCATCAATATGTGGGTTTGTGATGAGAGTTACAAACCTGTCCAGTCAAAGTATCAGCCTTGTCAAATCTCTCCACACATATAACCACAAAGAGGAAGTGAATACAACAGCGTTTGAGGAATAGTATAATAAATAAATAAGTAAATACATAAATAAGCAAAGCAACCTCAAAATAACAACAAAATCAAACATCCCCCACCCCATCCACTCCTATCTCATCCCTTTCTCCAAGCTGGACAAGGCATAGATTGCCACCCACCATGCTTTCTTTGTGCATATTACCATACCCCAACTTCTGCTCTCTAATATGTATATGTATCTGTATTTCCATGGTATAATTTAGCTGAAAAATACATTAATCTTATTTTTCCCTTTGGTTTATTCAGCATGTAAACAGTAATTTTTAATTGTATGTATTTTTTAGCTCTTCAGAAAAAATGCATAATTTACAGGTCAAGAATAGATTTTCCATAATGCTGTTCTGGTTTCAAGCTATTGTGACTGGTAAATAAGAAAATATATTTACTACCATAACATGGAAGTAGCACAGAGAAGAACTAGCTCATGGGTTGATTCAATTCAGAAGAGCAAGAATCAACAACAATCACTGTCTACTTAACCCATCAGGGAACTGAGCAAATATGACTCAAAAATAGTTTGTCCCATGGTGCCAGAAACAGTGAAATACAAAGTCTACCTCATGTGTACAAATTTCCGTTCTTTTCACAGCCACAGCAAGAGGAAGAGGAGTGTTCCCAAGAGGTAAAAGTGTGCAGCCTCACTAGCTGTTGTTGTCAGCACAGATGAAGTGAGTGGAAGTACTCTGAACCAGGCAGAGCAGGACATCTATGAGCATGAACTGCAAGAAGCTTATGGAGGTAGTGGTCACTCCTGCTCTGGCTATTACAGATCTGTGAGGGATATGTTTGTATCCAGTCTCCAAATGACCAAATAATAAAGAAAATCCACTTGAGGAAAGTAATCACCTTTTGCCTAACTTTTCATGTTGTTTCACTCATTAGAAACATGAAAGGTGTTACTGAAATATGACCAGCCAGCTCTCCATGCATCATTTATGATTTTTCCAGGACTGAAACCATCTGATATGTCAAACTCATGTGACATCAGCCTCATTTCAAAATGCAATAAAGATTGCAACCCCCAAGAGAAATTACTGCATTTTTCTGAAGGAAGGCAAATAGCACTAAACCAAAGAACAGACTCTCCCACAGTCAGGTGTGGAAGAATGACCACTCCTGCTTCTGTTCCAGGCCAGTGCATGAGAGGATGAACAGTTATGATCAACTTTTATTTCTGAAACATATAACATTATGTGTTTTAACACAAATTGCAGGAAAAAGAAGAAAAACAAACCTCAAATGTAATTCTGATCCTGTATTCTGCAGTTTTTGGAGGAATATCAAATCTAACTCCATACTCTTAATGAATACAAAAAAGCGGATTCTTCACAGTTGGCAGTTTAGTATGAGCCATACAACAGAAATCTGTGGCTGTTCTAGCTCTCGAGTTAGAATTAGGGCTATCAAAATGAAATTATGGATGTTAAGAGATGTTTTACAGTATCTTCTCCAAACCTGCTTGTATTTTGCGTGTAAGTCCCTTTCTCTGCAATGTGCTAGGAAAGCAGCAGATTTAAATGCTCTCAGTTATAAGTGTCAGCTTCAAGGAACTCAGGTGGGATTGACAGCACAAAACTGACTTAAAAACAGCCCACATGAGAATGGAACCAGACCCAGCAGTTACAAAACAGCTATATTAGAAGACAGTTAGCTGTTTCCATAGAAATGGAAATATAGATTCAATCCCTTCAAATCAGAGCTGTGAACAAAGCAGGAGTAACCAAACTATTTGTAAACCTGTCATGTCAAACAGAAATTTCTGGTATAAGTGCTTATAAAGATAATGTAACTAATGTTTAAAATAAAAAGTCAGGCAAAATCCAGGACCTGGTGTCTCCAGGCTGTCTTGTTCACTCTTGCTGTACAGGGAAGAAGGACTGGAAGGCAATTATACAAAACTGATTATCGTGATAGCTCAATCCTTACATCTTTCCCTGACAGTTTATTCTTACTGGTGCTTACCCCACTGTACATCTCCTGCCACAGGGGCATCACTCCTCACGTAACCAGCACTAGGATGCAGTGCCACCAGATGGCACTCCAGAACGCTCGGCACCACCCCAGCTCTTGCTGCTGGCCTGCACAGGTACCACCTCCCTGTGAGGGAGCCGGCGATCAGGGCTGGTAAATAAACTGCTAGAAATACTCCCAGGCAGAAATGTTTGTGGGATATGGCTAGTGACATCCCTCTGCCAGGCATAAATTTCTCTCAGTTATGCCTGTGGTGTAGAAAGTCCTGGCACCCTGCCCTCCAGCAGTTGGGGGACCAGCAGCAGCCCAGGTGAGCCCAGTCATGCTTCCCGATGCTGGGTGTTAAACACCAAATAACAGTGACTGCGTGTGCAAAGCTGTCCGAGCAGAAACTGAAAAGAACATCAAGGAGTGAGGAGAATAAGCCGGAAATTGCAAGTGCAGAAGACTCTAGTACTGCAAGGAAGGCTGAAGACTTGAAGATCCTGTAGTTGGGCGATGATAATAATGCCCTGGCAGCCAGAGCACACACCATGTCCGATCTTTGAACAGGGAGCCGAAACTCTGCATCATTATAAACATTCATATTTCACACATAATGAAAATCAATTAGCAGACACTTTTCTTTTGCACTTAACCCCAATCTTGGGTTTTTCATTAGCTTGGGAGGGTGTTGGCGACTCCCACACCAGCAAGAATTTCCCGATTGCTTACAGAACCGCTGCCTGCCACATTCTTCTGAGGAATGCCTTCCCATTTGCACAGTGTAAACAAACACAGGCATGGGCGAGACTTTCTGAAACTTTTTGCAGCAGTGTAAAGTGGACACTCCTCTGCATGCCTTTATTTCTAAGGATGAACTGAACTTTGACTTCGGTGCTTCTATCAGCATTTTTAAATTGTGGTCTTTTTGGGAGGTGATAAAATGAAAAGTAGATAAAAGCAGAAAGGGCAAAATGTAACTAAAACAACAAATTGACACCCCCTGAGGAAAACTGAAAAAATAATTGTATTAAGTATTTTACACTAGACTTTATTCTTAATTTCCAGTATATTCTATTGTCCACTGTGTTTTCATATGGGCTTTTTGTTATCTTTGATCATAGTGGAAGGCTCCAGGTCCTTATTCCCTATTTCCAGCACATTGCCTTCCATGTCAGTAGCAAACATTTATGCTCTTGGTAGAAATTCTAGATGTGCCTTTGTTCCTTATTAAGAATGGCTGATTTGCGTAGGCTGAAACTACTGATGGCAATACCAAAAACATGGGAAAACTTCTGACATATTCCAAATACAAATTTCATTATTTTAAGAATGAAGACCTGATCTTCCATGGTATTTTTATTCTAATTAGGATGTTCTAGTTTGATGTTTAAAACCTCCAAAATTGTCCTGTATTTTCCTTTCAGCTAAGACAGTCACTCTAACAATGGCCATTAATACACTTGGAGATATCAGTTCAGTAAGTTTAATAACTTTCACTTAAATATTTCTATATTGAGATATATAGAGATGTAGACCTAAAGTTCCTGAAATACCATGCAGAGGTATTCCATGCAGAGAGCTGTAGGAAGTCATGAAACAGCTGAACATTTTACACTTGCATTTTCATTGTTGTGTTTCACAAAGCAGTAAGTTGGTTACTATGTCATAAATACCTTATTGTTTCTATTTTGACAGATAAAAACAGAGAAGAAAATTTTGTTTCTGAACCATCAATGGAAAAATCTGTGACTACATCAATGCTTAAAATAAGAATTACTTGAAAGCCCAAAGCATTTCTGAAAGCAAATGATTCTTGAAAATTCTCACACATGTTATAGACATAAAAGCTGAAAAAGTACAGAACCCCCAATCTCCCTGATTATGCTTCCCTTAAGTAACTGCTAATTAAAATAATTTCATGCATGTCCTCCTATCGTAAGTGAAAATTAGACTGACTGTTCAAAAAAGAAAAACAAGAGGGAGTTTTCTGTGTAGTTGCAAAATCAGGTTGAAAAATGAACATTAAATGAATTTCCCCTCCTCTCTTACACCCACCCACCTGCACAGTTTTTTTTTAGTGAGGATTTCTTTTTTCATTCCTACACCTTTAGCCCTCCTCCAGTGCTTCCTTCAAGCATTGACCTTATCTGTGATTGTGCCCACATGCCATAAAAAACCAGCTGGAAAGGTTTTGCAGCTATTACTAAACTTGATTAGATCTCAACTGCAACTCTAACTGTGAACAAATTTGGCCAGGGCATACTCATTCCTCCTTGTGGTCCCCTTTTTCAGCTCCACGTGTAGCCCTTGTTAAAAGTCATATACTAGGTTTTCCATCATCCTTTTCCTACAAAAAGTTCTAAAAGCAAAACATACCCACCTTTTCACCGTCAGAACTAGGAGGTGATAACAACACCTCCCTCTTGCCTAAAAGCCAGCACAGTGTTTGTGCGACAAACAAGACAGAAGTCTATTTTCTGTCCAGAGCTTTGAACTTGCCAGATGTTCTCCCTGTTAATGCATTTCCCAGAATCCTAAAACATGCCAAGTTGGAAGATACCCCCAAGGTTATTGGAATTTCTCAGTCCTTTACACTGCTCTACTGTGCATGACATACAGAAATAGCCACTTGATGACACCAAAGACAGAGATTATGTGGGATATGATATATGCATTACGAACATAAAGGTGATCAATTCCTGCTGCAAAGTTACAGAAATTTCAGCCCTTGCTCCAAGTACTATTTATTCAGGCAGTACAATATTTCATGTGTGCTTTTCACTGAAAGCTGATGTTCTAACCATGGGGCAAAATGTCATCTCTCCTCTCCTTTGAATACAAATAGCTATTTATTCTTTGTAAAATAAAAAAAAAATAACAAACAAACCCAAACCTGCATCATGAGAAACTGAGAAATGCAGGTGCTGTGCCATCAGGCTGCCAAAGGAAACTCATCACAGACTTTTCATTTATTGGATGAAGATTAACCATTAGGTGTTGGAAAAATTGATTATAAAACATGGTTTGTGCAAATAAATGCCTTTTCTTAAAATTTAACAGGGCATGGGGCATAAGAATGTCAACAATTTTTACACTCACATTGAAGACATTAGTGGATCTCTTTCTTGGGCACCCAATTTTTCCTATACACCAGGCAGACATCTAATTATCAACATATAATTTATACTTATCCAAGCATATAGGTCCAAGTTTCCCAACTACTCAAAGCTGACTCCTGCAACACTAAAATTCTGCAAGACACAAGTAATTCTAGAGTCCTACATCTGACACAAGTACAATGTACCTTTGAAAGATGCTTACCCAGATCTAGTACTGATCAGTCAATTGTTCTCTTCTGCAGAAGTTTTTTAGAAATTGAGATGACAATTCATTATCCTAACTAGGGACTTTGGACTCCACCAGTTTAACATGCATGGCAAGTTTCACCACAGCCATGTTATCCGCTATCTGCGAGTTCTGAATTCTACAAAGTATATAGATTTAATATTTTACAAAGTATATAGATTTAATTTTTTTCCCCTTATTAAGTTTTCCTATTTCCACAATAACCTGTTTTTGCAAAATGATACTTTAAATGAACAGTAGCTGATTTTGGTGGCTGTTTTACAGAAATACAGCATTTGGAGTCTTGCCCATAGAAAAGCAAAGCTAAGGGTATGGGTATCAAGAAAAGCAGAGTTTACATTTCTAAAGAATTATGTATATGCTTCTTGCAGCTACTCATGTCAGCTTCTCTGAAGGTAACCTCTTATATGCACTCATTTTAGGATTCAGAGTTCCCACACAAACAAGGACACCAATATATATCCATGCTTCACCCATACGTAACTATGCAGGAATATAGCACAAAAAAAAGGAATAATATCCAGTAAGTTTAATTTTCAAAGCATTTTACAATGTTTAATGAAACCTGAGTGCTGCCTCACCATTACTTTTCCCATATTGTTCCTTGGATCTCTCACAGTGCTGCAGTTGTTCCCTGAACAGATCCCCTTTGCCCACCACAGGTATCCACACAGATCCTTCAAACCTAAATGTGTTTCTTTGCAGGTGCTCCTGACACATCCTTGACTAAGCCATGTGACTTTGGGTGCTGGTAGGACCCTCCTGTTTGAGATCTACTGAGCAGGGAAGGACCGCATCTCTCTGACATAACACCAGAAGTTAAGAAGGGGCTTGAAACCCCATAGCCACGTGATTCCACCTACCTCTTGTCTCTTGACATCTCAGTTATTCCTCTGAGCCTTGTCAAAGATGCTTGAGAGGAATCTGGATAGGGTGAACTCCATTGGGAAAACTGAGGGTTTTAGCTGGTTATCAAAGAAAGCTTCAGACACCAAAATCAAATTTAGCACCTGTTCCTTGGAGCAGAAAGAATGAACACCATCCTCTTACGCAAATGGTTCTGAACCTTGTATCCAACACCAAAAAAGACAGGAGGCCCACAATGAGCAAAGCAAACCTGCTTCCCTACAATATTATCAAGTATCAATCTGCATCTCTTTTATTCATCTAATTCTCATGTTCCATTAAAAACATTGCACCATATGTCATAGCACAGACTCAATCATGTTTGCATATACACATTTGTTAACAGATCTTGGAAATAGTCATAAATTATTGAAGTGTTACAATGACTTGGTTTTGAACACAATAGTAAAAATTTATCCTAAATAACAATTATTTTATCATTTGCTCAATTTTGTGTATATAGATAATTAAAGTGTCCTCCTTGAGAAACAGGATAATTTCGAATTCACTATCAAAAGCTTTTTACTATAACAGGTATATTGCTATTTCTAAGTAAGAAAAACATCAAACATTAATTTCATTCAAAGTCAATTTTAAGATCATTCCCTCTCAAATCAGGGCTTGGCTAGATTTATATTAATTCCTTCCAAAAAGGAATCTTTAAAAATGCAAGAATCTTCAGGCAGTTGGATCTGATTAAATGTGCCATGTACAGAGAAGAAATAGAAAAGATTAAGACCAGGGAAAAAAATAAGAAAGATTACATTGTCCATGATTTTTCCCTTAGGTTTCTAACTAAATCCTGTCTAACATAGACGGGAGTGTGTTTTAACTTTCATCTACTACTCCACATATTATTTTTATGTCCTGTTACATAAGTACATCCTGCTTGAGTGCAATAATGCATTAAAGGGATAATAAATAAACAGCAACATAATAAAGAATGGTATCCTGCAAAGGGCACTGCATGGGGACAGCATTCTGTTGAGCTGATTCTTTGCCAAGTGTGTAACCCACAGATATAGAAATATTTCATTTGTTTAATTTTAAACACGTGAGCACCAGACATTCAATTCTGTTCTAATAAAATGGAATAATGGATTCATAGTTCATCTTACTAGTTGCAAATTCATCTGCACTTGTAAAATTTGCCAGGTAAGGTGAACCTAGAGTATGAAGCTAGGAAATGTAAGTAGAGAATTATTTTAGAGCTCATCTGAAGAAAATATGGGAAAGCCTTAGAAAAGTTTGTGAACTCTGTAGATAAAATATCTTTTAAATAATTTTGAACATCTCAAACATAATTACAAATTCTATTCCCTTTGGCTTCCTAAAGGCCGTAACAACATAATTTTCTGTGTAAAGATAACTATGCAGAGCACTGATCTTAGAAACACCTACAGGAATCTTTTACTCCTTTAATGAGTTGTGCCCCTAAAGTAAAGAAACTCCTTATTTGTTTAAAGTTCAACACATATTTTAAAATGTGTGCATTCAGAGGCTAAATCCATTTGCATTATAGAATAGAATCATCTAATCATTTAGCTTGGAAAAGACCTCTGGGATCATCTAGTCCAACTGTTAACACAGCATTACCAGGTTCACCACTAAAGTAGTCCCTAAGTGCCACATCTACACAGATTTTAACTACCTCCAGATGTGGTGGCTCCACCACTTTGCTGAGCAGCCTGTTCCAGTGCTTGACAACCCTTTCAGAGAAGAAATTTTTCCTAATATCCAATACAAACCTCCCATGGCAAAATTGAAGGCCATTTCTTCTTGTCCTGTCATTTGTTACCTGAGAGAACAGACCAACTCCCACCTGGCTACAACTTCCTTTCAGATAGTTGCTGAGAGTGCTAAGGTCCTCCCACGAGCCTCCTTTTCTCCAGGTTAAACAATCCCAGTTCTCTCAGCCAATGCTCATAATGTTTCAGACCCTCCACCGGCTCTGTTGCCCTTCTCTGGACATGCTCCAGCCCCTCAATGTCTCTCTTGTAGTGAGGGGCCCAAAATGGAACACAGTATTTGAGAGGTGATCTCACCAGTGCTGAGTACAGGAGGACAATCACTGCCCTGGTCCTGATGGCCACACTATTGCTGATACAGGCCAGGATGCCATTGGCCACCTTGGCTACCTGGGCACACACTGGATCATGTTCAGCTGACTGTCGAACAGCATCCCCAGGGCCTTTTCCTCCATGCAGCCTTCCAGCCTCTCTGTCCCCAGCCTATAGCACTGCACGGGGTTGTTGTGCCTGAAGTGTAGGATCTGGCACTTGGCCTTGTTGGACCTCAGCCCATCAATCCAGCCTGTCCAGATCAATCTGCAGAGACATCCTGCCCTTCAGCAGATCAACACTCCCACTCCACTTGGTGTTGTCTACAAATGTACTGAGACTGTACTCAACCCTATCATCCAGATCATCAATAAAGACATTAAACAGGCCTGGCCCCAGTACTGAGCCCTGGAGAGCCCCACTGGTGACCAGCTGCCAACTGGATGTCACTCCATTCCCCACCAATCTCTGGGCCCGGCCAGTTTTCACCCAGTGAACAGTTTGCCTGTCCAGGCCATGATCAGCCAGTTTCTCCAGGAGAATGCTGTGGGAAATGGTGTCAAAGGCTTTACTAAACCCCAGGCAGACAACACTCACAGCCCTTCCCTCATCCACTAGGTGGGTCACCCTGTCATAGAAGGAGATCACATTGGTCAAGCAGGACCAGCCTTTCACAAATCCATTTTGGCTGGGCCTGATCCCCTGGTTATCTTTTATAAGCTGGAACTCAAGTGATATGTCACTCAAGATCTGCTCTATAACTTTCCCTAGAACTGAGGTATTGTTTTTCATTGTTATAAATCATAGTTTTTAAACAGGTAACGGTAATTTTTAATACTTTTTGGGAAAAAAAATCCAAAGCTCAAATAAAATAAAATAAAACAAAACATAAGTATGAACTATACTTTGATTTTACCCAAAGATTAGCTCATTGATTAATTTAGAAGAAAAGTTTAAGTTAATAAATAATAGTTTCAATACTCTTTATTTTAACTAGTAACCATCAATTAAATTCAATTCACCCACACCAAGATACTATTATGATAAATGGCTACATTTATTTACTAATTTAGTCCGGTATATTAGATACACCAATTATTTTTATTTTTATTTGTTGGCCCAAAAAGGGCACTTAATGAGCTCTCTTCCTGTTACAAGAAAAGCAAGCTGCATGGTCAGGGATGGAGCCACAATGCAGTCATATAACTTGTCAAGAACAGTATTTGTCCTTCAGTCCTTCAGAACAGATAATTATTGCACTCTCTGTGTTAAGTCATCTAGAAGCAAGGAATATAAAATAAATCCAAGTCCCCAAAAGAGTTTACAAATCTGGATTACAACCAGACACAACAGTGAGTAGAGTAAGCAGATGGAAGAATAAGGGCTAGGATAAGGAGCAAGTTTCTCCTGCTAAGTAGTAGTCACAGCGTAACACCTGCCTACCACCATCCTCTTATCACTACAGAAAGCCAAGTGTTAGTAGTAACAAATACTGTCAAGTGCCATGCTTTTGCAAAAAGGAGTGAGCTCACAAAGAGTAAGCACTCATAACAGTTAAAATAGCTGCTTGAATCAGAATTTCTAGAATTATAAAAAAGTGCCTGTGATTCAGAATAAAAAAATACAAGCAGTTACATTCTTTGTAAAAAATTTATGTTGCCTTCTATATCTCCAGCAATTATCCTAGAAAATCATCCACTCTTCAAATGACAAAGTAAACATATAACTATTCAACAATAACACATAAATGTCAAACTAAAGGTAAACTTAGAGATGTATCCACATGTAGTACAAAGCTGAAGTTCAAATAAATCATTAAGAACAGAAATTCTAGTTTATTTTTAACTCTTTTCCCTACTAGGATTAAAGTGAGCTTCTTAATATTAACACAGACTTTCTTTTGATAATTAATTATATCATACATGCTATGCAAATCAATTCCATGGAGTTTAATGTTATCACATTTACACCAAGGGCTGTAAACTTGAATAGACTCATTATTTCTAAATCACAAAATTGGCTTATTTGCCCTAAATGTATAGAGAACAAACCAACAGTGGAAAGGTTCAGTTTCGACCTATTTCTTATCAGTTTAGTTACTGCTGTCTAAGAAACAATATGACTTCTTCCTCCTTTGCAATGATTGAAAATGTGTTCTTCAGAAAGATTTTCTGTCAGAAACACTAAAAATTCTAGTCTAATTCTTTTATTTGCTATGGATTTCATTTTTTAAAAATAAATTGGCTCAATTGAGGAGATATCAGTTTCAAAATTAATGTCTTTTACATTTTACAACAGTACAACCCAAAAGCAAGGACCTTCAATACTTTTTCATGCACAAAAATAATTTAAAAATCTGACTAACTTCATTTCTTTTGAAGACAATGGTAAGAGAATGGACTTCAGTAGAAGGCAAGATACAACGGTGTGCAGATCTGCTTTAGAAAGACCAGTGCTCACATAAAATCTGCAGTTGGAAACCTGTGTATTTTTTGAGAGAAGGGCATCCTGAGGTTATTAAATAACTGAAGGAGCAATATCAGGGTAACACTGAAGAACTCCAGAAAATAATATTGTTAATTGAGTAGGTCAGACATTTTCTCATACTAGTAGTGCAGGGAAACAGCTGCCAGTGCAGCACTCATTTTTTTAAGTGCAAGAAGCAAGGGCAAAAGAGTTTTTCCACTGACATGTAAAAATACATACACAATAGTTATCACACATTGAATGCATCACTGTGTAGGTCCCACTGAAAATTTGGTTTCACTCTTGAGACCTGTAGAGAAATTTTAGAAAATAATTACTACTTTATCATAGTAGTATATATTAGTTTATCATAGTAACAATTCACTATTACTTTATCTGTGTAGGATGATGCAACTTTTTCAACTATTTCACGCACTCCTTTCTACTCCATAAGAGAGAAAATCTTGTCAAATGAACAATTTGTCATTTTCTGTCATCACTGGAAGAGATCAGGTGTGATCTGAGACCAGTTGAACTAATACCAATTTCATCCATTTAGTACTCTAGGAATGCCAATATATACACCACATTATTCATTCATTCAGGCCTCCTAGGTTTGGAAATTAAGAGGGTTATTAATACCAGTTTGGAAGAAGAGTCTTAAGAGTGTCAATTAATTTTTAAATTGAATCGCATATTAACAGCTTAACCTTCAGGTCAAGAGGTGCTCAGAAGCCAATTTAATATAAAAGTCAATGGGACAACTGCTATGAAGGAGTACTGCTCAATCTAATAATTGCAGAACTGGTCTCCATCCATAACAATATTGGTTTTGTACAACTTTATGGCAAAGATGATGTGTTTCAATGAACAGTTATGCCGTAAGACTCCAGAGACTCAGGTCTTGTTGGCACAAAATCACACAGAATTACTGAGTTTTTGAGATTGGACAGGACACATGCAGGTCACCTCCTTCAGTCCCATGCTCAGAGTAGGCTCAAGCAGAGCAAGTTGCTCAGGGCTGAGCCCCATTGGCATATAAATGCCTACAAAGACAGGGACTCCATGTCCTCTCACCTCTTCTAGTTTCAATCACGCTTAACTTCTACTGTATGCTCTGAAAGTGATCTTATAGCTATGTGAACTTGTCTGCTTTTACCCATATTACCCACAACATCTGTATCATAAACTGCTCGGAGCATAGACCATGACTTAGGGTGTAATTGCACAGCACAAAGCTCATGGTGATTGTAGGAGTCCTAAAAGAAATGCAAGTAAACACTATTTGCCTAGTTCATTCAATTTGAAATCCAAAGTGAAAATAAGACACATCCCAAATCAATATAATGATGTCTTAAGGAAGTCATTTAATTCTTTTTAAATCCTTTCTGATGACAGCAGTTCTTTCCCTTTTCCTCTCCACTTCTTTAAAAACTTGTTTTAAATAAATCACAACACATTTTGTTAGTCTCCTCGTTATTCCACTGCCTCATTATTAACTTTGGGATGAAAATTAATGGAGTGAAGGATGGCAGCAGCAGAACTGTGGATTGGAGGCACCAATTCATACACCATTAGCTGAAAGGGACAAAAGAGCAAGTGTTACAGGCTTCAGGTACAACAATCCAGACGTTGGCTATGGGAAGAAAGAACAAAACTTACAATTAAAGGATCCTTATGAGAATAAAATACCACCATGGTATGAAGGTTATGAGAGCTCCAATGTTATTTAAGCAAAAGAAAACTAACATACTTGTCCATGAATAAGGTCTTTCAGGTTAATTAAATAATCGGTAGAAAATTGCCAAAATAATCTAATTGCTCAGGCGATGTTTCTTCTTCATGTGTGTTTCAAACTACACAGTCACTAAAAACGCTTTTCCCCTTGAATAGTGATAAAAAATTCAACACCTATGCCAGTCTAGAAAACAGTACAGCTTTCATTTCCAGCTATCATATAACACGACAATGATAAAGTAAAGTATCTTTTCCTCCCAGCACTAGAAAACACATTCCCAAAGACAAATCAGAATAATTTGACTTCTGAAACTTTTAAAATCTATTTTTATATGCTATGCGTTCAACACAAATCTGACTGCTGAGCACAGTAAGAACTAACTTGGGCCTGTCTTGTTTCACAAAGGTGGGGCAAGCTTCTTTCTTCAAATTTAGTGGAGATACGTCTGAGAGTTTTCCCCAGGATAAGCTGGGGTTCTGTGGTCAAGCCTTAAGTATTCCTGAAGACTGTGGCCTTGACATACAATTTACAGGAGCAAAAATCTTGAGTTGAAATCTTGAGTGTTGTCTTTGAATTGCTAGATTTAGGTCATTACCTTAGCTGAAGGTTTATTTTTTCCTGAAAACACCATCCAAGAACAGCATCAGTGACCTGACAATACCGTGCAGTCTCATCAGTGAGCTACTATTGATGGAAGCACCTGTGCAGAAATGTTCTCATTGAGAATTATGCACAGCAGTTAGTGACAGAGCATGAGGCCATATTCTGACAACACCACCAAAACTGCACAAAAACGTAATTCAGCTTTCTTGAATGCACTTTTGTTTATCATCCACATTCCAAAGCAAAGCCCATCACATTCATTTATGTGTTTGTGGATCAATTCCAGAACTACGTAAACAAAATTGAATAAAACCTCGGTGAGTGCAAATGCATTATGTCATATCAGCTGGAGCACACACACTCTGGGCATAGGGCAGAGACAAGGGGTTATCAGCCTCTACGTTTACACTAGTATTCAAGCTTTTGAGTATTTATATCTCGATCTGGAATGAAACTCTTCTAATTCAAAACAATTTTTGCCACTAACCTCAGTGTGATGATACTTAAACATGCATCCATCACCAGATAATCTTTTAATACAATACAACTAGCTCGTGAAAACAATCCAGATGTTTTTGTAGTTGGGAAAAGCATCCCCAGCAAGGAGTAAAGACTAGCTGGATTCTGATTCTCAGCATCCTCTGACCAGGCAAGGGATGCCCTGTCCCTCCAGCAGTCATGAGGCATTCCAAGTCAGGAACTCTTCTGAATTTAAAAGCTTGGTAGAGCAATGAAAATTACACATCATCCTCACCCAACTGAATTCTTTACAGCTTCAGGCTTACTAAGGTAAAGAAGTTGAGAACTTGGCCACTTCAGTGCTTCGGCACCACTTACATCAAAGCACTAAATTGACTGAGATGTAAGTCTTTCTACCATAGGTTTGCTCATGCACAGCCTCTGAGCAGCAAACAAGCATTGGGTGAGTTTCTGCAGGTATTAATTTAGAGTTGTTTTCTCTAAACTCCTCATAGCACCATGCCTTAATATTTATGGAAATGTATCTACAAAACATGTAACCTCTTATAAATTTCCATGGTGATGTCTGCGTGAAACTACGCTACTTCTAACTTCAGATGTATTTGCTAATTTTCATGACAAAAAGGCTTTGCAATCACATTAAGCATAAGAATTTTGACATGGAAAGGTGATGTCTCTCAGAGATGAGAGAGATGTGCAAATAAGGTTCTGAATGGACATGCTGTCACAATTTTACGTGGAACATCAACAATACATCCCTAGAATAATATGCTTTCATTTTATCTTTTATAAATTCATAAAATATTCATCTCCTTTCCCAGCCACTCTGAGAGATCAATCTCAGCAGCACTGTTAGTTCATATGAAATGTAAAATGAAACCGATTATAAACATGAAAGAGGAAAGTCTCATTTTGTCTAATCCAAGGGAAATGAAAATGTGACAAGGAAAAAAAGAATTCAGAGAATAGGTCTACTGTAGTTTGCTAATCTAAGATATCAAAACATAAGAGCAACAGCTAAATGTTTATAGATACTTTACTGGTGAGATAGATCACTGAACACTAAATATTAAAATGGGAAAACGAAGAGACTAGATATGGGATAATTGAAGCTGGAGAGTGCACAAACCAGTGCCATGGCTGGAGAAGTCATCAATTCAAACCCAGGCAGCTGCCCAGCCACTCCATTTCTATTTTTCAGAATACCAGCCACCACAGCCCTGTGTGCTGCGAGGATCTCAGCAGCAGTAACTCAGTGAGCGTCAGACTTTCCCTTCCTTTCACAGTAACAGATACTTGTAGGTATGCTATCTTTCCACTGTCAGGCCAAATTTAAAGGATTATTTTCCGACAGGGTATTGTGTGTAGGTTTTTTTCTGTCTTATTCTGTCTTCTACTGTGGGTATTTACTGGGATGCAATTTAAACTTGTATTTCTATAGAAAGAGGCTATCATTTGTTTATTTCAATGGCTCTTTCCAAATTTATTTTGACAGACTGTCTCCAGAACTTTGTCCCTGGGGAAGTTTTTGACCTCCAACAAATTTTCTGTATCTCACCTTATTCAACTCATGAGCAGCTAGCAAGAGCAGCACAGGAAATTATAATATCAAGGTTTGATAGGAAAAGAGAAAGGAAACTGCAAAAGATCACATTTAAAACAAAAGCCAATACAGAGATGCTCAGGAGAGAACAAAATGTCTCCTGCAATCTTATAAACCCATTGTAAACTATACTATTTAGATGAACTCCTCTCTCTGGTGTTTCCTCCACTCCCAAAGGTTGCATTTACTGTTCAGTACAGCCATGGAGACTATTTTCTTTATATCCAGAAGTGATCAGATTTGCCCTCTGCAAGAGCTATTGCCACAACAGACATTCTCCAATCGGTTGAGACAGCTGACTATGACCCATTATTTTCCATTCTAGCCAGATACTTCACAAAATGTTGAAGTTTATAATTAAATAACAGATTATTTTGAATCACTGATGGCCAAAACTATGGAACATTTTGGTCTAAGACTTAAAAAAATCCCAGCCAAACACACACAATTATTATTCTTTTGCTCTGTAGTACAATAAAAAACATGTATTTTGAGAATTTGGAGGACCTGGGAAAAGAGGTTTTAGATAAATAGCCTGAGGTTTTAGTGTTTCTGAAGCAAGTGTTCTGAAAAGCTGAAGCCAGAAAACTGAAAAAGATTAAATTAGTAATAACTCTAGGCTCATACTAGTAAAACTAAGCTCATAGAAGACATGAGTGGCAATAGTAAATATTATAACAAATCTCTAGTGATTTTTTTGTGAAATTTGTAACTGAGGTGAGGATTTTCCAGTTTTTATCCAGAAGAAGGATGGACTTAATATTTTCTCAGAATCCCAAGGAGAACATGTAGGACTCCAAGTAGAAGACAGTGAAATCAACTAAGACACTCTGGTGCTCCACTAGTGGAAAGATCAGCTATTACAACCTTTTGGGGCAACTAAGGGCATAGGCAAAATTTTTGTGAATTTGAATTTAATCATCTGAATTCCTAGTCTTAGATGAAAATATGTCCTTTGGTAGATCTAGATTGTAGTGTTGAGAAGCTTATGTAAAAATAAGGCTGTTGGGTAGCTGACAGGCTAAACAGAGAACTGTGGAGAAAAGAGGAATTATGCCCATACTAAAATGGAAAAAATAAGAGATAGCAATGTCATGTAGTTATCATCCACTCACACAGGAAGCATATGCTGAAGAAGGAAATTTAATGTGTTCTGAGTTGAAGCCCAGTGTTACAAACACAATTACAAGGTAGAGAACTCCATTCCTGCATAAATAATACAAGTTAATGGATGTATTTGCTTTTTTCCCCCCCTTTGGCACATGCAATACATCAGTTTCCGTTTGAGGAATTCACTTATCTAAAAATGTGGCATACTGAAAATACATACAGAATTCAGCTACTTTTTTACTGAATCTGTAATGTTACAGAAGGAAGGATTACTTTCCAGCTACAAAATACATTTATTTATGAAGTCTCACACTTCAGCTTACTCATGTGCTCAACTTTACTCCCCAAAGTACTGTGACTTACTGGTTCCTGTGTTTACAAGCTCAGATTTAAAGGAATAATAAAAGGCATTTGTGTTGTTTGGTGAACGTGTTTCATTATGTGCTGGTTTTACTTTTACTCTTAGGAAATCCCTTGTGTTAGATACCCTTACATTCATACTCAGGGCTAGTTCACACACTCCTGCGATGAACCAATGGAAGAGATTAACAGAAGGATCTCAGCAAGTCACAAAGTTCTTTTCAGGCTCTTCAGGGGCCAGACAGAAAATCTGCTCGCTCATCCTTTGAGCCAGACACTGGGACACTTGCTATGTCAGTGACAATAATCTTGTTTTAGAGATTGCCCTCTATCCCTGTAAAAAATGAAACAAAAGTAGCTGATTGAGTGCAGCTGATGCCAAAGGACTTTATATGAGGTTGATGGCAAAACTTTATTCGCATACAATCAACTCAAAACTTTAAGAACTTACGTCCTGTGTAAGAAAAAGTTGCACTGAAACACTGAATCCTTCAGCCATCCTTCAATGACAGTATTCTTCACTCTTTCCTGATCTTAACAGGTATGACCTGCCATTCTACTCAGAAAGTTTCTTTCGTCTCTGAATCTCAAAACTGCCATCCTTTCCTGATAATAGCATCAACTAATAGGCAGCTTTGCTTTGGGAAATGTCCTAGGGCTCCTTCCATCTACCTTCCCACCTCTCTGCCAAACTGCAGATGCCTGTGCTGGGGTCTGTCTGGCTCACATTGCTGCCCACCTTCAGAAGGCAAAGTTAATGCACAAGAAACATCAAGTCCACCACCTCCACATGGTATTATGTTAAATTAATACAACTGCAGTAAGAAATGAAGAGCTCATTAAACTTGATTTGTCCACAACATGTGTGAAATCAAAAATACTCTCACTTGTAGGCCCTTTAAAATGGGAGTTTGTGTCACCACTTATTTAGCAAGGCACCTATCTATTACCTGCTGCTAATGTCATCTACCTCAAAATGGTAATGAGCACTTAAAAATTCTGATCAATAAATTATTGGAGATGCCTAAGAAATAGAAAAATAACACCCACAGGACGCCCTTCCCACATCTAGGAATATTTCCAATATTTCTTGACATATTTATTAAAAGTTACATTTTTGGCAGTTGTCCTAGTGTTGTACATATATTATGGTAAACATGGAGCTATTTAGAAATTTATTTTAATTATCACACAAATCAACAACCACAATACTATGCTAGCAGAATGACTATAAATGCTAAATTAAGAAATGGTGACCTCTTTAGTAGAGTGGGCTTTAGTAGAGCACAGAACTCAGCAAAGAAGTGACTACGGTAAAATTTGTGAAACAGAAGGATAACAAAATGCTGTGTCTTGTAAATCTTTGTTTCAGCCATTTGCTTCCTACCCCAATTCTGAACTAAAACACAACATAAAATGCAAGGGCAGGGCTACAGAGAGACAAATCTACTGACTCTCTTGCTCGTTTTCCAAATGTCTTAGCCTGTATTTGTCCAGACCAGAGACCTTCCTCCTACTGGTAGCAGGACACTGATGATTGTCTTTGGAAAAGGAGAGCATTATGTAACCCTTGTTCAACCAGTGAAAACATCTTAGTACCTTCCTGTCAAAGCACCTTTCCAGTTCCCCTGCTATCTCCAGCTGTCTAGGCTTATGCATCTCTTATTTCTAGATTTTTGGGGTCTTGGTTTTGTTTTGTTCATTCTTTGAGCCTGCTTTTGTGCAGCCACTCACACTCAGAGCTTTGCACCTCTGACCAGGCCCTGACACAGAACAGGTGAAATGACTTGCAGAATACAGATGTCAGCAATTTCTTGTTTTCTTCCCCTTTGCATGTGCCTGTTCCACCTCTGGAACACAAGTAATTCTTGGAGAACATGAACTGAAGAACCCTGGTTTCCCACAGACTTATACTGAGGCTGATAATGAGCTGTAATTGAAACTTTTCTCGTTACTGAGACATTTTTATGGTCTCTCAACCATGTGAATCACTGTTTAATAAGGGGCAGGTTCATGTTACAGCCTTTGGGACATTTGCAGGATCTCTCAGCCCTATTCAGCTGCCTGTTTCCATGAAAAAACTTAATTACATTTGAGATAGATTTGGGTGAAACTGCCCAACAGCTTCAAAAGTTATTGGAGAAGTGAAGGAGACACAGCCAAGCATGATCGCATAAAGGCCTGTTTCCATAGGAACCTAGCAGGAAAACAGCAATACAATTTGTGAAAAATTTCATTGCAGAGTCACTTTAATTGAAATTTTAAAAATACCTGACCATCTTTAAATCACATGCCGTAACACATGGTACATTTCTTCTGCGTTCCCCCACTCCCTACCTTGACTGCAGACCCCTGTCTTCCCGTATCCTGCTCTCCTATATCCTGCAAGCACAAAAACTATGCTTAAAGTCAGGAGGTTGCTCAGCCTGTATTTCATCAACCTCCACTTCGGATGGAAGCTATTTTTTTAGGCACGGCGAGCATCACAGAAGTTTCACAGAAATTTCACATGCCAATTGCTACACTCCATTGCTCACACACGTGTCAGGCATATGACTAACCTAATTACAAGAGGAGAGAGCTGGGTATCACCGCTGAACAGTGTATCCGAGTGCTCGGCTGAGGAAAGCTCTCTGCAGTTTGGAGGCTGCTAAAGGTCCTTTCGGGTTTAAGGCCAAGTAGCAGAAAGCAATGTGAGGGTGGTAAACACCTTAGAGATGACTGTCGGCAGACTTTATGGAAAGAACTGCCACCCCTATCTTTGTTATACCCTTCTCAGGTGTAGCACCCACCTCTGGCCTCCTGAGGCCACAGCAACCAGCGTTAACAATTAACGCCCATGTACAACTGAATAAACCGAGTCTGAGACCTCCGGGTGGAGTGAAACTACTCTGCTAAACGCCCGCAACACGGAGATCCTCAAAACCGACAGTTGCCGCTTGGGTTTGTAGCCACTGGCCGAAGCTCGGCTGCCTCTGCTCCTCTCCATCAACGAGCAGATCTTCGGGACGAACTCCTTCCTCCGCGCCTCCCTGGGCATCTCCCCAGTCTCCGCGGAGCACGGACGCGGTGCCCCCGGCGCGGGGCTCGGCAGCCGAGGGGCATCGCCATCCTTCCCCCGGGCGCCCCCTCTCGCCGGGGCCATGCTGGGGGGGCCGGACGGGGGTCGACGCTCTCCCTCCCGCCCGCCGGGCGCCCTCGCCCCCCCGTCCGGGCCGCTCTCCGCCTTCTGCCGGCCGTGCCAGGCAGCCTCTGTCTCGGCCTTCACTACCGGGTCAGGCGAGGCGGGAGCGGCGAGGCAGCGCCCGCCTCGCTCCGCCACCGACATCGACTCTCCTCCTCCTCCTCCTCCTCCCCGCGCCGCGGCCGTCCCCTCCCTCCCGCTCCCTCCCTCCCTCCCTCCTCCCCGCTGCCAGTTTCTCTACAACTAGTACATCCACGCGCAGGCAGGGTCCGGCCGCCGCGGTGCCATGGATATCAGCTAAAGCACGGCGGAGCGGGCACAGAGGCGCTCCCCGACCCAGCTCGCAGCCCCGCGGGGCCGCAGCAGCGGCGGCCGCTCCTGTCCGCCCCGAGCCTGCCCGGAGGAGCGCGGCTGCCCCGGGGAGAGGGGCAGAGAGGGAGGGAGGGAAGAAGCACGGACTGCAGGGAGTGAGTCGGGCAGAGCATCCCCACGGCAATGTCCAAGGGCTTGAAGAAGAAAAGCCACTGGACGAGCAGAGTCCACGAGATCGTGATCGTGAGGAACCCGGAGGGACAGCTGGGCTTCGAGCTGAAGGGGGGCGCCGAGAACGGGCAGTTCCCCTACCTGGGGGAGGTGAAGCCCGGCAAGGTGGCCTATGAGGGCGGCAGCAAGTTGGTGCCGGAGGAGCTGCTGCTGGAGGTGAACGAGACCCCTGTGGCCGGGCTCACCATCAGGGATGTGCTGGCCGTGATCAAGCACTGCAAGGACCCTATCCGCCTCAAGTGCGTCAAGCAAGGTAAGGCGGGCATGGCTCCCCCCAACTCTGCCCACCCCTTTGGGGGCCGGAGCAGGCCTGGGGGAGCTGGGGGGGCGAGCAACTTTGTTGCTGCAGTTTGACTTTCCCCCTCCCCGGCGGAGCCGCCCCCTCCCCGCCGGCGGGGGGAGGATGCGAGTGGCGCTGCGCGGTACCCGCAGCCGGGCGAATTAAATGTGCGTCAGTGACAGCGCTTCGCCATGCCAGGGGGGGACGGACGGGGGGCGGCGGCAGCATCCCCTGCAGCCCCTGTCTCACGGGCACGGGGCGCCACCCGACCCGACCCGACCTGACCCAGGGGCCTCTACCACCCTCCGGCTGCTGTTGCCGCAGGCGCTGCCCATGGGGCCGGAGCGGCCGCCGGGTTCGCTTGCTGAGCGGGGCTTGCCCTTGGCTTCGCCTCGCCCCGGCCGCCCTGGCGTGGGTACAGGGGCTGTGGCCGCGCGCCGGGTCCGTGGCGACACCCAAGGGATGGCTTTAGCATCTCTTAAGTGTCATTAGCGGAAAAGTCATTCATTTGATCCGTGGTGAAAAAGATCGCTAATGCCAGGGAACGGGGAGCTCAGAGCTGAGTGGGAGGAGAGGCAGAAACTTTTGGGAGAGAACGGATACTCTTGCCTCCCTTCCGTGTGTGTGTGTGGTTTTGTTTGTTTGTTTTTTTTTTTTAAGTAGTCCAATAGGTTAATGCATTTCCAGGAAAATCAGTAGAGGAGACGCCACAGATGCTGTTTACATGTTTGTTTCTGTCCTCTTTAAACTATGCTGAGTTGAGCTCTCTGCAGCTGAACGCTCATGAGGAGGTTTCTGCTATCCCAGCAGCATTTCTGAAGCACAGGAGCTGCTTTGGGAACGGAGTCTGTAGATGCTCCTTGGCCATGGGTGGTGCAGCGGCTGTAGGCGTATCGCTGAAGTACGCATTCCAGCCGGGCAGTGAGCCCAGCCATTGAAAACTTGGGAATTTCTGCGGTGGGAAGTTTTTAGATGCCATACATCACAGGCGCCGCTGCTCTGCAACTGTAGCCATTAGCCTATGCTCAGAGGACACAGAGGAGACTCCCTCTGACTTTCGGTATAATTTAATAATTGGCGTTTTGTTATTTAAGGCATAATCTGTTATACTTCTGAATGCTTGAAGAATATGCCAATTCTTACTTTGTCCAAACATGACAGCACCAGTAAAAAGAATTTGATTTCCACTCAGGCCTTCAGAATGTACTTTATGATGTATTCAGTTATCTCAGGAGGTCAAACCTCTGAATATGGATACGATCTGGGATTTTTCTGTTTGTCCTTATGGGTAAGTTGTGCAATATGCTGTAGATCATATCTTGACAGTCAGGCAATGCAGGGAGACACAATAGTTAATGTGATCAGTGGAGATTAGAAATAAGTATAATGGGTTCTGTCTTGCCAGTATATTGTCATCTCTGGGCACCTGAACTCCAGAAAACCTGTTCTATAGTTTCTTCTTTTTATTAGTAGTTTCAGTGTGAGTGGTCTTACTGTGAGAGGATTCAAAGAGAAGCAGCAGTGGAAGTGGAAAGAAGATAAGGGTAATTGTCTGTTATTTAAATTCTTACCTTTTTTCTTTTTGTTTTTTTTTTTTCCAGAAATCCTATAGATGCTTTACAGTAAGGCAAATTTTAGGTTACTTTGAGTTACTGTATGAAATAGTCTCTGTCCCACCTCTTCACTGTTTTTCTAATATTTCTCTTTAAGTCAAAGCAACCACCAGTGATTCATTAATATGTGCACCCTTAATTAAGTTACCTGTCATACATGAATTAGGGACATTAGTCAGGCTTTTAGTCCAGGATTTACTGCAAGTTTCTGAATGATACATAAAGGGTGAATTCTGAATTTGACATATTTTATATATCTGTATCTATATCTGTATGAGGAGTTTCAGTTACAATTTTGATGCAAGTTCTCAAAGCACTGTCCAGATGACTGCATGTTTGGAAATAACAGTTCCACATAGATTCTTGGACTGAGAAAGACTTCTGGCTGGAATGATCTTTCTTGTGCACCAGCTTCCTTGACTTTGCCAAAGGGAGAGGCCTTCTGGATCCAGCTTTCTATTTAAAAAATAAAAAAAGGTCAGTGGTTTGTGTGTTTTACTACCTGACTCCTCCTTCAAGCGTGAGCTGGTGTAGTCCCTGCACCCCTCAGTGACACAGCACAGAGAGCAGGAATCTACGCTACAGTGACATTACTATTCCCCAATAGTACTTTGAAGCAGTGTGGAGGAGAGAAAACGCTGGGTAATAAAATCTTTATGTGTTTTTGTAACTTTTGTGCTCCTTTTAGTTCTAAAGCACCTTTAGTGTGCTGGAACAAGGTTAATGACTCCATTATCATTGTTTCCGCATAATTTATCAATGATATTTCTGTCAATTAGAATAGAATGACCTTGAATGCACCATGTGATGTAGCTGCTTCTTCAGTGCTGCCTAGGAATGAAGTCAGAGAGAGATCTGTGGAGGTAGGACACAACTATTTATAATGTGATCCTTAAGAGACTGTGAGTATTTCTCTTGTTTGAAAGTTTTGACAATTCAGCAGTGAAAATTCACTTGTAAATGAAATCAGGGAATGGCTAATTCAATTTACAGGACTTGGCTTAGCTGTTTTGAAGTACAGAAAATAAAGGTGCTTTCATGATTTTTCATGATGTTGTGTCTGATTAAACACACCCTCTTCAAAATAATTAAATACCTCATCATTTATCATGTTACCAGGGCGAAACAGTCATTTTAAAAAGTCTGATAGAATATTGCTGTCTTATGTTGGCTGACTTTCTTGAGTTAAAAAAGCAAACATATAATGTAGGAGTTGCTGTACATCATCAGGAGGAGTAAGCTTCATGAAAAACTGATTTGCAGTTTCACAATTTGATCCAAAATGAACTCTCGTGTATGTGAGATGTAATAAATAAGATTTTAATACAGGAAATTATTGCCTGGTTTTGAATGGCGAGAAAAGACTGTAAGAACCAGTATTATTATTTAATCCTAATTATAAGAGCTCCCAAAGAAATATTCCTTGGAGGCTATTTCCTGTTTGGGTTTTTTTGTTGTTGTTGTTAGGGCTGTGTTTTTTTGTGAGCCACTTATTGTGCTACTATTGGCAGAATCACAGAGATTCTCTTGAAACACATGGGGTGAAATCTTGCTCCAGCTGAAGTCAATGGCAAAGCTGTCCTTAACATCAAATAAAGAAGGCAGGATTTCCTCTGCAAAGTCCCATGCTTTTTTGAATATATATCCTTCCAACGGGAGAATTTTATACAGCAGTTAGATTAGTTTGGTATATTGCAAATGTGCATTCTGATCTCCTGCTCTCTGGGGTGAAGAGACTTATACTGCTGTTTCTTAAAGAAATACTTCTGAATTTCAAATGTGTTTGTTCTTACACGCAGAACAGTTTGGATTAAGTACTGCCGTCTTCCCACAGATGCACAGATGCGTAGTTGTGAAAGTTGCAATGTGTTAAGGAAAGGCATCTTATTTTGGATAAGTAATCACATGGAGAAGAGTCATATGGGGAGCAATGTTGTCTTCAGTTCCATTCTCTCTTCATCACTGCTGTCTCATATCCACAGTATCCTTCTTCATTAATTCCCACACAGGTCCATGATGCACACAGACTCATTCCTTGAAGGGTTGCAGGAACAGCCCCCTCAGTTGTACTGTATAAGCCAGGATCTTTATTCTTTTCATAGAGTTATCAACTTCCATAGGTGCCCTCAGCAGAGTCCCAATAAACAGTCTGAAAACATGGATTTCAGATCAGGAGCATTGCAACAGATTTGGTCCTGGAGCTGCTGCCTGACACATCTCTTTTGCAACAAAAATGGTTTGGATGCTCTAAGTAACCAGGTGATCTGACCAACTGAGCAATTTAATTTACTTCTAGAAGTATGTAATGGTATGACCATATGAAATACGAATAACATTGATACTTCATGTGAACAGTTCCTAATGTCTCTAATTTGACTCTAAAATGTCCCACTTTAAGGTTCAACCCATAACACTAGCACCTTATGCAAAAAGGCATTTAGTACATACAATGTAAGGAGGAACTTAAAACCAGTTTAATTTTCTCAGTCCAATGATTAACTTAATAGTAAGCATATACTAACATGTTTTGCTGACTTGGGCATGTTTTCAAGTGCTTTCTCAGTCAGCAGAAGATTTGGACCTTCATTAGGATAGATACAACAGTAGCCAAGTTTGGGAAGACTGCAGGCCTGTATCCTCCACATCTTATTCCTGGTAGCCGTGACAATGGTTTTCCATTGAAGACTAAGAGGACAGGATGGTACTGTCCCAGCACTCATTGACATGTGGCTAAGGGATTTGGTGGCCCTGTAGTGTTTTTTCTTAATGGGTTCATTGATAAGCTTTGCAATTAAAACCTGGCTTTTGTTTGTTTGTTTGTTTTTTCTTTAAGCCTGTGATGAGCCTTTTGACAAAGACTGAAATGCTGTGATTTTCCGAAGTTTTTGCCTGCACATGTAAATACCAGGTCAGCCAGTTAAAATGTTAGTGTTTTCACTACAGACTTTTTTATACACATATTCCTGTGTATATTTTTTAAAAATTTCTTTGGTTATTTAAAGTCGTAAATAATTCTCTTACATGTTCATTAAAACATTCTGTGCATGCAGATTGTCTTTTGGTGGTTTTTATTCCTGGGTATCAATATATACTATGTTGCAAGTTGGGAAAGTTAGGTAAAATTGTCACACACAGACACACAGAATCATCTTCATGAGAAGAACAGTATTTTGCAATAGGAGAAAGCTGCATGATTTTCCAGAATAAAAAAGGTCTTGCAAAAAAGGTCTTGCAAAAACCAAACCCAAAGAACTGTGAAAACCTTCATGGTTGTACTTCTGCTATGCAATGCATAGATAGTATTTGAAGCTAAACTGTACTTACAACCTACTTCTTTTTCAAAATTTGTGCTCCTTAGAATTTTCCTAATTCTTGAAATTAAATTCAGAGTTCTTTTTTTTTACCGTTACTTTCTGTCATTCTTCTGCTTGTCCATCTTAATTGAAAGACCCTTGAAGCTGACTTCTGACTCATGTAGCTCATGATTTATTCTTCGGCTCTTCCAGAGAGCTTGTGATGTTTCATGTCAGGAACTCTGTGTTCACTGGCAGTAGAGTTATGTTCATCAGTCTTTTCCCTTCTCTGAGAATTACAAATGTGCCATTAAAGGATGGGGCCATGACTTAGTGCATAATTTCCTTGAAGAAATTAAATAATTGAGAGTGCTCTGCTTAGTTCTGTTGAGTCACATATGGTAAAGTTCATTTCACACTAACACTTGTCCATCTGCTGATACGGTTGACATCAAAGGAAAGTACTGATGTGAGGGGGTAGAGTCGTGTCTGACTTATGTTATGCATCCTATAACCTCACCTGCATTAATTCAGTGTTTCATGAAAGATATGGATTCTGAGCCTTTGCTTTCAATGTTCTTGATCTCCTTGCTCCTTATAGATGAGGAGCTCCTTTCATGACATGAAAGAGTTGATAAATTATTCATCTACATATTTTGTATACAAGAAGTAGTGTATCCATGGAAAAGTGCTCCTTCAGAGGGAATTTATGGAAGGAGGTGGTGGTCACAACTGTGATTTACAAACGGTGGTGGAGAGGAAAGTGCTGCAGCACTTATAAAAGCAGATGTTTCTTTTTCTCTTCCTCATGGTGATATAAACAAGTGAAAAAACTCAACTTTTTTTTACTGGGGAGCATCAAGGCAAAGGTCAAAGAACATGGTGCTATTGCTTGACTGTGCTAACCTTCTGAAGTCATTTTCTCTTACATAGGTAGGTTTTATAAATATGTGAGTATATATTTGTATCTGTGTGAGGTTTTTTTGTTTGTTTGGGTTTTTTTTAACACCAGTAGGAATTTTTATCTGTAGGCTGAGAGTGTGTAAGAATTTGTGTAGTATTGCTACAGTACTACTCTAGGATGTTTTTCATACAAGTTTTGATGCATATCTATACATATATGATAGTTACAGTGAACCTGTTCACTCTGGTGGCCAAGCAATGTGCCAAATGGCACAGGATTCTGCAGCAAGAAATAAAATGATCATAAACTTTAGAATAAGGTTGACTGGATGCCTACCCAAGCAGGCGCAGTCTAGAGTGCAGAGTTGGAAAGTATTGATTTCAGTAGCAAAGTGCCTGTCATTGGGTTTTGTTGCTGAATGTCATTGCAGTGCTGGACTTAACGGAATTTTCTAAAATCACAGAGGCTGTGATCCCAACGGTACCTCTTCAGCACACCTAATTTGTTACAAATCAGCTTTTTTTTACCTCATAGAAATCTGTCTGGTGATAAGGTGTTGTAGTTTTTTCTGACCATTTTTATAGCTTTCTAACTGCAGGCTGAAACTACTCAATGGAAAGTCAAGGGGCAAACAGGAGCAAAAGAAAAGAAGGATACTAAAGGGCTTTGACAAAAAATATTTAGCGTTCCTAAACTGGATAAAAATCCTCATTGGTAATTGACAATGTCTAAAACACTACTTATGGTTTGAATGTTCTTTTAATATCAGCTTTAAAAGTCTCATTTATTCTAACCTCCCATCCATACTTTAGAGATGAAAGAAGGCTGTTGTTTATGTGTGTCTGCCATGTATTTATCCATTTTACAGTGTGTAAATGAAACATAAACGCATTATTCCTGAACTCTTAGCACATGCAGATTTCTGGAATTCAGACAGCTTAATCAAAAGTTATGTTGCTGTCAGCATAACACTTCCAGGTGTCTTCCTATTCATATATACATTATGATTAGTTGTATATGAATAATGCTGCTTCACTCTGCTTATCAGCTTCAGATGTTTCTTCTGGATGTCTTTGATTATTTCCACAGTACATCAATTCAAGACAAAGGAAAATAAGACAAGGAACAAAATGGAGAAAATAAATTTATGCAAAAGTCTCAGGAAAAAATTAAGGTATTATTAAAGTACAACTTTACTGGTTTTAGAAATCACATGTTCTGTTGTATTCAAGAGAGATTCTCCAGCACAGGGAACATGCGTTTCCTAGGTCTGTCTTAGTTCCTCTAAATACGTTGAAATCATAGACTCATTTAGGTTGGAAAAGACCATTAAGAGAATTGACTCCAGCTGTTAACCCAGCACTGCCAAGTCCACAACTAACCGATGTCCCTAAGTGCCACATCTTCAGGGCTATTGATTCAACCGTTTCACTGGGCAGCTTGCTTTTGGAGAAGACATTATTCCTGATATTCAATCTAAACCTCCCCTGGTGCAACTGAAGGCTATTAAATGTTGTCCTATTGCTTGTCACTTGGGAGAAGAAGACCAGCTCCCATTTTGCTATAACCTCCTTTCAGGTAGTTGTTGAAAGCAATACAGTTTCCCTTCTGCCTTCTTTTCTCCAGGTTAAACAACACCAGCTCCCTTAGCCAATCCTTCTCATTTGTGCTCCAGACCCTTCATCAGTTCCATTGCCCTCCTCTGGACACTCTCCAGTACCTCAATGTTTTTGTTGTAATGAGGAGTGCAAAACTGAACACAAGATTTGAGGTGCAGCCTCCCCAGTGCCAAACACAGGTCCCGATGGCCACACTGTTGTTGATTCAAGCCAGGATTCCATTGGCCACCTTGGCCACCTGGGCACATTGCTGGCTCATGTTTAGTTGGCTGTCGAACAGCACCCCCAGGGCCTTTTCCTCTGGGCACCTTTCCAGCCACTGTGCCCCCAGCCTGTAGCACTGCATGAGGTTATTGTGCCTGAAGTGTAGACTTTGCACTTGGCCTTGTTGAACCACCTCACACAGTTGGTCGCGGCCCATCGATCCAGCCTGTCCAGATCCCTCTGTAGAGCCTTCTGGTTCTTCAGGAGATGAACACTCCTGCCCAACTCAGTATTGTCTCAAGCTTGACTGAGGGTGTCTGCTATCCCATTGTCCAGAGCCTTGATGAAGATATTGAACGGGCTTGGCCTCAATACTGAGCTCTGGGGATCCCCACTAGGGACCGGCTGCCAACTGGATGTAACTCTATTCACCCCAACTCTCCAAGACAGCCAGGCAGTTTTTTACCCAGGGAACAGTGCACTCATCCAAGCTATGACCAGCCAGTTTCTCCAGGAGAATGCTGGTCCAAAGCTGTCCCTCTAAAATACCCACAATTAACTCACTCCAAAGGGAAAAATAGCATTCCCACTTCTTCAGCTGAAAGCATGAGGTAATGCATCTATGTTTCTTTCCCAGGGTCTCACAAAGCTTGTGAAACAAGTTTCTTTAAAAAACTACTGAAACAATGGTTCCACCTGAGAAGGGGGGAGAAACATGTTTGTGTAGGATGACTTTCATATGTGTGTGACATTCCTACAAAAACTGATGTTTACCAGGTAGTGTTGAGTTACCACCCAGTGAGAACCACATGCTGAGTCCCTTGCTACTGAGGTAGCACCTGGACTTCCCCCGCTCACTTTGTTCTTCTCTGGTACTGAAATGGTTGTGGTGTCATTGACCTTCAGAAGCAGTGCAGGACCATAAACACTTAAGTCATTACTGTGCCTTTCTTTTCAGACCTCTCACCTTGGGAAGCAGCGATGACAGTGCAGGGGTTCAAGGCTGTGTGAAAATGGAATTTAAAAAAAAAATGCGTGTATTTTGTGGTTTTTAGGGAAGACAAATTGGCTATGCCTGCTACCACAGAAAATCTGTAGATGAAGTAATGCCTTCTTATATTTCTATAAAAGATTTTCCTGACTGTCTTGAGCCATCCTTAGTCAGATCAGTGTACTTCATGGAGCTCCTCCATACACCTTTTCTTCTTTACAAGCCATGGAACCATATCTGCCACCAATGTCCTTATTTCTTGCCTGCTCCAGAGCTTTTGTGCTACTAAAGCGTTTTTCTATGTCCCTGGAATTCCCCTTGAACCTTTCAAGTAGTGCACCTTTCAGGTCTGATATTAGCAACAACTAATTTCTTCTGCCAGTAAGCTATTTCTACCCTTTATGCTGAGTTTACTTCAGAAAGCATGCAGAAACTTGTTTTGACACAGAATTTTGGCATTCCATGATTCCAGATCATGCCTGTTCTGATGGGAGAAAGCCTGGTAATAACAATCTCCCATTGTCCGTGGTCTGGGAGATACGTGACAGAGCCTTGACAACATATGGTAGTGTCTATAGCCAGTGATGGCAGTCATCTCATTGAATTATCCAGAATTATTAAATTGCTCACAGAGTTCCCAGATGACCACACTGGGGGCCAGGGTCTTCCTTTGGAAGTCTGTTAGGTCAGACACTGAGAATAAAATTAAGATCACTTACTCTCTGCAGAGGCATAGCAAGTTTGTTTGTTTTTAAAAACTCTGAAAAAATATTGTGTTCTCAATATGCAGAAAAAAATAAAAACAACCCCTAGAAATAGACTTCGTCATTATGAGTAGTGCTGATGCATAGCAGAACAACTGGAAAATAACAGTAGAAGTATAATGGGCAAAATTTTCTAAACTGTATAGTATCAAGTAAATTGTGTAGCTGTATTAATGTAACATTAGTATTCCAGAGTGGAAATCCTTCCTGCAAACAGATACAAGCTGTGTTTTATTACTTACCTATTTAATCTTGGCATCTTCATGTCTCACATTGTCCTTGCATTTGTCAGAATGAAATGTGCAATATGATTTGTTAAATAGCACATATTAAGGTGCTTTTTGTAGTATGAAATAACAAACCCAAATCTTCCAGCTTGGTTTGTTTCATGCAAATTATGAATTAATCTGCATATTTCGAATAAAATATAGCCATTTCATAAAGCAACACCTAACTTGTCTTGCAGAAGCTGAAAGGAAACAAAATTAGGGCATCAGGTTCATTCCAGGACATCTATTTCACATGCCAGTTTTTCCAACACACACCTTTCTTTTTGCTTAAACTGAGGCTGAAAACTGAGGAATGGTCCTGTTTGTACCCCATATGAGTTTTATTGAATGATTTCTATCATGTTACATTCACATGGCTGGATCTTTAACTAGTATGTAATGAAATGGCCGCGTTAGTTTCTGTTATTTCCTGACTAAATCCTTCTTTATGCTAAATCTTCATTAATAAATGGCACACAAACCTCTTACACGCTTCCCAAATTGTATGTTAGTATAAACAAGGGTTAATCCCATTATATTTTAATTCTCTGTCCTTGTTTTTTTATAGGAACGGCTTTTTATACTTCAAAGTGTTGCAGAGTCCTCTTGCAAGCTTAATAAGCTCATAGAGCAACTCATAGGTGCTCCCATCATGGAAGTGCAATTCTCATGAAGTGAGAGAGGCAGCACCTGCTGAACTCTTGTATCAGACTGAGAGAGGAGGTGAACACTTCTTCAGTTTAAACTGTTGAGTGCTTTGGTTAGATGAACTGTAATTACCCTGCACAGCCACTACACTACTCGTGTGCAAAACTGCTTAAAGCTCAGGTCTGCTGAGATGCCTACTCTAAACTTGATGATACTGGATGGTGTGCTGTGACCCCCTACACTACTCGTGTGCAAAACTGCTTAAAGCTCAGGTCTGCTGAGATGCCTACTCTAAACTTGATGATACTGGATGGTGTGCTGTGAACCCTTCAGCCGTTATATAGTCATTGTTTTTGCTGGTATTTCTGATTTCTCTTTCCATGTATGGTTCATTATATCTGCCTGTTATCTCATGCACGAAGTCTGAAAACTTGTGAGAGAAACTGCCTTCTTGTTGTAGCAACTAGCTCGACAATTTCAAGTTAAGATCTCTCCTTTCTATGGCAATGCAAGGAGATATTCACCTTAAATTCAGAGTCTAACCTAATGACTTTCTTGGTAATAGTTATTGGAGATATTCTGTATCATTTTAACATAGGACCTGTAACTCAAATTGATCATATTTCAGTCCTGGTGACAGATGCTGTAAAGTGAATAAAAGTTGAGCAATGTGTTTAGATTTAAGAGGAATGTGTTTAAATTTTTTTAGTTATTACTAATGTGAAACTTCTATTATTGGTAGCACTGATCTGCTGTCTCATGGTCTTTCTATTGCAGCTACTGCTAGTGAAGCCTGTTCAAAAAAACTTAGTTATACTGTGTACAGAGAATAAATTTCCCAAAGAATTTAGCTTTTCATTTTGTCTGCTTGATTGCATATGAAAGAACATTTCTACCCTGTAAACTTCTGGAAGAATTCCTGGAATTTCTGATAAGCCAGTAAAAAGGTCTTTTCCAACACTCACTCTATTTGGTCATCTTCCAGTAAAAATAGCATAAAAGATATCAGGAAAAAATGCTTCACAATACTGGAGGTTTTGTTGGAAAAACAAAATCAAGATGTTTGGTTTGCTTAATTAAAAGTCAGTAATTGACATATTAATTAAAAGGGCTTCTGAATTCATATTTATGTTGAGTATTTATGTTATGTCTGATACTCATGTACTGGAATAGTCATCAGAACAGATGAATCCATAAAATTTAAAAAGCCTCCTTTAAATATGTGTGAAATAGTGTAGGGGTTTGTGTACTTTTAATCTGACTTCCAGAAGTGTAACAGCTGCTTTGCCTTGATAGGCATTCATGTCTGTGCATGTGCTTTAAGGGTAATAAAATTAATGTTTCTGAGTGTAAAAGTTGGAGAAACTGAAGATTTTTAATTTTTTTCATATCTGAGAAAGTAACTCCTGCATGTGATGAGAGCAATACCAATGGCTTCTAGAAAAGTAGCAAATTCAACTGGAACCCAATAGTTTTCTTTTGGGTCAGTATTAAGTAGATTTCTAGTAATTAGTGAGTAACTTTGTCATCAGTTGCTGTAGGAACTGCTTTCAGTGAGCTGCAGAATTCCTCCCTCTTAATCTGAACATTGCTGTCCAGCTAGTGAGGAGGATGAAACATTAAAACAGAAGTCTTCACTTATATTGCTTTAGACACTAATATTAATCTTTTTATTAGACTGTCTGAATAGCTTCCAGATTTTAAAAACCATTTACAAAAAGAGCTTATTCAGACTCCCCCAACAGGGAGTTATCCTTGATGTCCTTAGCTACCTCTGAATTTCAGTGTGAGGAAGGAAGCTGGCACTGCATAAAACTTCCTTGCATCTTTGGTCTCCTGACCTAAGTTATGAGATATAGTTCTTAAAGACTCTTGGGAAATTGCTGAGTTTCTTACTCACAATGATTATATTTTCATTCTCTGTGCTGTCTTTTTGTGGTTCTGGTTGTTTCTCTTTTTTGTTATGTTATTTAAAGCCTGTTATGTTATTTATGTTATTTGAGCTTTTTAGGAAGAAAGGGTCCTTCTAAATATGTATGGCTTACCCATAGGACTGGTACTGTATTTCTCCAGTGTAATGGCTTAGTTTTTTCCTTTTATTCTTTAAAAAATTCATCTCTTCCAACATGAATGTTATTAGTTTATCAAGACTGCTGAAATCAGATCCCATGGTGACAGGTACTACAAGCTGGCAGCGAAAAACAGTCAGTGCCCCAAAGGGTTTATAAGGGCTAATTAGACACAGCGGATAGGTCGGAAGAGGCAGAACCGCACAGTGGTGAAATGACTTGCCAAAAATCTCAGATCAATCAATAACAGAGTGAAGAACACTGCAATGTAATTTAAAAGTCTATGCAAGCAGTACTGCGTCCAAGTAAAGGCACACGAACCACAAAAAACCTTCTGTTCAATGAAGATTTCTATTGCTTGATTAAAACATTTTTGTAGGTGTTTGTTTTACATTCCATGACCCCTCATAAATCAGGAGCTTTGTTAATAACAAAAAAGCACAGGTCTCTACAGATGCAACAGTGTGATGGAGTGTTGTCACCTAAAATAAAATGTTTTTCACAAATATATTGAATATATAGGAAACCAAAGTAATATACATTTAATGAGATATTTATGTGTTTGCAGTGCTAATTGGGCATGTAGGTACATCCGTCACACTGTAAGAGACATCCATTAAAATTCTTCTGGCCTGTTAAAGCCACTGCCTGACAAGTGACAAATTACAAATAATTTATATGGGGTTTCTTTTGAGGTGTTTATTCTCCCACCCACCACCTTTGTCTTTTTGTTTTAAAACCCTCCTAATTTGTTTTGGAAATACAAGAAGTCCTAACAAATGTTACCGTAGCCAAAGTATGGTTTGCTGAGTGAGACATATGAAATGCTAATTAGCAAACCAGTGGGAACCCTTAACTTCTCACAATGCTGGAGGACTTCAGGTTGGCTTCCTCTGTGTGGTGGCTTCCTTTTAACCCAGACTAGGTGAGTTCATTGTCAGAATCCTAGATTTAGTCCAACTTGCAAAACATTAGAGGGCTGGGTTTCAGAGTTGTCTGATGACATCCCCCCAAATTACTGAGGAGTCATAGGAAAGTGAGCCTGTCCTAATGTTATGAGGACACCTGGTCATCCCAGGCAGAGGTCCCTGTCAGTTGTGGTTAGACTATCATGCTTTGTAGCTCTATGGTTTTGCCTTTCTGTGGAGACCTATTGGTGCCTCTTTATACTTTCACCTCCTTTTTGGCATTGTTTTTTCATTTCTCACTGAAAACTCTCTGCTCTCACCCCTCTTGGAGAGGCTGGTACAAAGGAATGTCTTTTCACCGTGCTGCTAAGTACATTTCATTATCTAGATGGTTTCTATGTTTTTAAGTGCCTGGGGCTGGTGTGGAGTTAAAGCCACAATCAGTGAGAGGTCAGAGTGGGATTTTTGCCTTGCACAAGCAACTTGACTTAGGTCTTGAAAACACCCTTAGTTTTCAGGAGAAAGAAGTTGAGTAACAATAGGAGTGACATCTGGTTGAGGTTCTACAACCTTTTTTAATCCCTTCCTATGTGCCACAGTACTTCTAGATTTTTTAAACAGAGCTGAACACAAGCTGGTGCAGCACATTCTAGAAATCTGAACTGTTGAAAGCACTCAAGTCTCCTTTTGGCAACGATGTAGTCCTGTTCCATGTGCTACACCCTTCATTGCATAGTTAGTCTGATAGGACTTTGGTCCTGAAACTGATCATGAGCATGCTGTTGCCCTGTTTGCATTATTAATTTATCAGGGCTTTTTACAGGTGCAATCATTGGTAGGTCTGAGCACAAAGGAAACTCGGAACAGCTGAGGTCTCCAGCTGATAAACAAGGGCAGCTGATTCACAGTGCATGGTGATACTATGCAACAATTTGGTGCAGAAAATGTGTAATGTTCTCTGTGGCCAGTATCACCAGGGTGAGATGAGCTAGACTTTAGCTCAGGCACCAGATTTAATGGTCCATACTCCTGTAAAGAAAAGGTCCAAGCTGTACTTGATAGACTAGCACTGGAATCATTGTCCTCCCAAGGCCATCACCAGCTCTTCTCTGTCCTGAAGTCAGCCAGTGATGATGCTGTTCAGGCATGGCAGGTGTCCTCATAGCAGGAGGTGAAAAGACCTGTGTTTGAACGGTGCTGGGTCATTCTGCGCTGGAGAATGCTGATTTTTTTCTTACGCATTTGTGCGTGTCTCCCATTGTCATCACAAGTGTGGGACAGCTGAAGCTGCGCAGAGTGCTGGGCCCAACCACATCCTAAAACAGATGACTGAGAAGTGCATAGCTATCTAGGTGAGACAGAACCTGAGGTCGCCCTATGGGAATGTTGCATGGGCAACCATAAAGCTGTACCTGAAGACACACTTTCAAGCAGGTGACCTGGGTGGGCTATAATCTGACTGGGAGGCCGTCTTGTGGAGCAGGTCTAAACAATAACCTTGGTGCAGGACTATGCTTAGGAAGGAATTCCTCAAGTAATATTTGAAAGATTTCCTTCTTTCTTCTCCATTTTATTTTTTAAAAACACAAAATTAAACCAAATGCCAATGCTTTAGTTTTGTTTTTTTAAGAATCCTTGTTTTCTGACCATCTTTCTCAGCTTTGTTTTATCTGTCCTCGACAGCAAGTGCTTCCTGCGACTTTGCCTGGACATGAGTTACACACAGTGAGAAGTGTCACATCCACTCAATCACCAACTAGTTGCAGCTCTCCAGTTCCTGTTCAGAAGCCTTTCTAGCAAGAGATGACCCCATCACATCATGTTTACCTTCTAAGATCTGAAGGATCACAAAACTAGTGTGGCATTGCTCTCAATCAAAACTTTATGTACATGTTTACTCATGTTTTGCCTGAAAACAGTGTTATGTGTCACTGCTGAGATGCAATTTCTGATCAAACCCAGGTGCAGCTAAGCCTCTGTGTATCTGTAGCCTTTTTAATTTTTTCCCCTCTCTGACTGGTAGTTACAGATACTACTGTCTCTTGAAAACACACTGAAGTTAAGGAGGGCAAACCTGCAGTATATGATTTACACTGGAGGTTTTCAGAGGGACAGTAGAATAGAGAGGGGAAAAAGCCCCAACCAAGATGTTTCACCCAGATTGTCAAGTCAAGGAACCCTCTTTATACTTTAGATTTTTTTTATTTTTCTGTTATGAAGAGCCTATCTGTTGAACTTGAAGTAATTATTTTCTAAATCTAAATATTTTATCGTAATGTGTAAATAACTTTGTAAATATCAGATTTTTTCTGCCCTCTTTTTCCCCCTTGCTACTCTAACCAGCACACTGCAAGGGCTGTGTGCTCAGAATGCTTTGAATTGTATGTAAAACATACCTTTAGAAGTAAAAGGGACCTGTAGCAGAGAGGCTCAATCTTTAACACCTAAGGGTATTTCACACATCTGGGGTTTTGTATAAGAAACAATGAAACTCCTAGAGAGGAGTTTTTTACAAGGGCATGTAGTGATAGGACAAGGAGTAAGAGCTTCAAATGGAAAAAGGGCAGGTTTAGATGAGGTACTAGGAAGAAATTCTTTACTGTGAAGTTGGTGAGGCCCTAGAAGAGATTGCCCAGGGAAGCTGTAGATGCCCCCTCCCTGGAAGTGTTCAAGGCCAGGTTGGATGAGGCTCTGAGCAACCTGGTGTAGTGGAAGGTGTAGTGGCAAGGGTGTTGGAACTAAATGGTCTTTGAGGTCCCTTCCAACCCAAACTATTTTATAATTAAGAGTATTATAGGTCATATAAGTTTAGAATTTGGCTTTGAGGGACTAGAAACTGCAGATTTCTGAGAGCGCATAAATTGCGGGTGCTCTGTAGCTTTCAGGGTGAGATACACATTACTTAAAACATCTGAGCCAAATGGAGCTGCCCATGCTGAGCAGCCCAGCAACTGGCTCAGCTGGAAGTGGCTGTCATCCTGCAAAATGCTTCTCGAGCCTGCTGGAGCCTGCTCCCACTTTCCCCAGGAGCAGCCTGTTTCCAGTGCCATCCTAACACAAACAATGGCTTCTGACTGCTGCAGCCCAGGGATGATCATAACTACTTCCACCTGGGTTTTTTCATTAGTCAGCTTTGAGATCTTCCTTAGCTCATTTTCCTTGGAAAAAAAATTGTCTGTTAACAATCAGCTGGGCGTCATGTTTGCTTGCAAAACACCTGCAACAACACACAATTTCTGCTTTGCTTATGTCAAACAAGAGAGCCAAGAATTACATGCACATGCTGATTTATGATATACTGTTTGGAATTACATTGGAAATGCATGAATTTCATGTGTCCTGCTGAGCTCTGCTTTATTTTCATATGCCAATATCAACTACTCAGGGAAATTTCATTTCAGTTTTATCAAGTTCACAGTACCGTGTGGAATATTTTGCATTTCTCTTACAGGAGAATTACCAATCAACTGTTTGCAGTTCTTGCATTTCTGTGTGTTAGAGCTGTGTTTTAGAGGTTTATAATTGAGTTTTGCTTACTAAAGCTGTCTTCTAGCAATGCTTGTAATTTGTTTCTGTCTTAGAACTGTTTATGAACCCAGAAATTTTGGATTGTCATTGTTTTTCAGAGAGGATTGCTTACTATACATACAAAGAAAAATCTGACCAGAAAAGAAAAGTGAGGAAAGCAGAAAAAAAGGTCAGAGTGGAAGGTACTGCTGCGTAATTCCATCCAGTTGCTTAACAGGCTACAAAGATTAGTCAGTCTATAATGCTGGTGCTACTACATGAAAACTTCTATCTTTTCAGATAACATATCCTAGCATAGGACCCTTCAATTGTTTTTTGTTTGGTTTTTTTGTTTGTTTGTTTGTTGTTTTTTTTTTTTTTAAGAGAAGCAGCATCTAATGTAAAAGCTGGAAAGTGTCACTGGGAACTGGAGATGTCCTGCCTTTGGAACCCTGGCTGAGATGCACAGGAAGGACTGTGCTACAGCCCAGCCTGGGAAATGGAAGGAGTCTGGAGCTGGTGCCTCGACTTTGACTACAGGCATGGAGAAGGGACAGAGATTGTTCTCCCCAGTGAGATAGTTGCAGGTCTGTGTGATTGTCGGAAACCATGAGAGACAAAGGAAATTATGCTCTTATCCCTGAGGCAGTTGCCTCCCTACCATTCTTGCTGCCCATCTCCAGAGAGGAACTTTGCATCTCTACTCTCTCCCCTTTCCTTCTACATCATTTACAGTTGGATTGATTCCTAAAGTTTAAGAATCTACAATGGACTTCATGGTGACTGTTGTAAAGAAGTGTTGCCCTGCCCTAGCGCTGTGGCACCCACCCACTCACTGTTGGAGCCCAGTGCTGAGGCTTTGGATTTGCAGCACATCAGGCACCTTGCTGACCCGAAGGCCTCACCCACCAGTGGGCTTGTTGCTGTGCCTCTCCCCCTACCAAGCTGCACATTCCGTGGGCTTTGGGCACAGGGCAGAAGGCAGTGCCCTTGGCAGGCTCCTCTGTAGTGCCTTGGGAGCCAGAATTACTGTGCAGATACCACTGTAAAAGTCTCATTGTAACACATCATTAGAGCTGTTTGTCATCCTTCATCACTCAATACAACTCAGATCAACAGAGGAGATAAACATACTTGATCTAAAAAAATTCTGTGTTCCTCACAATTTTTATGATTCCCTGTAACAAGAATCTTGAAAAAACTGTATGTTTAATGCATAAGTGGTTGCTACAGTGACATTAACAATTTGATTTAAACCAGCAGAAACAAGGATTTCCAAATAAAATCAAAAATCTGCCTTTTCATCCAAATTTTGTTAAGCATGTTATGTATGTAAAATATTTCCTTTTTTGACAGTTTTCTGGTTTAGGACATGCTTTTTTCATTTTATTAGTGAAAGGGGTTCAGTTTTGCTGAACTACATTAAAACAGATCCAGAGCAACTAACCAGTCCCGTGTGTTTGGGTCCTTATTGGTACATTGGAATATGTTCAGCATCAATCAGATAAACACTCTTTTGTATCACAGTCTTTGATCCTGTGATTTGATGGGAGTTTTGTGCATAATTTCACTGTGTTTCAAAGATGTTGGCACTTTTAGTGCTGTTCACACTTCTGCCCTGTGTTTTAAATATGTGTTTTATTTTATAGATCAAATGCTAGAACACTCAACATATAGAAACATAGACTCATAGAATCATTTAGTTGGGAAAAGCCCTCCTAGATCATTGAGTCCAACCTTTGACTGATCACCACATTGCAAACTAGACCACAGCAGAAAGTGCCACATCCAGTCATTTCTTGAGCACCTCTGGGGACTATGATTATGAGGTATTATGTTGTTGCTATCATGGAATCATAGAATGGCTTGGGTTGGAATCATCCTGGAAGATCATCTAATTCCAGCTCATTTGCCATGGACAGGAACACTATCCACTAGACCAGCTTGCTCAGAGCCCCATCCAACCTGGCCTTGAATACTTCAGGGATGGGGCATCCACAGCTGATCTTGGCAACCTGTGCCAGTGTCTCTAGTCTCCCTTTACCCTTGCTGGGAAGAAATTCTTCCTAACACCTAATCTAAACCTAGTCTCTTTCCATTTAAAACCATTGCCCTTTGTCCTGTCACGACAAGCCTTTAGAGTCTCTCTCCAGCTCTCTTGTAGCCCCTTTAGGTACTGGAAGGTGCTCCAAGGTCTTCCTGGAGCCTTCTTTACTCCAGTCTGAAAAATCCCAATTCTCTCAGCCTACCTTCATAGGAGATCATCTGATCATCTTTGTGGCTCTCCTCTGGACTCACTCCAGCCAGTCCAAGTCCTTCTTTTGTTGGGAACCCCAGAGCTGGAAACAGTACTGTAGGTGGGGTCTCATGAGAGCAGAGTAAAGGGGAGAATCATCTCCCTTGACCTGCTGGTTATGCTTCTTTTGATGCCACCCAGGATATGATTGGCATGTGCAGTGGTGTTTAGTGAATATGGCTCTGTGAAGAATGCAGTATTGATAAACATACTGTCTCAAGGAGTAAAGATATAACAGCCCTCCCCAGCACTCCACAAAAACGAAACAAATCCCCCAACAAAAAACAAACAAACAAACAAAACCCCCACCCAACAAAAAAACCCACCCCAAAATCCAAATCCTAAGAAAAAAAAGGACAAACAGAAGGGAGGTTAAAATAAAAAATTAAAGCATTCAAAGGAGAGTTTGGAGACTCCATATTTTAAAATCAGTATTAATCCATTACAGGTGATGCTTTAAAAAAGGTACATAGCTTGTAGCTGGTGGAGACTGAGGATATCTCTGCTGCAGCTCATCAGTCACATGGCCAGGAGAAGGGAATGACAGGGCTACTGCTGGGAGTGTCAGGGCTGCCTTGGCAGGGCCAGCCCCTGCTGGCAGGGGAGAGCAGTGTCGGTGCCATCTGGGGCTTTGGTGGGGATGTCTGGGTGGATGGAGGAAGGATTGGAGGTAGCTGCACATCCACTTCTTGCCATGCCATACCAGACCACTAAACTGCTCTTTGAAAGCTCATTTTTGTAGTTAGTTACATGCAGCTATACTTGGAAAGAGATGTCTGTACTATAGATATGACGAAAGAAGGGTGGTTTATGGTGGATATCACGTGATGCAGCGCTGGAATATGATAATGTCAGTGTTTGTTACCTCTTTTAAGGTGACACATTACATAGTTGCAGTATTTTCAAAGGGCTGTTTGAAATGTGCAATGACATAGATTTTAAGATACATAAATAGATTATGCAATGGGCAAGCACTCAGGAGATGTGGGCTCTGTCTGATTCTCTAGAAACCTTGAATAAATTTCTCTGTCTCTCTGCCTTAGTTCCACAAGGATAATAAAATCATATAGATTATTAAACTATTAATAGGTCTGTTCCTCAGAAAGATGTTCTGAGGCTAATTCAATTAATGATTGTGATGCATTTGTCTGCAGTAACAGTAAGAGTAGCATACTAATATGACTTAGAGACATGTAATTGCTAATTATTCAATATTGACCTGATCTTTGAAAAGTAAACTCTGAAAGCTGAATCAGATCTTGTGTAAATAAGTTATAATTTTTTTTTAATTCAAGAGTGTTTTTTCCTTTCTTAATTTTCTCTGCATCTAATGCACTGGTTCAAGATGTTTTCCATATCAGTTTTATGACAATTTGACAATTCTCTGAGCAAGTCAGTGATCTTTTCTACCGTGTATTTATACCTTTTTTTGTTTTCATCTGCTTAGCAAAATGAGTGTTTCCCTTAGCTGAGAAGTGTCTTTTTTGCTATTATTACTTTTTCAGAGGAATAGTTTCTCTTTGCTAGCTGGTAGGGATAAGGAGGGTGCTTACTGAGTGCACTGAGCTTCTCCTTTCATCATGGTAGTCCGTGTGCTAAAGTCTTTATTTAAACATACTTAGGGCCAAATGTTTGGACTTTGGGGCAGTTCCAGATGATTTAATTCCTTGCTTTCCAACAGAACTCTAGTAGTAGAAGTTAATGCTTGTGATTCTTATCTTTGCACTAGATTTTTTTCCTGAGAGTAAGTGAATGTTTTGGAAGATATCTGACCAAAAATACATTTCTGTGTTGCTTTGTTATTCTTCTTCTGCATTACTATGATTTTGTGATTTGTCTATTTTATTTATTTATATAAGGTATCTACATACTGCATTATATTTCTTTGCTTTTCTAATCTTTTACACTTCATTTTCGTCCAAAAATCACACTTATGGGCATTCTCCTGTTGGTTGTAGAGGCACCATTGTAAATGAAGAGAGCTATAAAACCCACAGTCTGAGAGGCAATACTACAGGTAACTAAACTTAACTCTATGTTTGCTGGATTTTAATTGCCCAAATCCTACAGACTGGTTGTAATATTTCAGTAAAATTCAGAAGCACTAAGTGCATACAGAATAAGTCAAGAAAAAAATAAGACCACACTTGCCAACCAAGTTTGAAACTTGATTCCAAATGAAGGTGGTTAGGAAAAGAAAAAAAAGTGTAAGTTACTCCTTTGATTTCTCTGTTTGATATTAAAGAAATTGAAGTTCAGCATTTTTTTCTGAACATATTGATTCTCATATGTACTTCAAAACTGTTTCAGATCTATTGAGTAGCTTGTCAGGTATCCTTACATGCCAGGACTGGGGCTGTTTATTGTTCTTTTATATCAGGTAAGGGAGGGTCTAATTTTCTTTTGCCTCAAAGTGATTTTACAAAACTATGGTTAGTTTGTTTGGATAGTCTTGAAAGGGCATCTCTTTTAAAGGAAAGGAATTCACCTGCATGAAAAAATACAAGGTGTAAACAGGCTGAATTAGTTTATTAGAAGTTTTTATGCACAATTTTGGGACAAAATCTGTTGTCATTTCAGCATTGTAAATGCTGATCACATCGGCTGTGGAATTGCCCTGGATTCATTGACAAGAATTAAAAAATAATAGGCTCCACTTTGTTCTTTGTATTTTAAGGTAGTGGAGACTGTCATTACTCCATTTACAGAGGAAATATCTGCCTTCAGTAAAGACAGATAAAATTATTATTTATCCCCTGTAAGTTAGGTTAAATTCCCTCTATTGAGTAATAAGAACCAAAATGTGTGGCTGTGGTGCATATTGAACTATTATCCACCAAAATATTAACTTTCAGACACTCCATATCTCTGCTATGTTTCAGGTTTATTGTTTACCATAATGTCCAGTATGAGGAGTTGCAGGGGAAGGATTTGTTGTTCATTTTTCTGGGGCATGAAAAGCTAAACTCTGGCTAGAACTGATCTTTGCTTCCATCTTTCTACCCAACTGAAATTAACTTATCAAATATTCATGTCATTCACATATAAATCAAGAACCACTATTTAAAGTTTTCATCATGTTTAGTTTTGTGTAATCTGCTGCCCTCTGAGCAGTTAAGATGGATGCTGTTATGAGGTCCAGTTGCTCTTCCTCAGCTGAAGCTCTTAGCCATTACATAAACTATAGAAATGTTTTGGGTTTTTTTCTAAACACTATATGGTAAATTACTGTGGCAAACCTGTATTCAGAAGGATCAGAACTGCACCATATATGACTTAAGAACTGGAAAAGAAACTCCAAGTTAGGAGGCTGCATCACAGTGGCTGAAAAAAGCAGTTTGTAGGTGAAGCATTTGTTTAAGTTTGACATAGTGATGTAATCTGGGAGCAAAGCAGTAATGTTCAAATTTTTTTGCATTCTGAGAAAAATTCAAACTATTGTCAGATTTGGGTTTTAAAAATCCTCCACTAGGTGTGATGTAGATAAATAAGTATATTTTTCCAAGCAGCTGTGTAAGCCTTGAGAGCATTTTTGTGATTTAGTTATAAATTTCTCAGATAAGACCTTTCTTATATGTTCTAATATAAGCTATTAGGTTTAGCAGTACCAAGAAGGTTAATTCATAAGGCAGTTAAAATTAGTATCAGGTTTACCTTGTGTGACAGGCAAGAAATTTTTAAATATATAATAAGGGAAAGAGTAAAGTATGTGATAATTAAGACACCTAACCAAATTTATCAAAGCCCACCTGAAACTGATTTTTTTTTTTACAATCCTACTTGAGATTCACATCAAAACTGGAAGTCTTTTGGAAAACATTTTAAAACTGTTTTAATAGTTTGTCTTTATTAAATGTTGAGCAATTCTAGCTTTTATTGATTCTAGATTTATAGATGCTGGATGGTTTTGGATAGTAAGCTCTGGTATCAAATACTGTAAAAGCATTTGTGCAGAAGGTGAAGGGAAATGGCTTTTTATAGCTTTTCTGAATCATCATTTATCTTACTAGGAAATACAGACATCTAATGATTTTTTGAAAATCATATTACAATTCTGGGCCACCCAGACAAAAGAACATTGAGAAGACTTAAGTTTTGAGATAAAACATTCCCTGTTGGGATTCTAGAGTGTGTAGGTCTAGAGAAAGGCATGCCGAGACTGGGATTTCAAAAAGATACATGGGAGCAGGAAATCACTGAAATGGAATAGTCCTCTTGAAACTTTCTCTAAGAGAGTAAGGTTTCAGTACTTAGCACAGTGTTGGTTTCGTCGAAGAACTTTATGATCTGGGGAACTCTGAGAGAGCTCTTTGGGACTGTTGAGCACTGATGATCACTTGGGGATTGAGGCCAAAGCTTGTACTGTGTTGACAATAAATGCAACTTGACCTCAGTCAAAATCACAACTGTCTTTTGTTCTCTGGGATTCCAGTGTACAAACTAAAACTGGCGTAGGGTTATTAGTGAGTTTGGCTTCTGCCATCCTGTAGTGCATGATTCAGTTCATTAATTTGTTTAAAAGAGGTACTTGACCATTTTAGCTATTGATAGGATTTGGTGCTAATTCCACTCAGTAATACACAGGTCTTCATTTCTGCAGAGTTCCTTATTCTAGGGGAGGAAACATTTCATCTTATTCCTTTGTTGTATATACATATAAAATAGAAATCAATGTTTACAGAAGGGGTAAAGGAAGTAGCCAAACGTCTAGAAGATGCTAACAGATTATTTTCAGTCTCTCTGAACAGAGAAATAACTGGACTGTGTGAAAAGGAAATGAGAATTTGTGGTGGTTATATTACCTTATTTTTTTAATTGTACTGACATACATTCCCAATAAATAATTGAGTGCCCATGGTATATCCAAGTGGTTTTGCTCTTGGTAAAACATAGTGATTTTCCCAGGATAAATACACCTGAGAAATTGTAAGTTGGAAGTTATCTGTTATGCTACACTTAGAAAGCACCAATATGAATTCCTTCATACCATGAACACAACAGTTCACCTGCTTCTGGGAAGGTCCCCTGGTGACTTCAATGCTGCAGATGCTGCTGTGTGGGCATTTGGAATGAAATAGTGAAAGTACTTTTCATGTAGGTCACTACATTGAGGAGGTTGTGTCAGATATGGACAGTGCCAAGGGTGGTGGGTGTGAGTAGTTCTGGACTTCATGTCCTGAGTGAAGAGAATGTCACTGGTCTGACCTATGCTACAGTAGTTTTTGTAACACATGTACTGTAAGATTGTTCTTTCTATCTCCTGCAGCCATTTCTCCAACTCCAAGTCACAGTAAGAGTCCAAAAATTTTGTGGGTGCCTACTAACCGAGCAGATTGCTGGTAAATACAATAGATTTGGGAGGTATCAGTGGCAGGTGTCATGTAAATTTATAGCAATTTCCAGTAACTTGTACTCCCTACCGCTGTAGGCTGCATTTCACCATGGGATACACAAAGATAAGTTTGGGGTTTTTAAGAATGAAGCAATCTGTACTGTATTTCTGGAATGACCATGAATAATCTGTGAAAATGAAATATGTAAAAATTGTCATCACAACCCAAAGAGTAGTTTTGTGTTTCAGTATCTGCATCCTTTTCTAGGAGGGGGGAATAAAAAGGAAAAATAAAAAGAGAGAAAAAAATTTAAATTAGCTGAATATGTTTATCTGTTTTTAATAGAGACTTGTGAGGGGAGGAGAAAATCTAGGGTCTTCAGTAGCATAATAAGGTGCCTGAGAAATGGTTGTCTCCATTTAGTTGAACACTATTTTATTTTATTTTATTTTATTGGTCTGATCCAGGCTGTATCATTCTTTCTTTTGTTAGGTCATAGCTGATTCCTCACAAGCTCTGCATGCGTAAGTATTCACTCAAACAATGTAAAAGTAGTGAAGGAGAAAAGTAAAATTACCCTGTTGACTGCAACAAATAAATAGCTAAGAATAAGATAGAGGTAGTGCCAAAAGTCTGTCAGAATGCAAATTTTTACCTACATATATAACTCCATGGTAAAATTTTGCAACAAATTCAAACTTCATCTGCAGAATTTTTGCCCAGGGGCATTCTCTTCAATAATCTTAAAATTACTTGAGTTTAAAAATATAAATGAATTCTAAAGGGCAATTTCTAAAAATTGTATTTCAAGTGAGTTTCAGTAATAAGAACACAGAAGCAGTTACTGCCTTTATGTCTTCGTTTTATTTTTTGTTTTTCCTGGATTGTAAAAATCTTACTCTGTATTCCTGTTTGGACACTGAGGATAAAATTTACCTCATTACATGTTTCACATGTTGGGGAAATCTTTTGTACAGAAGAAAAGCAGATTTGGTCTCTTATTTGTGATGTACTCAGAATCATGTGACTTAATCACTTTGGGTAGCAACTGGAACAGATAATCCCCTTGGAGCTTAAGGAAGTACTCCAAAATCAGAGTATGATCTTGCAGTCCTCGATTACTTGACCGAAGACCTTCAGCCCCATTTTTAAACATTGGTGCTGGAAGGTGTAAAAGCAGCTAATGGGGTTTTCAGGTGGTTTAGGCACTTAGGAGAACTTTGCTTGCCAGCTGCTCCTTTATACACTCACAGACTTTTCCAGATACTCCTCAGTGTGTGTTAATCTGGGACCATGAATGGGAAGCCTTATTTTATTCTAACCTAAATATGTTTTTGATTAAATGTAAGAATGTAGATGAACCAGTTCTAATTCCTAAATGGATTAAAGAAAAGTGCAGTGAACCTCCTCTTTGAAAAGCAGGGGGGATCTCCAGGGGTTTGTCTGGGTGTCTTCTCTCTCCAGCTTGTTTGCTGAGGATCTCTGGATGCGGGAGAGAGCAGAAAGTTGTTACCCAGCTGGCTAACAGCTTTTCTATTTTTTGGTTGGAGCAGCCCTACCCCCTAATGATGACTGATAAGTGAGGTTTTGTTTGTATTTTTGCTTCCCTATCTGAGAATATCTTGCTAAAGAGAGAATGCCTGTTTTCTGCTGTGCAGTATTGTAGTGGTGGAGTTTGTAGTAGCTGTGATGTTCAGGAGTTCACCAACCCCAGACATGCAGTGGCCCTCCACAATGCCTTCCTGTCTCCAAACCCCTTTGAACAATAGGCCAGGTGCATAGGGAGTGGATTTGGACTTAAGGCTTTTGCTGACATTGTAAAACTTTTGCAGAAATGGGGAAATTTGTGGAAATATATTCTTAAACTTGGGAATGGGTTGTGGAAAATTGTTCCTATAATGAGCTCAAAAGCTCACACTGCTGAAGAGTGTGGAGCTTCATAGATGCTGGGCCTCTGTGAGGAAGAAAAGTTGACAGTGATAGATAGTTGTGGGTTTTTTCTAGAAACTGTACGTAAAATGCGTTTTATTTTTTATTTTTTTAATAATTTGTGCGTGCAGTATCTGAAACTGTTTGAAGATACCTCCTAATCTAATTATTGCAGAATCCTAATACCTGAACACAAATAAAAAAAACTACACAGAATTTTACTTTGCTTAGGCTGCTTAACAGCTTATGTTTGAAGAATGATTTTAGCATCTCCGGTCTGGAATGGAATACCAATAACCAGATCAGAGTGAAGAATGATGCTTTCTCTGTCTTTTAGTGAACAGCAGCAGCCTGAAAAATCAAAGCATCTGTGCCATCTTCTTCATAGGAGCATGTGCAACCATGGTGCAGTAGTTTGCATGCTAAAATACATACTGCCCAAACTGGGCGAACAATTTTGTAAGTTGCCTTCATACATATTTATATGAGTGAATGAATTATTAGAGTGTCTTGCTTCTCTTTACACTTCGTAGTTGAAATTTATACCTATATGATTAGGTGTCCGTTGCACTCTGACATTTCACTGCTCAGTCACTTTCCCAGAGGATAATTTATTTATTCTTTTTATCGGCTTGTTTATAAAAATAGTATGGAATGGAGTTTTACATAAGGGAAAATGAGGTTTTGGCTTCAGGGAGGAAATGTGGAGCATAAGAGAATAGCTAGAAACCCTGCAGGCTAAGAGGATGCTCTGGTTCATGGTGTTGTTAAATCCTTCACTGGTACATCAATACTATATTATGTCGGAAGCAACCCCTGCAGTTTCCCAGCCAGTGTGTCTTGTGAAGTTTCTGAGTCAGCAGATAATGGAGACAAATTTGGGATTTGAGGGAGTCCTTAAAAGAGACTTTATTCTTTTCTTTAAATTGACATAAAAAATAAACAAAGCTTCCTAAAAAAACCACTTTCTTGGTCTTTCTATATTTAATTCCTTTTGTTCTTATACAAGTGTTATTTTTGTAACACTTTTTTTCAGTCTTGTGTGTTTAGGTTTTTATACCATTCTTATTACTATTGTTTCTGAGTGCATTTTAATACTATGTAAAACGACACCACAAACATCTGTCACATGTTGCTCTTTCATCCTCTCCCCAGGGAAGAATCATGCCTGCAGTGCTGTATTTTTTAAGACCTTTGTTGTTGCTGGGGGTTTGGGGTTTTTTTAAGCTATATATATGGTGATGCAATTTTATGTTACAGCAGGATGGATTAAAAGAGAATCTTTTGTACTTGGAGGAGAATGAGGTGAGTTTTGAGTTATTATCTGAATGTCTCCCCATTAAATATGGGAAAAGATGGCAATACTCAGCCACTTGTCTCCACTTTCAAAACCTGATGAGACTTTTGCTAGGCTTTTTCAGGCATGCCATGAGATAATTGTGGGAAAGTTAAAACAGAGGACTTGGGTTTGTCTTTGGTTCAGCATGTGGTAAAGTCAGCAGCTGTCCTGGTTTGTGTTTGTGATCCACTTCCAGTTTCTGTGATACCATCTCTCAGACAAGCCCTCTCCCCTCACAAGTGACACGGAGACACAGTCTGCAGGTAAAGTCAGAGATCCTGAGTGCTTTGTTGTAGGACCAGCCTTTACTGTGGTGGTGGTGGTATGTTTTGTGGGAATGTCTAGGCAAGGAACAGGATCTGCTTACTGAGTATGACATTATCTCAGGCAGTAGATCAAGACAAATACTCTTGGAGTCAGAGTTGCTTGGAGGGCTCTGCTACACTGACTGATTTAGTAGGAGCCTAAGTCTGCAAATTCACATTAAGGGGCAGAGAGGGGTCATTCCAAGGGAGTTTCCGTGCTCTCAAGGTAGCTGGCTGCAACCCCTGCTTGTTTAGTTCTAGCCAACAATTCTTGATTGTTTTGGAAGACATGAAAATAGTTGCTTAAGTCTGGGACAAAGAAGCTACTGGAGTGGGCAATTTTTCAATTCCCCTTTAAAAAATGTAAAGAAAATACATGGTCCACATTTAACTGAAACAGCTTCAATTTTTCTGACCAATCACATGATTTCAGAGCTACATTTAAATGATTGTCTCATTTCCTTTGCCTTTTTTTCAGGACTTTATAGGGTGTCCTGTAACAATAATTTCTGTATGAAGGTTACTTTTACTCACTAACATGCTAATTGATTGTGCCACATCTCACCTGGAGTCACAGAGGCATTGATTCTGGACATGTGGATTTATCAGCAAAGGTTCAGCTGAGTCTGGCCTTTCTTGGATTCACAGTTTTTAAGTCTAGCAAGTTTTGGAGGTTTTGTGTGTTGTTTCTTTAACTCAAGCATACCTTTTAGAAATATGCACCCTCTTGATGTAAGGTCCTAAAGGGATGAGAAATTCATGATAGGTAAAGTGTTCCATAGCTAATTATTCGAATGCTTAAAAAAAACTTAATTATTTCTAGTACACGTTTCTGGCTTCAGCTTCCAGTTGTTGAACTTTGTTAGGCAATTGAATGAAAATTAAAGAACTCTTTAGTGTCAAAAATACCTTCATACTTATATCTGGAGAGGAAGACTAAATTGCTTCTTAACCTTCTATGTGTAAACTACACACCTGAACTTTATCAGTAATACCTGTTTTCCAGCTCTCCAGTTGTTTCTGTAGCTCCTTTTGAACCCTATCAACATCTGCTTAAAATACAGACACCAAAGCTGAGCTCACTATTCTGCTAATGATTTTATGAAGCCAGAATGTGATGCTACTACCAATTCTGAGCACTGTTTGAATGCTCTCCTGATCCATGCATTGTGATCCATGCAGTGACCATTTTCACAACCAATCACCTTTTTCTTAGCCACCACCTGGTATAACTATATAGTTTCTTATTCTGAGACACAGAGTGATAGGATTAATGCCAAACTAGGTAATAAATCTGTGTGAACAGAGCTATGAATTGTGAAACTAGACTTTGTGTCCTTACTTGCATTCTCCAAAATGGGTGTACATGTATGATGCACAGTTACTTTCAAAGTCATGAGTATGACATGTGAGAATAACTGTTCTGACAATTGCAGTGGGAAAACAGACAGGTCAAAAACATTTTTTGCAGTGAAAAAATATAATTCCATATTTATTGGTATCTGTCAGAAAACAGAATTATGTCATTGCTAAGTGATGCCCTTCGTTAGCAACGCAGCCATTAGCAGTGACTTAAGCCACTCTTAGGCATAGGCAATTCTGTGAGGCATGGCAGGAAAGGAAGAAAAAACTACATCAGGCAATGAAATAATTAACGAGTCAACCATATTAGGTAGGGTTCTTAACCTCAGTTTCCCTGTCACAGTTTTGAGAGGGTAGTAAAGCAGTTGTTTACCATATTACAGTCAAATGCCACAGCTAAAGTAGAGGGAAGAAAAGAGAATACAAAGTCCCTGTTCTTCCCAAAAGGACAGAGTGTGTCTGGAGATAACCACTTATCCAAGTGAAGGGAATAGAGCTGTCAGATCATTCGGGAAGTCCATACTATAATTCTTGGATTAGGCTGCTGATATCTTGGACTTCAGCCTCAGCAGCTCAAGCTTGGCATTTATCTGGATAAAGTAGGATGCGTCGAGCTGCCCTTTTTTCTTACATGCATCCAACCATCTTGGGCAGCTTTGTACAAGATACAAACATAAGACATGTTCTAGCTATTCTGAGAAATACTGTGTGATCTGATCTGTTAGCTCATGTAAATGGACCTTCTGGCTGGATAGCTCAGTGGTCAGCCATGCAGAGAGTAGGTCTTCATTACCTTCCCATGGCTGAGCACACCAAGGTCAAAGAATACAGAAGGAGACATAAGGGAGGATAGCGGTTCAAGGGACGAGTAGGTGGGTCTGCCACTCATGGGGGTGAGAATGGGTAGGACTGAAGAGACGGAGAAGAGAAGATGTGGTCAGAGGAGAATAGTACTTGGAAAAATATAGGGGGAGGTAGATGTTAACAGGGAGAGAGATTTGAAGAATAGTGGGGACTTGCAGAAGGCAAAAAGGACTGTGGGGTGTGAAAGGGATTGGTCAGACACAGGATGTAATGGCAGAAGGTGAGAATGTGAACCCCAGTGTTGCTAAACTGGAATCACTAAATACAGATTCCTTAATCTGATTGGCACACTACCCCCTTGGGCTTAATTTGAACGGCTTACATACCAAAAGAATGTGATTTGCTGGTAAAAGTTGTTTAATCTATGAAAAGCAATTTAAGAAGCAGACTATCAAGAAGGTGCTTAGGGCATGAAGGATGATATGGCAGATAGGAATACAGTGGCTTAGAAACATAAATAAGAGAAATTTAGCAGCATTATTTCCATTTGTAGAGGTTTTACTAGAGCACGTGTCAGTATAACAAGTACGTTTTTATGTCTTATCACAGTAGTACTCTGCACATTTATTCTACTGAGCAAAGAGTAAACATAAACTATAAATAAATAGGGTTTCAGATAGTGTGGGGGTTTTTTTCTCTGGCTTTTCAGATAAGATACTAAATTGCCTCAGCAGGGCCCTGCTGGAACATGTCTTATTGTTCCTAGTTCCCTGCTTTCTCCTTCAGTTTGGCAGTAGTCTGTTTTATTGTCTTGGGTCTACCGGTCCTTGAGAATGAAGTTTACTACCCTAATGTTACCATCTGCATTGTGAAGGGAGACTTAAGAACCTCAGCTCTTTCAAAAGATAGCTAAATAAAGGTGGCATTTACATATATATGTGTGCATTGGTGTGTATATACATTAGCGTGTATTATTCATATATATATATATATATATAGTAGCCTAATTACTGGATTCCTTGCCAGGAAGTGGGAGGTCCAAGTTGCAAATTCTCTTCTCCCAAATGAGATCTAAAATGTCATTTGCTACCTTCTAAGTAGATGTCCTTACTCCAGATGCCAGATTCACTTGTATGGTGTAAAAAACGCTCTACACAGTACTTCTGAAATTATATGACTGTAAAAAACTGAATGCAGGCTGGTCTGCTTTCTCATTGTTTATTTTTCTTACTTTTGCCCTTAAAGAGAGAAGTCACTGAGTTAAAATTGTCTCCTACAGTTCTTTATCATATATAATGGGGGCGTCATCCCAGCTGAAATCTTTTCATTCTGAATCATTTTTTCAGGCAGTAAAATAATTTGTTTGGTATATGAACTTATCAAAAGCCTAAACTTAAATGTTTAAGACCGTCCAACCCACTGTTCTATATATAAATCAGCATAAGAAGAGTGTCTTACTAAATTGTGTGTGGTAGGTGGTTGCTCTTCTGAGATTTGGGAATAGGTCAGAATTTACTGAACCTACTTTGTTGATGGGCAGAATTAATGCAATATCTGTGGGAAACCTAAACTGTGGTTCTTGTCTCTTCTTTTGTTATCGTTTTTTAGCATATCACTAAAGAAGTATAAGAATTATATGTTTGAGATTAAGCCTTTTTTGCTATTAGCAAGGAGTGCAAAATTTAGTTCTGATTAGTGAATCAGGATTTTTTGCCTTACATAATTGAAGTTAAAATATTCAACAATCCTTTTTCCTCTGAGTAATGTCGGAATTACAGTCAGCTCCATTCCTCTCATTCTGTGCCTTCCATGTGAACTGAGGTCATGCCATCCTTCACTGTAGTGTCTTGCTCTCTGACTTGAAGGTCAGATGAAGAGCTTCTCAGAACCTTGGCTGTTGGTGGCAAAATGTATTAGTAATCTTTCACATCACTCTGGTCTTACTTGAAGAGTCATTACTGAATGAAGCTATGATGAATCATCATCTGCTCATATGTGATGTGGTCTGGCAGGAACGCTGGGGAACTGGCCAGAGTGGATCTATGGCTGATATCTCCAGAATTAGGTAAATAATCAGCCTGGGGACAGCACATGACTCCTATTAGCATTCCATACCTGGATTAAGGCTTACAGTAAGCACACTGAGCATGCTGTATGTTTGCTGTAGCTGGGGGTTTATGTAAACAAATCTCTAGAAGTGGCACAAGAGCCACTGTCCATAGTGGGGCAGCCGCAGTACAGCTGCTTGGTGCGCTTTTGGGGTGGAGAAATCACTGCCATATTTCAACACTTAGCTGCACATTTTGCCAGGCATGCCATGTTTATGTAAATAAATATTAAGGTTATAGTAAGTAATTAAGTTCTTAGTCCAAAGTTATGATTACTGTTTAAGCACCAAATTATTCCCAAGTGATGCAAAAAATTGTTGATATGTGCAGTTCTGAATTGTCTTCATTTTCAGCAACTGTGAATTCTTTTATAACTCTGCTGTGTACTGCTTAATGCGCAGGCTTATATTAGGTCAGATTTTTGGAATATAGTGTCTTTTGCTGTGGGAAATAAGCAGCATAGAAGGAACTTAGATTTTCAGGAAAATTGAGGTTTACAGGGCAAAGTTATGTTTTATACTGCTACTGCAAATGGAAGGAAAGCACACAAAGAATTGTCTGGACACTGAGATTCAGCTTCAGTTTCATGCCCACATCTTTTTTATGTGTAGAGTAGCTTATAAAAAATTAATAGCTTAAATGCCATACAGACTGTGTTCACACCACACTGATTATATTCTGTCTACTTAAACGATAAGCTCCTTAAGATATAGGCTTTTTCTTCACAGAGCAGCAATTGTTATGGGCCCCTGATCTCAGGGGTGTTTGTGCAGGCAGTGTAGTACAGTCTGTAATGATACCTGAATAGCCAGGCTACTTAGTGCAACTCCTGCCTTCCATGACACCATAAAATACTTTTTACTGGAAGTCTTCTATATATAGAACTGGAGAGTGTTTAAAAAAGAGCTCAGAAACTGCCCTGTGTGGGTGTGGAGTGTCCCCATTTATTTTCTTTTCACCTGGAATGCACCTGTTTGGTTTAGCCCTGGTTGATTTAGACATTTTTCCTATGACTAAATGTTTTATTTTGTAACTGTTTAATTACAATGTGTAATTCATTAGTTGATTCTTGACTATTTACCAGAAGTTACATAGATAAGAGTGGTAGGATGCTAAAAGGGATGGCTAATTATCTACACTATTTCTAAAATCATTTTTGTAAATGGCTAAATCATTAGCAGCATATCAAAACATTCTTCTTGAAAGAAAAAATGAATCTGCTCATGAAGTCTGTCTCTAGCCAAAAATGCCTATCAAATTTAAACTTGATCTATCTGTGAATCAAAAGAATATACTCCTAATCTGAGCATCCAGTGTTTTATGAAAGTTATGGGACTTAAGGATACATAATAATATCTGAAAACTGGTCTTTAATTAGAAGTTCCTTTATGCAAAGTTTTGTTCTTTGATAGACTGGGCTTCTGTGCAAGTTAGCTGATGTGTTTGGTTTTTAACACATGCCAGCTTGTTAATATACAATCTATATGTTATTGTAATATATCAAACATAACTTAAAAATAAGGCTTTTATAGTTTCTTTTAAAGCCATTGATGTTGATTTAGGTATAAAAATAATGAGGCAGAAGAAATTAATTTACTGCTACTTGGGTACCCTCTGTGGTTTCTCTTCAGTCAGTAAGCCAAGCCTTACATTGTGTGATCCCCATTTCAGCACTCACAGATGCATAGTTCTGCTTCAGATATTTCAGCCCTGGTTCATTGGCAGGTAGTATCTAGTTTTGGGAAATTGGATAGAGTTACAATCTTGTTCTCGCATTTCTTATCTGTAGGGACCTTTCCTGCTCCAATCAAAGTGAAGAGGTGTCACTTATTTAACTTCAAGCAAAGTGTGTTTGGCTGCTCAAAGGTTTTAGGTCCTCATTGTGGTTTTTATTTTGGAGAGGAGCAAACAAACTTTAGAAACAGTAACCACAAAACAAACAACAATAACCCACTCCCCTCTCAGTTTTTATTTTTTCTGAGAATTAGTTAGTATTTCCGTCTGCCATACTGTTAGACCTAATGGATAAATCTGGTATGTCAAGAAAAAGTTCAAATTACGAAAAAAATTAATGGACAGTGTCTGCACCATTGTAGTGATGGCTCTGAGAGAAAAGACATAGTAATGGAGAAAAAATTGGCATGCACTTTTTCTGTGAAAGGAAAAAAGTAGCAGAATTGTGGGGTTTGATTATTTAAAGTTATACAAGAGAAAAGATTTTTATGGGGAGATTTTCAGACAACTACTATGCCAACAAAAAAACCCCAAAGAGTGTCAGCCATGCTTTAGGCATGCAGTTTCGTCTTCAGGTTTCTTTTTTCTAATTTTTTTTAGCATGAAAAGCAAAAATGTGAAGACTGACTTTTCAGTTTCTTCTTTATCTTGCAAAATGAGAACATCATAGTCACTAAAAGGAAAGTAAGGCAGTGTGCGAAGAAAAATGCCCACCCCCTCCTCTAAAATTCACATGGCAGAGGGTCCTGAGAGTTCTCAGTTTCTCAGAGCTGTATAAGACTTGGCAGCTTTCAATCCCATACAGTGAAACTCATTGCAGTATGAAGTCATCTAAAGGGGCATCATGTTTGTGCTTCAAGAGACAGGGTTTTATATTTGTGTCTATAATGTTTAGCAATTCAAGGGAATGAAAGAGCAGCCAATGAGTCGCTGTGTAAGCTGACCACGAGGATAGTGTCTGGAGTTAATTCCCACTGCTCTCTCTGCACCTGCATTGCAGTAATACCTAAGCATACGGTTTTTAATTGCTCTTCTCTGAAAATCTCCTTTGGTCCCTCCTGAAAGTAGGATTCCAGGTGATACAGACAATTGATATAAGTGGTGCCCTACTCCTAAGTAAATGTAAATAGTGAAAAAAATATGAATCATACAAATAAGTAAACCCCCCAAAATTCAAAAATTACACTAATTCAGCATGGCATCTGACCAGTCAAATCTAGGCAAGAGAGTCCAGCTGTACAAAACAGAAGTGTCCCTTGTGATGAGAGATGAGCAACACATACTGGGTGTGCTACTTATTTTGAGAACAATCACTCTATTTTTGGACTGTTGTGGCCAACTGTGGCACAATACCTCTTAGGGGAGGCTATTACAGTACTACCCATTATTTCAGCTATACTTAAAATTCTACCAGCATTTGCATGATAAATCTATTTCTAAAGGCTACAATGAGGCGGTAAATGTTCCTTCGGCAACAATGACAGCTGCAATTAGCCATTTAAAAAATTTAGAAATAGAAGAAGTTAAAGAAGAGAGTCTTGGATCCTGGCACTTGTATACAGGAATTCAGAAGGTGCACAAGCACTACAGGGAAGGGAAATGCTGCTGGTGTGAGTTTGTACAGAACAGAGAGCAAGGGCTCCATCTACCCTATTCTGCAAGAAAGCTACTGTCTTGTCTTTAAGACCCCAAATCTCTGAATATCCAAACTCTGAGCCATTAGAGTCCCAACTGGAGTGCCATGAGTGATTTCTGAGGACCAAGTAGATGATTTGAATGACTAAAATGGCCAGGAGGAGCCTGATTTCTATGAGGCTGAAAGACTAATGCCATCACCCTTTTCCCTGTGTTTTTACACTCTCTTGCTAGTCTTTTTCAAGACCTCTCTTGGTACAGATGACTCATTGTCAACTGGTCCCAGAGGACACTTGTGGCTATTCTTCACATAGGAAGAGTGCAGCTGGCACCACAACTTTGCCAAAGCCTCTCTCATGTAATGAACTCATTACCTGGGAATTTTCCAGCAAATGGGTCACCAGGGCTACATGAGGGCAGAAAACCTGGAAGAGATTGCATGGTTGAGTACAGCTGCCCTTGCTCATGGATGATCCCTGCCTCTGCACTGAATGTAAGGTTTGATGGAACTCGCTGGTTTTACCACTTAGTCCGTATTCTTAGCTCTGGCTGTCTGTGGGACTGAGGAGGACAATGCTCATCTCTCTGGAGAGGACACAAGTAAAACACCTGGTGTGTCCATGTAGGTTCAGGCTTCACCTTTGATAGGCTTGCAGTGCATGGAGGTGTGTGCTAGTCAAGATTGTGCCATGAATGTGAGGGACCAGCCTTTCTCCAGAAACATTGTCAGAACTTTCTTGGCACGGTCCTCATACTGCAGCAGGCACCACTTAGGTCTGAAACACTTTGCATTGGGACAGCCAGTCCTCCTCTTACTCCTTCTGCCAGTAGGCTCCAGCTCATAGACATGACTCCGACTATTCATCTTCAGTCCATCACGACCTGATAGTTTTCTGAGAGCCCTCTGACTGAACCATAGACATTTGGCAGCTGACATGAAGAAGGGCTTGTTCCAGGAACCCAGCCCAGATTATGCAGGAGAAAGTTCTTCCTGACTCCTGCTGGACAGCACAAAAGATTAGGACATTGGTAAGTCTGGGTTTGGATCTTGTGTTTTGGAGAGGGAGAGTAAGCTGGGGTACCTTTAGGTGATTTTAAAGGGAGCAGCTCTGAATTTGTAGTCATTGGAAAGCAGTGACGAGGACAGGCTGGGCTCAGAGTACTGAGTCTTTTGCATGAACCGGACCTAGCACTTTACAAGTTTTTTTCTCAGAAAGAGCAGGTTGTTCAGACTGCCTAGAAGGAAATGAATCTGCTCAGCTACTGCCTGTGTGAGTCAGACCCACCTCTGGTCAGGACAGTCAGAAGTGACAGCCTTGTCCCTTACTTTCTTCACAGAGTCCTCAGGCAGAGTGGTTCAGTGGGATGGGTTTTCCTGTGTCCCACTACTTCTCCAGCAGAAGTCCAGGCTGAAGAGGGCACACCAGCCATGTAACATCCCAGATTTCCTGGCTCCAGTAGACCTGTACAATTTCCACCAGGCCATAACAAAGCTTACCAAGAGGGTGGATGAGCAGGAAGCAGAGCTGCAGCAGCACCTTGTCGGATGGAGGTCTGGTGCAGCTGTGAGCTGCTAAGGTCGAAGAACCTGGTGGGGCATAAAGAGTTCCTGGCACTTCTCGCTCCACACATGAGAGTTTGACTGACAGTTTTCCTGGGAAACTCCATAATCGCCTCTCATGAGGAGACAGCCAGGCATCCCACACCACTTCCAAGTAGAGAAAGTGTTTATGGTGCCTGGTCTGCCGGCTCACTTGTGAGTCCCTGCATTCTCAAGGAATCCACTAACATTGATGGGGTGATGAGTGATGCAGCTTTGGAGGAGGCACTGCAAACTGATTGATACCAGTAGTGGAATGTCCATAGCCTTTGGTGGGTCACGGTATTCTTTGGGTTTTTTAAAATGTTGTTGACTTTCTTTTTGGCATTTGGAGACGCCCTGTCACAGACTGGTAATTCTAATTAAGTTGAATAAATTCTAATCTAATGAGGAGGTGGGCAGACTGATGGACCATTGTAATAGGGCAGAAAAGACTAAAAATCTTCATATTTTTAGTGTATTTCAACAGTCATATGCTGGTGCTGTAGATACCTTTTTTATCAGGTTGCCATTAAGAACATGGAATATTTTAGTTCTCTCTCTGTCATCAGCCAGAGGGATAAAGCCCAAAGAGTGCCCCTTGGTGCATGTAATTTTCTGAACTTCAGGCCTCACTTGCTAAGGATGTCCAGTTTTTCAGTCTTGTGTGGCAACTGTGCCTGATCTCATCTGGTTCCAGTGAACAAGTGTGGCCTGTACAAAAATATGTATGGGACAATTCAACTGGTGGGCTCTGAGTGTGCTGGCTGCAACAAGAACAGCTGTCCCATGTTGAAATGTCTTCTCTTTTTGCTTATTAGTGTCCCGTTGTGGTAGGTAATCCACAGAGTTAAATATTGGTTCACTTTCAGGTCTCCTCCTTGCCAGCAGCTCTTCTATATAAGGTTAGTACAGTTGCCTTGCACTTGTCAAACCGGAAAACAAATGTGATAACAATTAAAGCTTATTTTGCACTGTACAGTACGTGACTGTTCTCTGTACTCAGTGTCCTTTGGGAAGATTCTGAGCTTTATGACTGCCTCAGCCATCATATAGAGTTTAATTGCCACTTGTCCCAGGACTGGGGAGCAGTTTGGGGATGAACTCTTAGTTTCTTACAGAGGCATGGGGAATTTGGCATGGTCTGGGTGAGGGGGCTGACTCTGCAGCAAAGCTGCAGTACTGAGGAAAGAGTGAATGGAAGAGTTGGCAAATGCATGACTAGTATTTTCTGGGTAAACCTGTGGGCTTGGCAGGCATCTGAGACATTTGCTGCTGCTGCTCCTTATGTTGAGTGCTTAGTAAACCTGTAGTTCCCCACAAACCTTGTGATGAATAAAGCTTCTTTAAGTTGTGCCTACAGAGTTCAAACAAGAATTTTCCTACATTAAAAAAATGTGTTTTGGATGAGCTTAAGAAACTTTGACATTGTCTAACTCACATCAGAGGAAGAACAGTCTCTTGTCTCCAAGCCTTCTCCAGTCAGTGATAGTCTGTGTCTTGATGTATCAGAAAGGCAAATGTGAAAAAAAACCACAAAAAACCAAACCAAAAAAAAAACTCAAAAAACCAGAAAAAACAACATTGGAAGAACTCTTTAAAAGATCAAAACAGGATTGGAAAAACAGGTGAGCCTGACGTTGCAAAATAAAGCTGATGCAACCTGCTGGCATAGGGGGATCTTGATGGTACATAGGAGGCTTTGCAGATCACCTTGTTTGCAGATGCTGTTGCTATGACTATGTCCAGGGTTGCTGCTGGGTAAGGACTGGAATACCTCATCCTCAGACAGCCCCAGCAGGATTTTTAAGGGCTCCCTATTGTCTTTGCACATATTTGCTCCAATAGCATCTCACTGGCAATGCCATTCAGCATAAGCTGATGGCTGTTTGAAACTCCTGGGCGCTGTGGTCATTGGAAGGGATCATACAATGCTGCTTGTGGCACTAAAAAATGGATAGCTTTGCCAGCAACAAAGGTGAGTATTTCCACTCTCACATAGTGGGGAGTTTCTGTTCTTTGGCAGAGATAAGGTACCAGCATGTTCTAGAAAGTACATGCTGGAGCTCTGATCATGTGTGAGAAGTACGTGGCTTTACCTGTGGAGTTTGTTCCATGGATATTTCTGAAGCCTGAAAATGTGATGGGTTTATATTATTTATCATCATAATGATCATGTATTTCCTCTTGCAGTATTCAAAAGGAAAATCTATCACATTTGGAGCCTTGCTTGTTACTGCATCTCGTGGCTTTGCACATCTTGAGTGGGGAATTACCATCAGTACAGCACTGGCCTTGCAAGCCTGACAGATCTGCTGACAGTGTAAGAGCTAAGAAGCCCTTAAAATAAACCCAGTGCCTGCCACTGCAGTGCTGAGGATTGCACTTTTCCATTTTGCCTGGCCCTCCTTGGAGCCTTTAGTTTTCTCCTGCTTTTACAGAACCTTGCAAGCTTTCACCTGTCATAGCAGGGTAATACAGCACAGTCAGTGTGAAGCAGAAGGGCACTGGCAAACTGAGCCCTTCTAGGTGGATAATGTGACTACCTGTGAAACACGCAGAAGCTAAGAGAGCTGGGGGGAACACGCTGAATTGTGGAGTATCTGGGGATCTGGAAAGTCTCCTGTCTTTGGTGTAGTACTGAGACACTGAACACAAGGTCAGTAATGTAGACATGAGTGGGCCATGGTAACCCACATCTCTCCTCTAAGGTCCTCAGGAGGTTGTACACACTAGTGCAGTGCAGGCCCAGGCAGTTCACCCCTGGTGTTTTATTGGACTCTTTGATATTTCAGGTTTAGTGAGTGTGGTAGAAATTTTAGAGAATTAGGTAGGTAGTAGGTTTCATTACCTTTTTTTTTTTTTTTCAGATTTCTTAAGGCAAAGAGAGAGCTTACAGTCATGTGTCTTTAAGTTAGCAGAATAATCATGAGGTGCATAGTGCCAAAAGGGAGCCTAAGAGCTTCATCTGGGATGGGGGAGGTGTCAGCTTAATGTTCTCAAGGTGTTCAGTTAGACCCAACTCTTCCAGTTTCTGGTTGAATGGCTTAAACATTACTTTATGTTAAATATTGAACACTTGCCTGTTATACTAAAGACAGATAATGGCCAAATCTTTTCTTCCTTTGAAAGAACAGGGCTCTGTCTTTTCGACTGGACTGAACATGGTAATTCTGAGGCATAGTAGGTGATGTTAGAGCAAGCTAAAAAATTACATGCCTATGGAGATACAAAGTTATTGCCAGCATAGGTACTAATTCTGCTGGGGCAGCATGGTGGCACATTTAGATGTGCCCAGTCTGGAAACCTCTAGATGCTGTTTTGGTTTCCCGGTGTAAAGTAAGATGCCTGTGACATGTCAGGAAGCTGTGCAGCCAAACAGGTTTTCCATGGCTTTTTCACATGGATTTATTAAATTGCCTGTTTGCAGTGAGTGAGTGGTAGGACATCTGTACTTGACAAAGGGAGTTTTGAGGACAGACTAGTAATAACTGTTGAGTGTTTATATAGAGCCATCCTTATTAATGTCTTCTTAAATGTAAGTGCATCCAAATACTTGGGGTTTATCAATTATTATTATAATGTACTTACAGAAAACATTTCGGGGGTCGGGGAAGGCGCAGAGGCACCTCTGATATCTTCATCTAGTATGGCTGTAGTATTAGTCCAACAGGGTTTTTCAGAAGAAAAGGAAAAAAAATGGCCAAATTTGTGCAAGATAGTTACCATGAAAATAGAAAAAAGTCTTCGTCCTAAATACAGGGACCATGGTATTTTAAAGAGCTGCTAAAGACTGTTCTTTATGACTAATTTTTCAATCAACATCTAGACTCAGAAGGGGAAAAAGGGGACAAAACCTCGTTCTGGACACTGGTCCATGCAACCCAAAAACTAATTTGTAGGTTAAAATTCCTAAAATATCATTGTGCTCCATAATGCAATAGTGTGGATTTACTGTGCTTCCCTTGTAAGTGCCCTTTGGAAAGTACTTAAATATGGTCCAGATAAGTTACTGCAACAGTTCTGATAATTTTCTGAGTAAATATTCTGTGTCTGGAAGTTTCCATATAAAGTAGTTTAGCTGCAGCCACAAGGAATTAGTCAGCAAGAAGTTCCTACCTGCAGTTTGTAGAAGTTTATGAACTATAATGCAATCTTAATCAGAATCTATAAATAGGAATGCCTAAAAGTAAGAAATATTTTCTCTTCTGTAAGATGCCCCTACTAAATCCACCTTAGGCAGCCTCACAGCACAACGTCAAATGGGATCTGCCTCAGGTACTGAGTTATATTTACTTTTAAAACACTTCCATAAAGAGCACTATAGTAGATCCTTTGTGCTAAAAAGGAAAAGCTGTCCAAAGTTAATGGTCTGTGGGAGATCTTACCTAGGGCACATTCAGACACAAAACTTCCATCTCACTGCTCAGTGACCCTGATGCTATCAGATGCTGAGTACCTTCAGGTTCCTTTGCTGTCATTGGGAAAAGACCTACACACCTCAAGATCTGGCCTTTGGTCTGCAGCATTTGCACGCTCGTGCCGTCACTGTATGTGCGTGCAATGGGATGGATGCATACCTTGATGCCCAAAGACTGACACTGCAGGTATCCAGGAAATATTACTGATAGAAGCTGAAGGAGCATTTGCTTTGCTTACAGGATAAGAAAAGCTTTAAAGCTTGTCTGGCATTTCCTTTTGAGATTTCATGCTAACATTTATGGCTTTCTGTTTCTTTCTGTGCTTAACATTTTCTAGCTTGCAGCTGAGTTACTGGTGCTGGTTATCTCCTGGAGACACCTCCCCCTGTCTCTTTTTCTCTCAAAGATGCTTCATAGCCTGCAGTTGCCCCAAGTGTTGTGATCTCCAGGCTCCCTTCAGTGCCCCACTCCCCCAGGCCCCCCAGGTCTCATGTTGCCTGCCCCAGCCATGAGACCCCACTGACCTCTCCCCCCGTGGGCATCCACAGCTTACCCAGGGTACCTGTGCCCAAAAACAGGACTAGAGGAGTTGAGCACTGTATGCAGTCAATGTTCTCTACATTAATCTGCTCAAGATTTCTGTTTAATATATTTTCCTCTTCAAAAGGCTGATCAGTAAGTGTGGCAATTCCTATTACTAATTCAGTGACTTTAAACAAATCCTAGGCAACAACTGAGGCTTTTCTCAAGGGAGAGTGTACTGAAAAAGATAAATGTCAGAGTTTTTCCCCACTTTGGTATTTTCCTTGTTGAGTATACCTGCACATTTATATAATCATAGAGCCAGTAGTAAATGTATTTTTGTTAAATTTCAAGGGTTTGGGTTTTTTTCAACCCATCACAAATTGTGTTACTGGAAACAAGAAGTACATCTGGACTGTAAGTAGTGTGATTGTAGTTTTATTGGTTAAGTGTGGATGTCTATATGCAATGTTTTCATATGCCTTGAACTTGAACAAGAATGTTACTTGCATTAGTGCATACATTTCATGGCCTTTCAGACTTAAATGGAAAAGACAGCCTTTCAGGAAGCCTTAATGCCTTTCCATATGGAGGCAGTGCCTTGTTGTGCACATGGTGTTTGATTTCTTTTCAGTTATGAAATTTCTTACCTTCTGGTCTATGTTCCTTTATTCTTTTTTGTAAAGAAGATAAAATAAGCTTTATGGAACTAGATGTATTTAGAATGCTGCAAATTTTCTTGTTTAGTGGGAGAAGTTGCAAATATTATTTTATAACAGGAGAACATGTTGCTATATGAAATTGGAAAGATTTGCTGGAAGGCCTATTTCTGTACTTAAAATAATAATACAGAATTATAGATTTGTATAATATAAGAATTGCAGAGTATGAAACAGTAACACTATCAGAAATAATTTTTTGTGGGCTGACTGTGATTAGCTAGACCTTTTCTGGTCTAGGAATTAAACTAGAATTAATTATAAATGGAGTTGTCTGAACTATAAGGTTAAATTGAAAAAACTCATCTCAGGTTTACAGCATCTTAATTTGATTAAGGTCACCCCTTCTCTCTGTTAGGGAATTTGATTTCCTCAACCTTAAAGAATTGGCTGGTATTCAGATGCTAGGACTCAAAGTAAAATCCAGTGTACTAAAATCCTTGGAGGCTGAAAACCCACCAACCCAAACAGCAATCCAGCAAATTTACTTTTCAGGACTGCATAACCTAGTAAACATCTACTTTCCTAGTCTGAAAGCTTTCAGGAATCCTGTTATGAAGAGATAAGCACTTACCTCCTGCCTAAACTGTATTTGCAATTGGATTTAAGGAGGGAATAATTTATACCTCAGCTAGGTCCCTTGAGAAGCCCAAGACAGTCCAGAATTTAAATAACTGTTTCAGGCTGAATTCTTGTTCATCTTTCCATGCTCTCTAAACAGCACCCAAAACGCTCAGCTACTGTGGCATGTAAGGATGAGGACTGTATGAAGGGTAATGCCACAACAGATTAGCATTTCTTTTAGTACGTCTCTAAATATAGCTCTTGATGGAATGATATTAGCCATGAAGGGAATCCCTAACTTATTGTGATGCTGTTCATAGAGGAGCTTTCACCAGATGTGAGATGAGGACAGACAGTGTTGCCAGAGTGTGGATGAACATTTCAGATGTGGGTGCTGATCCTTTGGGTTTGAATTGTCCTGTTGGGAGAGGGGGCAGGATGGAACAGAGGCATTTTTGCCTTTCTGCTGTCATTTAGCAGTATCCCTTAGAACCTGTGCAAAATCCAAGTGTGAGTAGATCAGTGAACTCAAACACTGTAGCTCCCAACCACCAGTGTACCACACCTGTGGTTCACATAATCATGTGATAAAGCTTCAAAAAGAGCTCTGTGCCAAGCTTCTTATCCTTTTGCTTTTTGCTAGTGTTATCACTGATGGTTAATCCTTATGTATAACATACCACAGTCTACCCATAATTCAGCTGAAGTTTGTATTTTCCAGTACTTCCTCTCCTTTTGGTATGAGTATTTAATTGTTGGCCTGACTGTAAGCATCAAAACAGTTCCTGAAGTGACTAAAACAGGCTATGGTGCTTCAGCAGTTTATACCAGGAGTTGTGCTGCATTTGCAGTGCCCATATTAATTGGAAATATCCCATCTGCAAATAAGCAATGTCAAGCCTTTTAATATATATTTCACATAGTAAGCATTGTCAGATACATCTCTCCTACAAAAGATGGAGAAGAAGAGCTTCCTTTTATCGGTCTGCTTCCAAATGTTCCTAATAAAACTCAATGACTTCAGCTTTAAGTCTAGTGGTACATGTATGTACTATTAACAAAACCAGCTGGAAACCAGACCCTTATTGTTACTTTGGTAGAAAATGAGAAAGATTTGATCCAGTTGAGCAATGTTCTCAACGTGCTAAGCACCCTTATCTTCCAGGAATTTTAATGAAATTGAAAGCACTGAATTAACTAGATTGACCTGGCATGAATTAATCAAGACAGTCCATCAGCCATTTAGCAGAGTAGAGCTGAGCAATATTTGAGTGGTCAGATATCTTTGTATAAGATAGTACTCCAACTATCAACATGAAAGTTATGTATCATGATGGCTTCTTCCTTGATGGATGAGTAACCTGTAGGATGATGAAATACCTGGTGAAAAAGGCTCTAATTCAACTTGCTTTTCAAAAACTTGTATTTTTTTTATGAGCAACTTGCATTATTTAGCTAATTGCTACTTTAGTCCTTTCTATGGATACCAATTGTTGTAGTTTGAAAAGTGTGTTGAAAAGAAATATATATCCTGTTCATCATTGCCATTTGCATTCTAGCAGAGGAAGATGGAAACAAATGCACCATTTTAGGTCAAAAACTACTGTGAGAATCCTGCAGCTGTTCAAGTTCTGAGAAAATTATTATCTGTACTCATCGAGTCAATGAGAGCTGACTCATGCTTATGTAGCAAATAGATGCTGTACCTTAAGGTACAATCAGCCCTATAATACAAAAGTCAGATGAATTACATTATGCCCACACCTTCAGTCACACCAACATTCTGCAGGTACTTGGAAAGAAACTGTTCTAATGGGGTTGAATCGGTTCAGACAGGGTGGGAGAGGGGCTAAAACATCTTCTGCAATGGATCTTGGGCTTTGGAACTTCTGAGTTTAGAAACAGGATACACATTTTCAGCAGAATAATACTCCCGTGTGTGTTTGGTAGTACATATGCACCCTAAGGTACAGCCCAAAAGAATAGGAAAATATTTGGTGTTTTTCTTTTGTGGAAGTATATTGCTGTATCAGTTTATTTGTCATTTATTCTCCTGCTTCATCATCAAAAATGTGGTTTAGAATTTGGATGGTACAAGCTTTTCACTTAGGTGTAAATGTAGGCATATGCAAAAACCTGTGCGGACCGTGTCAGAATAACTCAGATTCACACTGGCTCCCCACGTATTCCTGCAGCTCTTGTGTGTTCTTTGGTTTAGATAGCAGCTCTTGAAGTATTATTCATGGTTCTGATTCCAGTCAGGACCTTAGTCCAGCTGACCAACCAACCAACCAGTTGCATGCAGAGCATGTGGCCAGATGTGTTTGGAGAATAAAAATTGCTAATGGTCCCAAGACATCCAGGAGTTAACAGGCAGGAGCTGCTCTTTGTGACTGCTTCTTTGCAGCTGCATAGGCATAGTTAGGGACTTTGGGAGGAAATGCTTGGGTTTTGGATTAGTTCCCTGAATTTTCCATCAGTTCCTAAAGAGTTAGAACTGTACCTGCAAAAGGTAAAGCAATTTGTCTCTTCAGAAGCTTTGCTGAGCCACATAACAGAATAATCTCTGACATTTTTTTGTTGAGCTGTGTTTTTTTTTTTAATGGGCAGAGAGACTATTAATTCCTGTTAAAAGAAGAATCATGTGAAAATAGAGATTACATTGGAGATAGTATGACCAAAATTCTGCATGCTTGACAGTGATAAATTAGACCATTTAACATACGAGAAGTTCAGTGGAGCAATATTTCGAAATGTTGCCTACAATTAGGAAGTTCTACAAATTAATGAAAGCACATAGAAACTGGAGTGCAAAACTCAATAAAGAAAGAAGGTATTTTGAAATAAAAATGAGAGGATATAGAGTGGTTTATGTATCTATTCCATATATTCTTCCATGACAGGTATATCTGTGAGTGAGAAGGAAAATTTTCAGATTATGGTCACTTCCATAATTTGTTTGAATTCATTGTAAAAATGTGTTGAGAGGACATGCATGAAACCTATTGCTTCCAGTGTTGGCAAGACTAGAAAGGAGATGCATTTTACATACTTAGGAATGCCACTTCTGAGAATAATATTGAGTCTAATGCCTTTTCACACGCTAGAAAAGAGAGCAGAAACTACTGGTAGTGCTTCCTCACATGCTTTCTGGTTTTGTTGTTAGACACTCTCTGGCAGAAGTCATGCTAGCTATAAAAAATTGGTGACAGGGACTTTTAGCTCTTTGCATCACAAGCAGCAGAAGTTCTTGACATTTCTTGTCGTCTGCACCAGACGTGCCTTCACCAGGTATTAAAAATTAACCTAATCCTGCAGTTGAGTCTCCTGGGAGTTTGTATGCCTTTGGGAGTTCTGCAGTGGCAAAGGAAGAAAGAAAAACTAACAAGAATAAAAAGCAACCAGCCTGGATTCAGAAAAAAGTTTCTCTTCCTCTAAGACTATTGAAAACTTTGCAGTTTGCTTTATAGAATCATAAGATCATTTGGTAGGAAAAGGCAATTAAGATTGAGCCCAACACTTTACTCAGAACTGCCAAGTCCACCACTAAAACATGTGCATTAATGCCACAACTACATGTCTTTTAAACAGCAGGATTAGAAGCAAAGTCTTTGGGATGGCTGCTCGCAATTCAGGCCATTGCTCTCAATACTGTGTTTCAGCTTCATCAATATTTTCACAGGGAATATGAAACTTCTGAATTCTGTTGCACCCTCAAGACTCTGTGGGTTGTGGCTCCTTATCTGTTACACCCCTTCCCATGACTCCTCAGACTAGCAGGGATGCTTTACTTCCCTTCTGGCATCTCGTCTGTATGATGATCATGACTCTGGCTTCTGGAGCTTTGTGTGCAAGACACCATTTTGCCATGAACACTATGCAGTTGTCAGTTCACCATATGCTTTATAATACAAACCTATTATTACAAACCCACTAGTTACAAAAATTCCAGAACTGGTTTCATGACTTTTTTTGTGACCTGGGATTCTGTCACCCGCTGTTGCCACAGCAGTGTCTGCAGTAGTCATGGTGTCACTGCAGCAGCAGTGCTGAACAAAGGTACCACACAGAAACAAAGATGCTGTGCATCTCCCCAGTGCAGTCATCTGCCATCGATGGCTTATCTCCAAAGCAGCACGTGTGGTGCCTGAACAGTGTCTCATCCCATTCCCACCATCATTTGCAGAACTCAGCTGTGGTGTTACGTGTCTAGCCTCAGCTCCCATTCTTCATTCATCACCCTTTCTTCCTAGGCTCAACAGAGACACACAGAGATAACGGAAAAGAGTACCAAAAAAGGCAGGATTTACTTACATTTTTCTTTTCTCTTGGGAAATTCCTCTGGAAAATTCAAAAGGAGACAGCAGGATCCACAGTGAATACACATATGTGAAGTACACTCCATGTCCTCAGCTATCCTTATGAAGTTCAGCTGTTGCCAGTAAACATATATCCCACTTGTGAGATCTGAAAACAAATCACGGATATGACAGGTTATAATAAGATAGATGAGCTAAAACTTAGTATTAGTTATTGGATGCAAGTAAAGGAAGCTGTCTCAGAGCTCTGTTCTTTTCCCCATTTGCACCTTTTT
>VWZD01012018.1:846792-924059 GCA_013396695.1 Sakesphorus luctuosus | reverse complement strand
TCCCCATTTGCACCTTTTTTTTTTTTTTTTGAATAGTACATACCCAAGGGAATAATGGGTGAAGAGAACCAGCCTGGCTCAGGACCAGGAGGCATATTCTTTGAACCTGGGCCTCAGCAAAGCCTTTCTGTAAATACTAGAAGAAACTGAAGAGATAAAGCATATAGTTAGGGTAGAAGACATGGTCAAATTCCTCAAGAAAATGGGATTTGAAGAGTTTAATAGTGAAAATTATAGGAATTGGAATAAAAAGAAAGGAATTATTTTTGGGGTTTTTTTCCCCTACATTTGCAATTCATTAAAATGTGACAAAAGCCCTCCAGGTATCAGGGCACTCACTTCTTCACACATAGCCTGCAGGAATTGTTCCCTGTGTCATACCATGGAACAGTTTTACAATAACAGCTCTTGAGTTAGTTTGCCAGTGCCTAGAAAGCTCCTCCTGTTTTGGGATTAGGAACTGACAGTCTGGAATTGATTTTACAGCCTTCACGCACCATGTTCTCTTTCAAGGCTTTTTTTTTTGGCTTGTCTTTTTAATTTTATTTGTAAGGCTGAGAGGCTTTTTGAGGTTTTAATTTTTTTCAAATTTTTCAAAATCCTGCATCTAACAGCTACTGGGTGAGGAAGGCTGATGGCCAATTGCTGCCTTCCTCAGTCAGTGGCCACAGGTCAACATTTAGAGGTTGAACCCACTCAATATATAGAAATTTTTCTTCTCTTTTCAACATCTTTCTTATTCTTCTAAATGCTCATTTGATAGGGCAGTTCAGGTTTATATGAATGAGGGCAGAAAACAACACAAGAACAGTCTTTGAAACAGTGGGAGACCTCTTCATGGTGTACCATGCAGTTTTCTCTTATATTTCCATTATTGCATCTTTAGTTAAGTGGTAGTTTTAATTAAAACTTTTTCTGGGAGTAGCTCGGGTGTTCATAATGGCTTCCTGCCATGTATTTTTGTTGTTGTCAGAGAAGGTAGTTTGAACAGCCTTTAAAGCTCGGCATTAATATGGATTATGTTTCCTATCCCATGTGGCTAAGCCTTTCAAAAATAAATCTCAAAGACCATCCCCCTCCTTTGAATTTGATTAAAATTAACTGATAGGCTTAATAGTATTTAAAAAGGCTTGTTGGACAACCAACATGGTTGCTTAGACTTCATTTGTTTAATCAGGTATATGAGACTGAAGAGTTCATTCCTGCAGTGCTTAGTAGAATCTGCTCTAAATTTGGAAAGCATGCATTGTCAATTTTTAATGAAAATTTTGAGCAGTGTCTTGGCATCATTTTTCCTTGGACACAAGCACAGCACAAAATGGAAGATAATTGAGCTGGTTTTGCAATGGATGGGGATAAACCAGTTCCACTACATCACCCCACCACTCCATGGAATTAGATTATAGTGAAAGGCCCAGATCCACAAACTTGTGGTTCTCCTGGTTTGGAGACTTTATGGAAAGGAAAGGAAGCTTCCATTTATCTGTACCCTTTTGCCAAGCACCAAAACATAGAAGAGCAAAAAGAAGTCATCTTAGTACCACTGTCAGTATGCAACTTTTTATGCTGTGCATCTCCCAGATCCAGAGGCTTGCACAACCTTTCCATAGAAGGTGTTGAAGGAGCCCTCCAAGGTGCATGGGGACTCTAAAAAAAGAGGAGGAGTGAAAGTTTTATCAATGCTCACTGTAGTTCAATATCGTACACTGGCATCAGCTGATGCCTAACAAATGCAAAAAAAAAGGATGTTGTATTTCTATCATTACTGAGCTCAATTTGGCTGTTACACTGTTTTCATCTACATAAAAGGAAGTGCTCCAAGAATGTACATCATTATAAGAATGATGATTGCATTACTATAATACATTTCAACTCAAAGCACTTCACAAACCACAGAGCCTTATGAGCATAGATATGTAAGCCTCTCTAGGATAAAGAAAAATTAGTGGTTGTATTACAGCACAAAGTACAACACTGGGAAGAATACACAATGCATAGAAATGTCTTTCATCAAAAAAACCCCATATCGATAGAAGGTGTGCTTTATGGTCTTCATGCCGTTTAACATCCTGCTTTCAATGTGCTACCCTATTTAAAAAAAATAAATTCCAAAACCACTTTTTCCAGATTTGCCCTCACTTGCAGTAAAATTTATCCCTCACTGACTTCTTGATTTAGCTTCAACAGTTGTTTTCTCCAGAAATCTAGAATTGTTCTTTTTTCCAGTTTACTTTATGAAAACTCAAGAATTAAACAGTCTTCAGCACCGAAAGCTATTTTTAAAGGCTCACTCAATATGTGCTTTATTTTCTAATTTGATAAGAGATATTTTGATTTGTAATCTAAAAGACCTTCATTGACTTGAGGGAATTTTGATTGAACACCTTATGAAATTATTGCCATTAGAAATTTTACACATCACTTAGATCTGTGTGAAGAAATACGACGTCATTGGAATGTTACAATGGAATCTGGCCAAACAGATTGTGTCTGTCTCATACTCTGTGTCTCAGTCTTTGTAGCTTGGTGACCTCCCTTCAAAGTAAAGAATTTCCACACTCTTTGTGGTATAGTTTTAAAGTAAGAACAAAGGAAGGCAGAAATACTAACAGTGGTAAACTTGTGTAAATTATTAGAGTGTCTGTGTTTTAATGCATAATATTCAACTCTGAAGGATAGAAGCTCTATGGAATAAGATTTTCTATTATTATTGGATTTCAATATCTAGCACTTTGATGTTTCTCTTAATTACCTTTTTGTAATTTGTGGGTACTCCAGAAAAAACAGAGTTCACAAATTGCAGCTGTCAAGTGTTTCTAAAAATAATATACTACAGAGATGGAAAGAATTAAATGTTCTGATGGCTGAGTTACATCTCTGCAACAAGGTCTGCATAAAGGGATACAGAAGCTGCCAGAGACCTAGGCCAGTGTCCAAACCCAAGTCAATAAATTGTTCCCAAGAACTGCATCTCAGTAAGGATAACTCGATGGAAAGCAGAACTTTCTGTTTTATGGTCACATTGTGAAGACATTGTCCTTTTTTGATGAAACTCAAAAATCTTTAACCCAAGGGTTTACCTGATGACTGGGAGAAATTGTAAAACACTACACAAATCCAGTCCACCACCTGCTAAGATTGACTGGATTCTGAAAGCAGAACATGAACTTCAGCTTTGGTTTGATCTTCCACACCCCTTGGTATGACAGAGGAACAGGGAATAATAAGGAACTTAATGTACTGACAAATAATGTAAAAGAAGAGCAATTAGCTGGGACAGTGCAATGTCAGGTGATAGCACCAGAAGGCCTATTGCTGAGAATTTAAATAATAAAATTTTAGTATAATATAGAAAAAGTTGGCTTTGTGTGATTAAGTAGCAGCAAAATGACAAGAAAGATGCAAAAGAGTACAAATGGTGATAGAGCAAGGGAAGGAGAGGTTCTTGTCAGTAGATTTTCTTCCAGTTGTTCCTAAGAGGCTGGATTGCTCTTGCCTCTGCAGACTGGAAAATTATTCAAGATACAGCAGTGATTTACCACATATCATGCACCACAGCTGCTTGTGCCATGTGGTCAGTGTTGGTCCTCAATTTATTTCCATACTTAAAATCTACGAGCCATGACTCCAAGAATGCAAAAACATTTTCACACATAACTGTGTCCTGGTTCAGCAGGTAGGGCCAGTTTATCACTGTGTGGGTGTGACCAAAGCTGTGCATTCTAAACCCTCTGTCATTTCTCATGAACTGTTAACAATGGAACATTTGCAGCAGCTGCCCAGGGTACGCCCAACCCCTCAGGATGTAAGCTGGGTGTGAAAGACACCTGTGAGATAAGAGCTGTGATAACTCCCCTCCGGGCAGCTGTTAGCACCTTCACACCCAGCCTGAGGGGGCGTGTCTGCTAATGGGCCATCAACTATTCCAAAATACCCCCTGACTCACAGAGTGAGATCACCCATTGTGGAACTCCCCGCCCTGGGGGAGGTACTGGGCAATCCCACCTGAACCAGAGGGTATATCATCTTGGGGTTCGGAGGCTTCTAGTGCTACTTGTCGGATCCAGAGGAGGACCAGAACCTTGACAGGACTGCAACTATCATCTGCACCATCAGGTTTTTCTTTCCCTTCCTTTTGCTTGGTACTCAGAGGAACCACCTGGGTCTTAGCACAGGGGCTAACAAACACCATTGTGTTTGTGCCCCAGGGTGCTGACTTGTACTTCTGGCTTTTGCGGGTTAAACCAATTTCTCTTTGTATCATTGCATTTATTGCAATAGTTTTATTAAATTGTAACTGTGACTTATAATCTCTTTTGTGCTGGGTTTGTTTCTCCTGCCAGTTTACCTTTAAACTAGCACAAACTGCAAAATTTTTGGTGAGGTTTTTTGAGAAGTCAAACAAGAAAAAAATTCCCTTGAAATCCATGTTTTCATCTTATTTCCCTGTTCTGTGACCTTGGTGTGGTCTCTCTAGGTAGTGTGGGAAAGGAGTACTGAACCACAGAGACAACTGCCTTTTCTTTGTGCAGTGGCACTGCACATGAGAATCCTTTAAATACAGATGGAAATTGTTCTCTCTCCCTTCTAAGCATGCTTAAATCAGCTGTGTAGATTGTAAAATATGCAGATCATTCATAAGAACTCTAGTAAATTTCCAGCACTAGATCTGGAGTTTTTTTCAACAGTGGATAATCAGAATAGATAAATATTTCCTTACCTCACTGCCACAGAGGACAAAGATAGCCAGTATTACACAAAATGAGCATAAAGAGAAGGAACTTGACCATTTTATGTGGCTGCACAGATTACTGAGATGCAAAATATCCTTAAAAGAAAGTTACTTTTTCAAGTTTGGGGTCAGTAAATATACCCAAAAGAGCCGGTTTTCAAGTGATAAATTTCTAAAGCTTAGCATAAAACCTCAGAAAAGGCAATTTATACTGTGGGCTTCAACCATAATTTTCTTTCTTTGTGCAAATCAGGCTAAGAAGTTTAATACATAATTCATGTGTGTGAGTAAATTTATTTATTTTGATGGCATAGAACAATATTGTCTAAATAGAAAAGGATGTGAAAGCACAGATACTCTGTAGTATCATAAGATAGCATTCATTATCTTCAAATGTATTCTCTGTGTGTTGTCGATGGATGATTTAATATAATGCAGCTCCATTGCCAGGGTTCTTTATGCCACACAAGCTTTAAAAGGCATTATCTGGCTAAAAGACAGAAATGGCCTTATTTAGAGCTCTACTTATTATCTGATCCCTGAAAGTGAAGGCAGAAAAAGCCCATAGATTCTAAAGGTTTTTTATGCAAAAGGAAGATATTTAAACCCATTAATTTAAACCTTAGAAATCTTCCATTGGTCATGGGAGGTTCAGATGATATATAAAGACAATAACTTTGTAATTTAAATTCCTACCCACTGTTATTATTTTGCCAGCAACATTTTCAACTTACTTCATATAAACTCCTGTCTTCCTGACTTCTCAGTAGACTAATAGGTGCTTCAGAAACACAAGCAAGTCAAATACAGGCATCTAGGTAGAGAAAAGCGATGTTATATATCCTAAGCAAAACCACTTTTTAAAAAAAAAGCCATCCAAGTGTTCAAAAAAAAAAAAGAAAAGGGCAGTCCAACAGTTGTTCAGTGGATGTCACAGTAACACCAAAGGATCAGTGATTCAGTCTGTCTCCATTCTCAGGACTGGGACCATAACATCAGAAGTCCCTCTGAAGAAGACCGTGAGACCTTGAGAGCTCATACTTCGCAGTGTACACTGGGCAGGGTGGTGGAGAGTGTCTGAAAGGACATTGTACAAAACACTTTGTGCTGTAAAGACAGGGCATCCTGTTTCTCTAAGTGTTCACAGTTTCTCATTACCAGAATGACACACTGATAGTCTTATCTACATTAGGTAGAACTCGTCTCCTTAAGCTGTTTTAGAAAAACATGTACTCATGACTCAGTCAGTTGACAGGGCAAGAAATTCTTTGGATGCCAGATGGGGAAAAGCAGAGTTGCAGGGGAATGTTGTTTACTGAAGGCTAGAAGAGGTGCACATTTGTTTTAAGATTCTTATGGAAGAATTATGCACGCAGGCAGTTAGTCAGGTCAGCCACATATTATACCACTTGGCATGATTACATGCATTTTCATAACTTCTCAGATTTGTTTGGTTGTCCTGCACAAAGCATCAGTATGAGTTACTTTCATTGATATTTCACATATGATAAGAACTGTTCGTTTAAAGGGTTAAGATTTTTGTTATAGTCTCATAGTTTTGATGTGTTTCATTCAAAATTTGGCTAGAATGGTGTTACATCAGGTTTTTTATTGAAGAAGTTGTTTGCCCACCAAATGATGTGGTATCCTGTAACAGGTCTGTTTCTTGCTCAGTGCCAATTCATTGTATCCAGAAGCTGATGTCTGAGCTGAAAATACAGAAGTCAACATTATTTAAGGCTGTTTTGATCTCCATGACATTGTTGGCTGTAACTTCTTATCCCAGTAGTATTGTCACTGACGGTACAGGAATGACCTGCTGGAGAATTTCCAAAAGGGTTTGTTCTTGTGATTCATTATTCATTAAAGGAGGCAATCTATATAGGATTTTTAGGGTAGTCTAGAATGATGTGCTGCTTTCTTCCTCATCCCTTGTTATATTTTCTGCTGATTAGAAACAGACTGAGCTTTCTGGGATACCAGGACAGCTTGATTAAAACAGCAGGCAAGAATACGATTTAAAAAAAAAAAGGCCTTGTTTTACAGTGAGAAGTTAGGGATATGTAGACCACCCTGAGATTACCTCAGTTGGTTAAAACTTGGTTGTAATAATGCCAAGGTCATGGGTTCAATCCTCTGTATGGACCATTGACTTAAGAGTTGGACTCGATGATCCTTGTGGGTCCCTTCCAACTCAGAATAGTCTGTGATTCTGAGAGAAGGAACTTCAGTGACAGAACTCAAGCCAAGAGCCATGTCCCCCACATGCAGACATTTATTTGCTGGTACTTGCTCCACCTCAGCTCCAAGGTAATAGCCAGAGGTGGTCCTGGAATGGCTTTTCTCATTGCCCTTGGATGAAGGGCAGCACTCCAGAAGGTGATACTTGATTTCCCAGGTGAAAAAAACCCAAAACAGATGACTCTGAATTGACAAAAACAGAGGACATGTCTGTTGGACAAATCTGGTGAAATAAACTCGATTATTTATGATGATGATCAACATTGTGATGTGAAAAGAATGAGTAGTAGGAAAAATATTAATTAACTATTAAATGCAGATAAAATGTTAATGTGAAAGAGATGATCTATTTTCTACAGTTACTGAAGTTATTCTGATGTCTCTCTTTTGTACTTGAATGTCCCTATAACAGACATTTTAGAAAAGAGCTAAAGAAGGACATTCCTTCTCTCATACTAAGCATCTCTTAGACAAAAAAAAATATGAGTACTGTGAGTCAGCACTTTGTTCATTGTCCAAAATTTAAGAAGACAAGGTACTCAGTTATTTTCATTATGCATATACCTAAGTTGAGAGTAGCAAATGCCTAATTTTAATATAAATATTTCAGGCTTGTGCTCTGTAAGTAGTAAATAATGGTACTGAATTTTGTATTTTGAATAATTTAAGTCTCATTTTTTAAAGTATACAGCATCTGTAACTTCTTGCAAATGTTTTAGTTTCTCCCATGCAAAGACTGTAGTTCAACAAGTTACTTACACATGTACATAGTTTAATGTGTAGATGCTCATTGATTTTAGCTTAAACTTTTAATCTTTTGAAACTTTAATTTGTTTAATTGTATTACTGAATTAAGGCCAGAGTTGTTTAAAAAACATCTTGAATTTAGTTCTTTGGGTTGCTATAACACTCAATTAAAATTTTTAAAGAACTTAGTATGGCATCAGTCATTATTCATTATTAATTTGTACTTTATTTACTGACAGGCACAGTGTAAAAGTCTCTGTGCCAGAAGTGGAATGTGCTTTGCTTTGCTTGCACAGTGTACCAGTCAAGGAGGAAATGAAGGTCTGAGGCATTTTCCTGTGGTAGTTTTCCACCATCACTAGAACACAGGCCTGTCCCACAACCACAGTGTTGAAAGAGCAATATATAGGCAATAAAATGAGGGAGAAAAAATTCACAGACTGATAGGGGAAGAAAAGACAGTTATATGTGGAATGTGACATGATTTTCTTGGTTTGTGGTTTTTTTTTTTAGGCAAAAAGCTCTCTTGACATTGTTTTATCTGTAATTGTGTGAAGTAACCCTCTAGGGTCAGGCCTGTAACTAGTTAGAGCTTATTTAAGTCAGGGGAGTTACAACAGAGCTTTGGCACATAGAGGTTTAGTTAGTAAGAAATGTCTCCTCTGATGGAAATCAAAAAAAACCCCAAACCTTGAAAGATACTGTATCCTTTGAGGGTCAGTACAATTCTGTCAGTATTTAAAATGGATTTCAGTATTGGTAATGTGACTGAAGTTGGTTCTGCACCAGATTCCTGGTTCAATGAACAAAACTTAAGAGTCTGTGTCACTTTGAAGATAAAATAGTCTCTCTTAGGAAGTACTGTCAAAAGTCTGATGAAATGAAGTGCTGAAGCTTTGACTGGTTCTTTAGTTGTGCTTTGACTCCAGAGTCCTCTGGGTTATTCTTTATTAATCTAAAGAAATCACACCTTCTGGCTATTTCACACTGTTTGAATTGCTAAACAAGCCTGGCTGCTCAATTTCTAATTCCAAAGGAGTCCTCTAGATCATGTGAATGACCTCGGGCAGTACTGCTAGTACCTGAAAACATTTTCCGGATTTAGTTACTAGCAGTGTAGTCAATACTACACGGGCTTATTTGGAGAATTTCTTTGCATCCGGAAAAGTCATAATAGCACTACTGGACTTCTTGGGGATCAAACTGCAGTTCTAGGCTCATTCCACAGTTCTGAACTTAATCTTCCATTCTCCACGCTCTTGATCCTATACTGGCAAGGCATTGAAATTACTGACTGTTCCAAATTAACTATAGTCACTAGGTTTCTGTGGTGTTGAAGTATCATTGCAGTCTCCACATGGAGACTGTGAAGGCTCTACCTTCCCACATGGTATCCCTAAAACCTTATGTACAGGTATACTGATTTGAAAAATCTTTCGTAGAGAGAACAAAGGAGCAGGTGACTTTTATTAGTTTCTTCCTCTATGCCTAGCACAGAGGCTTTAATTCAGTTGCTATCCCAAAATACCAAGCAAACAATAATAACTGTAATTGCTAATGATTTGGGGGGGTTGGAGAATCATCATGGGATTATTAGGGCAGTTTTGTATTTACTTTATATCACTGTGTTGACTAAAAGCTGCCAGAGCTAAGCCTGAAGACTTAGTCCTTGTCCTGCTGAGTAATTGGTTGGGCTTTTTAATTTTTATTATTTTGCTGATGTGCTTATTGAATGTTGGAAGTTATTTAATGCTTTAGAATGCAATGTACATTGTCTAGATCTATTCATCCCAGAAGGCAGAGGTTTTGATTTACTTCTTTTTATGCTACTCAGTATAGAGTAGAAGCAGACTGGGGAGGAATTCAAGAGGCTGATTGTATATATTCTCCTGAGAGTAATTGTTTTTGAGGTTGGAGACAATTGGCTCAAATTCTGTTACTTTGAAGTTCTTTTCTGTTTTCTTTTGTTTTTTTTTTCTTTAACATTTAAATTACACCAAGTAATTCTGCTCTAATAATAACTTCTCTGAAAATAAATATTACTTTTTCTGACTTTATTAGCAGTGATTCCTGATGTAAAACATTGTGAAGGATGAGAGATCTGCAACGCAGTAGATTATTCATTAGCTGTTCTAGTAGGAAAGTTTGGCCGAAAACCATTCCAATCTGTTGATTATATGTTTTGAGTAAGTTTAACATTTTTGATAAAATCAAAGTTGATTTGATGAGGGAAGTGATCCTTCCCCAGTACTCAGTGCTGATGAGTGTTGTGTTCAGTTCTGGGCCCCTCAGTTCAGGAAAGATATTGAGGTGCTGGAGTGGGTCCAGAGAAGAGCAACAAGGCTGGCCTTGAGCACAAGTCCTATGAGGAAAGGCTGAGGGATCTGGGGTTGTTTAGCCTGGAGAAGAGGAGGCTCAGGGGAGACCTTATCACCCTCTGCAACTACCTGAAAGGGGGTTGTAGCTAGGTGGAGGTTGGTCTCTTCTCTCAGGCAACCAGCAGTAGAACAAGGGGGCACGGGCTTAAGCTCTGCCAGAGGAGGTTCAAGTTGGATATAAGAAAGAAATTCTTTACAAAGAGAGTGATCAGGCATTGGAATGGCCTGCCCAGGGAGGTGGTGGATTCACTGGCCCTTGAGGATTTTAAGATGAGCCTTGGTGTGGCACTTAGTGCCTTGATCTAGTAATCAAAGTGGGTTTGGACCAAGGGTTGGACTTGATGATCTTGGAGGTCTTTTCCAGCCCAGCTGATTCTATGATAATATTTTTATCCTTTTATAAAGGATTTCGTTTTTAAAGGTAGTATTTGCAGGATCTGGAAAGAGCTTTCCATTCCCTCCATCCCTGCTCTGTAGCGTTGTTTCCCTAAAGCCGCTGTTCAAGCTTTGGATCCTCCAGGTCCTTGATGTCACTTCAATGGATTCTCATCCACTGTGTTGTCCATTTGATTTCTTGATCTCTACAAAATCTCATAGCTCAAACTTGTCCTGCTTCACTAGTGCCTCTTACCCTGTTGTCCTGCTGGTCCTGATGGCTCAAGTCCTCCTGATGAAGCCTGCTAAGAAGTTTGAGGCAGTCAGCAGGAGACAGAGAAATGGTGCAACATTTCAGGCTCTTAGAAATCTGGAGCAAATCACTCAAATCAAACTGCAAACCCAAGTTTTAGTCACGGTGTAGAGCCTACACTGTCCTACCCAAGTAAATCCATAATTAATATGGGTATTTCTGGCAATGCAGACCTTGGTGCGTGGAGCCATCATGGCGCACAGTGCTTCACATGGGGTTTGATAGTCTGCACTGAATCACACAGTTCCAAAGCTGTTAATGGTGCCTAAGGTGACTTAAAGTTTACCTGTACATCTTTTTGCAAGTTAGTAGAATAGATTTGTCCTGAGGCTGGCAAGAGTTTTCCGTGGGAAGGTGTTGTCTAAGGGAAATCTCTGTTTTCTAGGATAAGGAGTTGATATTTTTCACTGAAAAATCTAATGAAAATGAAACTTGGTATTCTGGGAAAAGATCTGCAGGGCAAGACAAATTCTAATAAGCTTTATGGGTTTTATTAAAACATTTATTTGTTTCTCTTCCATTTCCACTCACTTTTTTCCCACTTCTCCTCATGCCAACTGTGCCACTTTATGACTCTCACATTCCCTTATCATATTCTTTCTTTCAGTTCATTTGATATCCCCTCTGGCTGCACCAAACACACTTATCTCACTGTATTTTTACATGTTATCTCCTGCCACAAAATAAACTTCCCTGTTTGTGAAAGATTTACACAATCTCCTCTTTTCTCAGTTGTTTCTGAATCATTACTTCTTGCTTAAGATCTTTAGACTTACACCTTTGGCAGTAAACCCTATTTATTCCTTCATTTATTAGATTATTATCGTCCCTTGAGTAATCCTGTGTTTGCCTTTCCTTTGTATTGTAAAGTCCTTTTTTATTGGTTCTCCAAGAATTTATAGAGCATTTGTTGCTCTGACTCTGTGCCTGGCTTTCTGTTGATGATATTTGAGCTGGTATATTTAAATCTATAGCAATGAACAACTGTATGACCTTCAGATATGCCTTGAAATTGGGGAGTAAACATTCTAGGTGATCAATAGTTTTCACGGGAATCATCAGAAGATTACATTATTTTTTGTGTAAGGGAGGAATATGGTTGCAATATTGAACTACAAGTTCATGAATCTTGAACATGAATCTTGATCCAAAAAAAAAGTTAATTCCACTTTAATGTCACATTTATGACCATTCCCTTGCTAAATCAAAGTCTGTTGGATTGTTCTCAAGAGGAAATACTGCTTATGTAGATTCATTTTTATCTGAGTGTGAAAGGCCACAAATACTTCCAGAATGCTAATGACATTTAACACTGTAATTGTTGTGTTGCATCATGCACTGGGCTGTTATTTTTTATTTTCTTCCTGTCTGCTTTTTCTTTCTTCAGAGCAATAGAAAATAAAATTAAAAATGTTAAAGCTTGATTGTCTTCTCAGAGGTGAACAAGTGCCTAGATGGAAGAGAACAATCTCCTGACTGACTGAGATTCTGTAACTGAGGTGTGGAGAGTAATTCTTTAAAATCCTGATAAAACAAACATGAGACTCCCCACTAAATTTCTTTTACAGGAACAATGTTTCGTGAAGCATAGAGCATGAGCTGCAGAAGCAAAAAGAGAGTGATGTCTGAGGAAGACACGTCTGGGGCTTGTTTCATTTGTTTGATGGCACTTTAGTACATTAAAAACATGGTTTTGACAGCTCTCATTTCTTTTCCACTGTAAATCCACTATATTTTCATTTACTAATATCAGAATTTTATACCTTGTATTGCATGCTCCTGATTTTTCAGAAGTTGTTAGGAAATGAAAAAATTATTTCACTAGATCTCAGAAATTATTATGACAAATGCTAATACAGTATTTTGTGCCAAATAGACTAGTGCCATTTTTGAATGGAATTACACCACAAGGAAAGAACTTACCCTGTTATTACTCCTGCTGTTTTGGATATCATAGAAATGATCAGTAAATGAAGTAATGCCACCTAACTTAAAAGAGTGGTAGCCTCATTAATGCAGAGTGGTTCTATGGAATTTTCTGACATGATTGATGACTCTCCAAATTTTGGGACTTGCAGACTGTTGACAACCCTCTTAATTTCTCCAACTGTCTTCTTAGCAGTATGCAGGAAGTAGTTACACAGCTCAGCTGCAGTCTGGTTGTCACAGACCTGAGGGCTGTTGGTGGTTGGAAGAACACATTTCAGAAACCAGGGGGCAGAATGTGCTCTCCTAGGAGCCTGCCACCATCGTTGTCCCAAAGTGCTCTTTACCTCAAACAGATGTTTGGAACCACAAATTGAGCATTAAGTTTATGGAGAACTACCTAAGGAACAAGACTTTAGTAATAACATAGAATGCTTTTACCAACCCTGCAGTGCAACTTATGATTTCTTATAGACAAATAAGTTATTTCGTAGAAAGTTCATGCATTACCAAAGTTGGCAAAACATGCTCCTGATACTAATTGATAATATCCCACTCAGATCTTGAAGTGGAACTTGAAAATTAAAGTCATTAAATAAAACTTATGTCTTCATTTCTTTGGTGTTTGAAACAGTGAGTGATCATATGCCTAACCATAAGGGCCTAATGTTATTAGAGATGCTCTGTGCTGTCCACAGCAGTTTATCTTAGGGCTGGCAGATCACCAGGATCTTGTTTAGGCTAAAAGTTGGAAGTAGGGAGACTATCCAGGAAGATCACATGAGATACAGACTATTCAGGTCACTAGGAGGAGTCTGCCTAGCTCTCTATAGACTTTTGATTAGAGCACTTGACTGTAACAGGACTGTAAACACAGAGAACTTGATTCAGCTGACCACACATAGGTAGCTAGAGCCATTAGGGTGTTTGGAGGCTCTGCAGCATCTGAGATACTTGTGTGGGCTCACAGAGATGACCCACACCTTCCAGAATGGTGGCTGAAGGCCAGGTGGACTTACTGTAGTGCATGTATGTGACACCAGACACTTACAGGCCTTAGTTCATGTATAGATGTCTAAATTTAGGTGTGTTAAATCTGTGAGCTGAATGCAATCCCTCCTGTGCACCTCACTAAAACAGAGAATTGGTTTTTAAATATCATTTATTTTATGTTGCATTTTTCCTTAAAAGGTATTTGAATAACTGTGACTAATGTTAGCTGTTCTGCTAGAAATATTTTCTTTAAAAGTAGCTATGACTAAGAATTTATACCTGGTCTTCATCCAGGATGAGTGTCTGCTGTTCAGGTGAGAAAGCACAAACTGCCTTGATCGGAAACAGCAATTGGCTGAGGAGCTGAATGTCTCACCTCTTTAGCATAGCTGCAACTTATTTTTCCTCATGTGGTTTACAAAACTTTATAAAAGAAATCCTGTGAACATTAGGTTGCAGATATTTTTTCCCCAGAAGTGTGCAGACGGTCCATATGTATTTTGGTGGTAAATGCCAAATTTTTGATTTGACCTTTTGAATTTCTTTGGGTTTGATAGTATTTGAGATCCCAAGAAATAAGCCTTAACCACTTCACTGAGGAGGTTTCAGTATTCTGTTGAGTGTTTACATGAAGCTGTGGATGAAAATGAGAGAATGGGGTCCCTGTCTGATGTGTACAGATTCTCTCATGTGCCGCTTAATAACCACCAATGTGGTTCTCCAGAGGTCAATAATATGCTTTGATTTTGTATTTGTACATCAGAGATACCATTGGAACCTTATGTGCAAAAGGAGGTGTCTTTTTCCCCCCTGACCTTATTATTGTTTCTAAAACAAAAAAGAATGGTTTGTAAATCTATTCTTCTAGATATGCCTGTCCACAAAGTCTTCTCTCAGTCATTCTTTACCATTACTAGCTGTCAGTTTGTATTTCTGATTTTCAGGGATGAAATGAATGGGGGTAATGATCTCCCTCACAAAGGCATGGGGAGTATTAATTGGTTTGTGCTGCTCTTGAGCAGCTATTACGGTTCTTAATGATTCCTTAATTAACAGGATTGTTCTGAGTGACTTATTTAAGGATATATGATTCACTTAATTCAGATGATTTTCTTAACTATAAGAACTTCATACATTGGGAGCCATTTAGAGACCTTGGTTAAAACCCTGCCTTCAGCTGAGTCATTTGAAGTTCTCTAAAAAATGCTAATGCCAGGATCTCATTGATTCCCCTGCAAGCCAGGTGCAAAGCTAATATCTGTCTATACCGATATATGGAAGAGAACTGCAGTGAGATTGCAGTGGTCTTGATATAACTCTGTGTTGGGTAGTAAAAAAGTATTGGGTAATGAGAAAGTATCAGAAAAATATTCAGAGGACTCAAGGATCACAGAAAGGCAGAGGTAAGAAAATCCTCCTCCGCTGACATCTGCTGGCGACACACCCAGCATGAATACAGATTTATTGGCAGGTGCAGTATGCCATGTGACTGTGCTCTTTGACTCGCAGGCAGCTGAAACATGGCAGGTTTAATTGCTCAACACTGCAAGTGATAATTTAAATACTGAGGTTTGTTGCAGGAGTTTTTAAGGCTGTGCTTCTCTGAGTGTTTTGGGTTTCAGCAGTATAGTAGACTAATTCTCTCTCCAGGTAAGAAAAAAAGACTATTGGACTTTGATACTTTTAAATATAGGCAATTCCCCAATAACTGTAATCATGGTGTTCATTTATGTAACACCACAACCCTCATTTGAGATTTTAATTCAAGGTTTTATTTCAACTAAACTCAAAAATAAGGGTATCATCAGAAAGTATAGTGATTTCTTTGATGCCACTGCTAATACTGTTTGCTTTTCTATATACCACTTATCATGTAGAAAAAAAATATCAATGGAGTTTTACTTGGTTATGTTGTTTTTAAACCCAAGGAAGTTGTATTCTGGCTATGTAAGATTTCTCTGTGACCGTGCTGGATGGCAACATGGGGCACTTACTGTGTCTGCAAGGGAAACTGTTTAGTTCAGTAATGCTACTTACAGAGAGACAGCAGGTTCCACTAGCATTGTGTTCATTTGATGAGAGACTGGGACTTTGGCCGTATCATAGGTCTTCTGATTTCTTCACCTGATTTTCCGCTGTCAGCTTTCACACAGACTACTGCTTCTTCCCTGATAGCAGTCATTTCAGTTAGTGTGCTATTTGTGAAAATAAGCTGATTCTGTGTTAATAGCATGCTCTAGGGATGATGTCCTCACCTCTCATTTCAGGCTGGTGGCCTCAACAGCCCTTGGTGGCCACGCTGCTGTTTGCTACTGCCAAACGCATCTTTCATTTGAGTGGACACCCACCGATCACTCTGTCCTGACTTTCCAGAGTCAGACCTGATGATTCAGTCAGCTTAACTTACTCACTCCTGATCCTTTGACCCTATCCGATTGCTGTTCCTGTTTGGTTATTTTTGATTCCTGCTCCACAGACAATTTCACTAGGAGATTTAGGAGAAGACACATTGCCCAAATGGATGGCTAAAGTCTTAGGAAAAATAGTTGAGACAAGTCAGGAATTATATTTATGCTAAGAGATTTAGAGCTAATGTGACCCATTTGATCATGTTGTATGACCTGCTGTACCTTAAAAGCCAAATACATTTTTTATAACTTCTCTTAATCCTACTTTAAAAAGTAGACTTCCAAATAGTATAAGATTTGATATGTCTTTTTACTGCAATTTCCAGCTAGTCTGATTCCTAGTAACAAAAACTGGTAAGATATTTTTTAAAATGTTTTTCCTATTTAATCTTTGTACACATTTTCTGGAGAGCTCAGGTGAATCTTTTCAAGTGTTGCCTAGACACGCTTTTAAAAAAGATGGTTGGTGCTGAGCATTGAGCCAAAGAATCTCTCCAACTGTTCTGTAGCCTTCTGTAGCTGTCTTTCTGATAGATACTGGTAATAACAGGAAGACTTTTAATGTACACAAATTTAAATAGCCCAGCTCTAGCATGCTCATAATTATTTTGATTTTTCTGCCTTGATAGTGGTGCAAGGTATCCGGTAGTGTTTGAAACCCAACTTCAACAATCTTTCTGCTGTTTATAGCTGCATCATCCTCAGATTTAGAGGGAACTTTTTTACAGAAATTCCTACTGTGTGTTACATCAACTCCCAAACTGTTATGTAATTTCTGACTTCTTTTTATATTCAGGGTTAAAATTTTAATACTTGTATTTTCCTGTCCTGTCAAAACACTGTTGCCATGAAATCTCATGGTATCTCTGTACCTGGTGACTACAGCACACTGCAAATATATTTGATATTTGCCTATTGCCTATTTATGAAACATATGCCTGGTGTTTGCCCGATACTCTGGCACATTTCACAGGAGGCAACATGTGGCACCTGTTCCTAGTTAAGGAAAATGCTGATACAATCAGAGGCCAATCAAGGATTCCTTTGCTTCACACCCAAAATTCCACTGCCTGAGGGAAGGAAGGAAATAAACAGAGTTAAGTTTGACTGTAAGCAGCCCCTTTTCTGTCTACAAATTTTTGCCTAGCTGCTACATTGTACTCAGTGAAATCCTTCCTCAGGATTTCCCCACATGCTGTCCTGCATTCATGGAGTTAAGCAGCTGCCAGCATCCATTACCTGCTTTTGGAGCTAATCATATCTTCCTCCTGCTGTACTCCTTTAACAAGGATTTCTGCTTTCCATTAATTATTTCCTATCACATATTTAATATGATTGTAATATCATTGTTTTTAATCTTTTTCCCATATGATTTCACAGTACTTAGTATGTATAGGTGCATACATAATTGAAGTAAATAACTAATAAATTTACATCTTGCTGCAAGAGGATTTAATCTATCAAGAGCTGTTAGTTTCATTCACAGGAAACATTTACCTATCCATCTCCTCAGGCTATGCAGGAGATACACTTTAGATAAAAGAGCAGCCTTTGTGCAAATAAACTCAAGATTGTTCTCTACCTTGAGATGACACACAGATCATTGTCTGCCTGAAGAATTCCCATGGACTTGTGGAAGTGGGACTTGCTGTCTCTCTCGTTTTATTTAGGATCTTCTGCTAGTCTTATGGCCTCATTATCCCTTCTGTATGAGTCTGAAGTAAAGCAATCTGACCTTTGATTTTCAGTCAGCAGTCATGTGATTTATTTTTATAAATGTGTATTATTTTCCTAAGGTTCTTCAAAGAAATGCAAATTATTCTCGATAGTGATGTTTTTACCACTAAATTGGTGAAATTCCTCTTTTATTTAGAAAGAAGAATTTTTACATGCAAAAAACATTTACCAAGTAATTGTCTGTGGGACCAGCATGGTTTTATATATTAAGAGCACTGAGGTCAATGGAAGTTGATGTAAGAAATGTAGTTTAAACTGGTTGCAACTTGTGTTCGTTTTTCTGCTGGGTTAACCATCATTGTTGGGAACATGGTTAGGGATTTTTAGAGGGTCTTTTGTTGTTGTTATATTTTGTTTTGTTAGTATGTTTTGTTGTGTTGTTATTACATTTTGAGTTAAATATTTTTTACCTTGCGATTTCTTTCTCCTGCAAATACTTTCCTATGAATATTGCCCTTACCACAAGCTTAAATAGCCTGCTTTCAATCTGATCTCACAATACAGATTCCCTTCATCTGAATTTTCCATATAGAGCAAATATAAGATAAGGTCTTAGATATGAAATCCAAAATATTATTTTTCACTATTGTCATGAAGTGTTGTTGAATTAGATGGAATGAGCAAAGCTGAGCAGGCAGCAGAGAAAAAGCTGTTCCCCAAAGTCAAACAATATGATGTATAAAGATGAAGGACAGAGAGTCTGCATTAACAAATCCTGCCAGGAAGAGATCCTAAGACCAAATAAGCAGCCAATTAAAGCAGTTTGTGGCATAAAGACCAAGTGCTATATTATACCATTGGTCCCCACCTTAAACACTCATTGATTTCTACAAGGTCTTTCATCTGCAAAAGGATGGTAAAAGATAAAGATTTTAATAAAAATAATAAATGAAGGTATAATCGTACTATTTCAAACTACTTAAGATCTGTTTTGGGGGAACAGGTATGTTATATTGGCATGTGTTGTGTCAAGAGCTGGGCTGGCAGCCCAGACACGAACTGGCTGCAGCAAGTCCAGGAAAGGGCCACTGGAACACAGAAGAACTTGGAGAATCTGCTATATGAGTCTGAGGGAGCTGGAAGTAGAGAAAAGTCAGGTGGATCTTAGGAATGTGTGAAGGAAGGTTATAGAGCAAACAGAGCCAGGCTCTTCCCTGGGCTGCCCAGTGAAAGGACAAGGTGCAATGGGCACAGACGGAAACATGAGAAATTCCATTTAAACATCAGAAAAAACGCTTTTACTGTTAGAGTGGACAAAAACCAGGACAGATTGCCTAGGGAGGCTGTAGAGTATCCATCCTTGGAGATAATGCAAACCCAACCTGGACACAGCCCTGAGCAACCAACTCTGACTAACTCTTCTCTGAGTAGGAGGTTTGATGAGATGGTCTCCAGAGATGTATCCCAACCTCATCCATGCTCTAATTATGCAGTTCTGTCGTGTTGGGCAGTTTTCTGATTGTCAGAAGTTTTCCAGGAGCTCAGATTTCCTCCAGATTCTGCATGGCAAGATTAATTTTATAGATTTTTTTTTTTGGATTTGTACATACTGCTAGGAGAAACACCTTTTCCATGGTCATTATATGGATTTTTGCAAAGAAAAATGTTGTTCTTCCCTAGACTAAGTAAGTCTGAAGGACCATAAAATACTTGCAAAGAGGAGAATACTTTTCAAAGTGTGGAAAACATCAAGACTTCTTTTTGAATAAGAGTGGCTCTTGAAAGACTGTAACATTAGTTCAGGTTAAACATCTGGAGAACGATAGTCTGTATTCCTGTGTCTGGTTGCTCGAAATTTGTACATTCAATAATTACATTCTTTATAGTTGTTTTACAAATAAGTAAATTGAGTGACAGAGAATGTAAAGAAACAGCACAGCAACACAGTGGCAGATGCAGAAATAAAAACATTTATGGGAGGTGTAATTTCTAGACTGATACAAGATTTCATTGTAATAATTGAAAATTACATTGCGTTGTACAATATTTTTTGTAATAAGGAAATTCTGATGATTATATAAAATCCATCAGAAGTTAAAATTAATGAACTTCATGTTAAGTGACATTGTGGAGAAGAACAGATTTGTTCTTGTTCAGTGAAACAATGGTTGTTGAGGGACCCACAAAGGTGAAATCTCAGCTGCAATTGAAATTCAACAAACCCCAGGATCCCGAGACTCACAAGTGCTTTTGAAAAGTGTACTTTCCATGTCTAACAACATACATTTCTGTAAACTAACAGAATCACTGGAAAATAGTGTGAAGAAAATGTTTGCATAAATATGAAGTTGGGTACAGATGTTCTAAGAAAGCATGAAGCTAAACAGCATAGGAAATGGAAGCAAGGAATTCTTTTATGTTTAAAATATGAGCCTACATAAGAACAGATTAATGAGAATGGTTGTGGAAATGAATTCATTTAAATACACACTATTTCCTTTTTTGGACCTGTTAAGTTACGGTGTCATGAATATTTCTCAAAGTTAATGTTGTGAAGCTGAGCTGTTGCTTTCTCTTGGAGAATAAAAACTTGTCTTTTTTTGTGTTACATATTCTCTTTAAAAAAATGAAGAGAATGCAATGATTAATATATATGCTGCTAAATTCTCATGCATAGCTTGATTCAGCTATTGATCAAGAACATTTTGCTTTTTGCGAAAAAGTAATGAACTGTATAAATATAGGAATGAAAGCTTAAAGTTGGCTGAAAATGATGAAGGGCTCTTCTCCTTGGAAACTTAATCTTTTTCAGTTTCTTGACATTCAGATAAGAAAGCCATCAGGTTTTTCCAGACTTGCTCATGCAGTGTCACATCCGTTATGGTGCTTCTGGTCTCATAGGAAGAACAATACTTTGTCCAGTTGCGAGGTGATGCACTTGATGCAGCTGCTATTTCAGATGTAAAACATACAAACAACCCACAGTGAAACAGTAAGGCAAAACCTTCACTGAAGGCAGTTTTCATATGTATAAAAAAAATTATGATGATTAGTTTCTGAATTCTGAATTCTTTTTTTGTGAGATGTGTTTTCTTCTGGGCAGGATATTATTTTAAATTAAAATTCTGCTATTGGGAAATTTCATAGCAGATTTCCAGAAAAGGATAATTTGCCTCTCCTTAAAGAGTTTTCAAACATAGAACAAACTCTGTATTTAGTGTTAGATTGTTCTCAACTTTTTTTATTGTTTGTCCTTAACTTTCTTTGTCATTTGTTACAGTAGAACACAAACCACTAAAAATATAGTTTATAAAAAAAACTATTGGATTGAGGACCTGAGAAATAGATAAACGTCTTTCCGCAAGATGCTCATAGCTTGAAACCGCTTTGGCCATATTTGATTTGTAAATTGTAAAGAATTTTGACTAGAAAATAGATTGCAATGGTATTATTTGTTGTGAAGTACAAATTTATTTGATGAAAGGATTAATGAAAACGTGAATTAACAAAACTTTTAAAATGAAGTAATAAGGTTTTATGTAAAGCAATATGAAAATTAGTGAGTACATACCATCTGGTACATACCAGTTGTGAGTACATACCATTAGTGAGTACATACCTACTGGTATGAAACTGGTAGGTATTTGGGTACATGATAAACATACCTCTGAATACTTGAGATACACCAATGCTGTAGTTTGGTGAAATCATGCAAGTTGTAGGAATTGTAATATCTTAAAATTATATGTAGAAAGACAAGGAATTGTTAATATATGTTAGTCTAGCATTTGAAACAGTGCATAGCTCTGACTTTGTTCGTATATTGGCTGTTACAAATATAATAAAGAAAATTCTTTAGATGGTCACATATGCCAAAAAGAGTCTGTAATTGTTTCAGCATAACTTCTGTGGGGTCTGTGGAGTTATTCTGCCTGTAGGAAGGGAAGGGAAGACCAGTCTAAAGCACAGCAGCTTGCCTAAGCTACTGCTGAATGGGAAGTTATAATTGTTTGCACTAATACCCTTCAACATTCAAACACAAAGAACTGAATTATTTTTAGAGTGATAGGACTTCAGATTGATGTCTTCTGTGTACTTAAGCCAGTTACATGGGACATATATCTCAATATGTCATAAAATCATTGGTTTAACCTTGAAACCTTGTTTTTAGTGTTGTTTATTCCTAACATTTTTTTTTCCTGTGCCAGGTAGGTTTTGGCCTAGGGAGATGTTTTTGAAAATTAAAATTTGTGCTTCTGCAGTTTCTAGTCTTATTAAGGAGAAATTCTTCTCCATGTATTGAAGTTCTGTCTTGAGTACTGCAAAATTACCCTACACGTATATCTCTACTGCCATGCCACATGTAGTGTAGTCTGTGGTGCAGAACATCTGGGACAGAGGGGTGGTAAAACATAGAATAAGAGAACTCCTGTGCTCTTGGGAGCACGGAAAGGGTATCCAAAAATGTTTCCAGTACTGCTGGGAACCTTTTAGGCAATTAAACTCATGGCCCAGGTTATATGTAGATACCGAAATCTAGATTCTTATTCTGGACATCTATCTATCTATCTTTTAACTGCAAACGAATGAATAATCCCACATGGTGCATTTCTCTTGTATACACCTGCTATCTCTCATCCTTGGAGAGACTTAAAAGCCATCTGGACATAGTCCTGAGAAATCTGCTGTAGTGGCCCTGCTTGAGGAGAAGGGTTGGACAAGATGACCTCTAGAGGTCCCTTCCAACCTCAACCCTTCTGTGACTCTGTGTGATTGCTTTGTTCTCACGTAATAAGCAATTTTTTAGTATTGAATGTTACCAGGCTTCCGGCATATTGTTTGTGTGGCTCTTTTAACAATTGCATAATTAAAGTTCATCACATACGTAATTATTTGCAAGGTAAGAGCCTAAATGAGGTCATAATATTGTAGATGAAACTGATCCAGCACTGAGCCCCTCAGTTGTCTTTGTGCTAGCGTGAGTCCTCCAAAACCAAATTATTTCCACTCTGTTTATGTCCCCCACTACAGAATGACATTGTTCCTTGCCTATGGAACGATCCAAAATCAAAGAATTTTGAGCATGTCAGGGAACTCTGAACATGAACTGCTGGCTTCAGTGCTTTATCGCAGCTAAATTAGGATAATAATATTTTCTGTTTTCTCAGGCTGCAGGAACTGACCTGAGAACTGTATTGGATTTGACTCTGTTGAACAGATGTTGTAATGAGATGATAAAAATCCTAATTTGTTGCACAAACAAAAGGAACAGAAAAGTTTTATTTACATGAAGGGTGTAACCACATTAAAACTGTTCAATGAACACATGTTTCAGGAAGTTGTTGCAGAACAGAGTTAGGATTAGGGCATATAAAAGACACATCTAGAAGCTGGTATGTCAGTGGTTGCTGTAAACATAATGACCTGCTGAAAATGCTGCAGTGGGAACTGGGTGTCTGAGGTCCAGCAAACTGAATGGGTAAAACTGGAAGCTCAAAGAGGCAACTTGAAAACCTGAGACTGAGTGATAAGTCACCACTGTTAACTGTTAGTGTACAAGAATGTTATCTGAACTCCTATCCAATGGCAAGAGCTAACCTCTGTCATTTGATCCAGAAGTGAGGTGCCTCATCTGTGGAGAGAGCAGTTTCGAGTCTAGCCACTTCCACTTTTTTTTTTTTTAATGGAACAAGTGATCAGAACCTACTGCTGCCAATGTAAGGAAGTAGTTATAGCATGACAGCACCTGACTTTCACAAACAACTGTAAATGGGTGAACACCTCCTAGGAAGCAGGAGAGCAGCTTTCTACAAGTTCCACTCACATATTACCTAGGTCAGAACTTCAACATCCCCATGCCAGGGTGATGCAGGTGGGCACCCTCTCCTGCCCACTCTCTGTCCAGCCCAACGTAAATCAGAGTGTGACTGACCTGAGGGAGCAAAACAGAGCCTGACCCTGTAGCTTTGTGTCCTGAACTCCACCGGTGAGCTCTGCAGACAAAGGCAGTCCACATTAGTCTCTGGTGAAAATGTAGAAACTATCCAGAGACTGGGCACCATGGATCAAGACTACTCCTTCTCATTGATTTCCCCACATAGTAAAGTACAGCCTGCTCCTCCATGCCTTGGCTTCTCATGTCCCCACAACAGCAAGCCTGCCCTACAGCCTGCTGGTTCATACACTATAGGCAACGTGGCTTTTGTTCACCTCATACTAAGGAGGGAGTTCAGTCCAAAGCCATCTTTACCGCAAGAAAGAGGGTAAGCGCTTTCTTTCTCAGCTGGTGAAATGATTTCCATGCGCGTTTCCAGACGTGTGACCCATAATGGAGCTGGTGATGCTTTGTGATTTGGGAAATTTTTCATATTGACTGAATCCAACACTGAAGAGCTTTCTTGCTCAGGTCTTACAAAGAACTAGAGCATCCCTGTTCAGCTCAGGTCCCAGTGCAGTGCAGGGTGAAGAGCATCTACCTGGTTAGCACAGGCGCAGGGTACAGCCCACCAGGGACTTGGAGAAACCCTTTTTAGATCTGGCCTGTATCTGAATAAAATGCTAGAATTATTTAGTAGCTTCTTTGAGTAAATTTATGCATTTTAATGATAGGAAAATGGTGGATTATGTATTTTAGACAGAAAAACATACACTCCCCTTATTTTAGTGCAGCATAAGGCAAAAGCTGAATGTGTTATGTTAATGGATTCATGTACTGTTTACATTTTATCGTATTATTTTGTTGGTCCTTAAATACAAAAATATCATTATAAATATTTTAAATGTTTTCTACTTGTAAGTTCTTTTCCCACAGCTGGTGGTCTATTTTGCCAATTTGGATTAAAGGAACTTCATCAGTTGGGAATCTAATCCATTTTAAAAACAGAGTTAAAAGGCAAATAAATTGCTTCACCTGCTAATAACCCCCCTGCCAGTTTCTCTATTTCTTTTTAAGATTTTTTCCCCTACTTTTCTCTCACTGTGCCAGGGTTTGATCATACACTCACTGCTGTGAAAGGCAGCATTGCCACTGCTTTTGGGTGCAGATTTTGAAACTCTAGAGTTGGCTGCAAGACTCAGTATGCTGTGGGGATCTGCAGACCTGCAGCTGTATTGAGTGATGCACTGCCTGGAGCTGCTGTGGGGCCACCCTCCCCACATCAGCATTCTCATATCAGCACTGCAGAGGCTGCTCTCAGTAGAGATTTTGGCATTATCTTTAAATCAGCTAGCTCAGTCTGCAGGTGGCAGAGCAAAGCTCCGGGCCAGGCTGGTTTGATGTGTATGTGCCCTTGGAGAAACAGTGAGCAACTGAAGGAACTGACTACAGAGGGAACTAAACAACTGTGCTCCAAGGACCAAAATATGCACAAAGCCATAAATTAAGGGGAGAGGAGGAACAGAAATGCTCATGAATAAACTGCTAGCTTGTTTTGTGTGCTTGCAAAATACATTTTATAGCACAAACACTCCCAAGCACATCACCTTCCATGAGGTACCTCGAAAACTTGTGAATGTAAGAGCGCTACCAGCAGATGGAAAGCTGCTACGTTAAGCTTACACAGAATTCCCTGTCGGTCTGACTCATCCACCCACCCACCTGGTCTGTGCTGCCAGTGGGGTCAGACTTCACAGGCACTTGGCTTTCTCTGCCTTGTACGGATTCCCATTCTCATAGCAGCACATGGGGTGCCTCCCCTGCAGACCTGACGCTACCTTCTCAGCTGGGTCTGTCCTGGGATACCTGAAGTAAATGAGGCTGTCAGGGATGGCAAAATATCCAGGTAACTGGGCAGAACATAGGTAGCTGATAAAATCATCTGATTGTCATTAGTATATGAGATTTGACACCAATTACCTATCACAATATGTCCTCTTAGAAACACAGGAGTCACAGACTATTCTGAGTTGGAAGGGACCCACAAGATCATCGAGTCCAACTCTTAAGTCAGTGGCCCACACAAGGGATTGAACCCATGACCTTGGCATTATTACAACCAAGTTTTAACCAGCTGAGCTAATCTCACGGTCTCTCTCTTCACGCACATATAACCTTTTGGTAGCCAGACCTCCCTCCTATATATTGCTTTGGAGGCAGGACAGTGGCTGAGACTGCCTGTCACTCATTCGCAACTCCCAAAATCACCAACCACTGCCACAGTGCATCAGTTCAACCATTCACCTCCTACAACATCTTGCAACAATCACTTCCAAATGCTTTCCAAAAATGTGCTACTCTTCCTCAGTATATAAGTTATACAACCATAAGCCTTGAAGGAGAATTTTTTTTTTAATCTCAGGCATCACAGCATCTAACTTTTCCTGTAGGCATATTTTGTCTAGGCCAGAAGAATATTTTTGTTTGTCACATGCATACCTTTTCCAGTTTCATTAATATAAAGGTCTTGATAAAATGACTTATTTTTTTTCCAGATCATCTCAGGTAACAAATATTTTCTATCTCCTCTGACAATTAATCAGTAAAACCCTGTTCCTGTGATGCATAAAAAAAAGATGCCTTCAGCACTAACATAATGATTAATTTATGCAATGTTTGAATGATTTTCATCAGTTAGCACATACAATGATTTGATTTTCCTGTATAATGATTTCATCTTAGATACCTCACTTGCCAAAAAAGCCTGACAGATCTGATGTAAATACTATTTTTTATTCCAGTAAATTACTTTGTATTCAGATTTTTTACATTTGGTACTTGATTACTTTAAGAGATAGTTCAAAATAATTAGACTTCATTTTTATTTTGAAGTTTCATTCTTTTAAATGAGTCACTGTTGATTCCCTAAATGTGATTCAGAATCCAGTCTGCCATTTTAAATAGCCAGCTACTTCACAAGGAGCATGAGTGCCCAATTCTACGTTGAGCAGTTCAGTCTGCCTACCATAATTCTGTTTTTCCTCCTATGTATTGAACAGAGGAACTTCTGAAGATGTACAGGATCGAGGCTACCTCATTTAAATACTCATTACTCTCCTTTGACTGCATGGGGTTTTTCAGCACCTTGAGTGACTTATTCAGATTTAGCGCCAACCACCTTCACTAAAAGTAGAGAGAAACAGTACAAATGTTAGCAAAATGGATTTGACACCCAGTCTGCCCAACCTTTTTTTGTCAGTGGGTAGTAATATTTCAGCAACCACCTTATGCATTTTGATAAGGATGCTTTTCAACCATGGGAATCTACAGGCTTTTAAGGAACCAAGGAAAAAGAACAAGGACAAGACAGCTAATTGCCAGTAATTTTAAAATCACTATGCAGAGCCCCGCACTTCTGTAAGAATTAAGGTATAACCTTATTTAAGGTAAAACTTTTGTGGTTTACATTATATTATTGTTGTATGAAAAACCTCAAGCTGGCCCAAGAAGCAAAGCCTAGATCTCCCCCTTTTCAGTGATGTTGTGTGCCCAAAATAATAGGCTAAAGCCAGACTTGTGCAGTGTGCTTTCCCTTAGGACTGTGTCACCTGTGGCTGCTTGGAGTAGATGTGCTCCTCATGGCATATTCAGGATATTCTGGGAGTGTATGCTCAGGGAATGTCTGGCAGCATAAAATGCTATACCAATTTGTGAATACAAGAATGCTTGTATCATCAAATCACCATATACTTGGTTGATTGAGCAGGCAAGGAGTTGTCAGACTAGCTGGGGAAGTATCTAATGATTTTTTTCTGGAAAGCAGACAGTGGACCAACATACGGAAATTCAAACAGGCTGGATGGGTTCACCTCCATGCTCAGATAGACACTTCTCCTTGTTTTGCTCTTTAATAGAAATAGATTTGTGCAAAAGGCATTGCAAGTTTTAAGCTGGCATTCTGAACTTGACATCTAGGAAGGTCAGGAGAGAGCTGAAAGCTAGTGTTGAAACAATTTGTATTTTACCTACCCTCATTAACACCTTAATTAGAGTGTAAAGCCCACACGCTCACTGATAGTTGACCTTGCTGTTTTACTTCCTGGCAGAAGGCTAATCAGGATGCCAGCTCCAGTTCAGAGGAGGTATCTTCTCTCAGTCAGCGTACACAAAGATACCGGTTGTGTTAGTGGATTTGGCAAAACATATAATTTCTTTATCAAATTTATTGGTCTGGTCCTTCTGACCCTCCAGCTTTCCTGGAGCCCTGTGTTGAACCTGGGGAAGGTAAAGCACTTGAATCTTGCCAGGCAATGAGGGAGCATCCTGGGGCAGATGGGGGAAGGGTCACATGTGGATGATTGTGAAAGAGCAGGGACTGTTGAGTGGGTTTTGTACAGTTATTGTTGGTGGAGTTAATTTGTGAGCAGTGGAACTCTGTGAAGAACTTAAGGGCTGAAGGACATGGAATCAATTATCTTGTACATTTTGGTGGAGGGGGAGAGGACATGCATAACTTGTGCCAGGAGGTACAATGTTTTAGAAAGGTATGTCATTTCGTGCAAATTGCAAAAGGTTGTTTTTTATTGTAGTCTGCTGCCAGATGGAGAGTCCAGCGGAGGGCTGTGAGGAAAGGCTCAGCGAGCTGGGCCTGTTTAGTCTGGAGAAGATACAACTGAAGAGGGATCTGATCAATGCATACAAATATCTTAATGGGAGCTGTTAAGAGGATGGGGCCAGATTCTTTTCAGTGCTGCCCAGTGACAGGACAAGGGTCAGTGGGCACACACTGAAACACAGGAAATTCTGTCTGAATATGTGGACAAACTTCTTTACTGTGAGGGAGACAGAGCAGTGAAACAGGCTGCCCAGAGAGGTTGTAAAGTCTCCTTCTCTGGAGATAATCAAAGCTGCAATCCTGTGGAACCTGCTATAAGGGGACCTACTATAGGGGAACCTGCTTTAGCTAGAGATTGGACTACGTGATGTCCAGAGGCCCCTTCTAACCCCAAACATTCTGAGACTCGATGAAATTGCTGACACTTAGTGCAGTGCACTTATGTTCTTGTTGCTCCTGGGGTAGGATAAAATGCTGAAGTAGTTACCCATATATATTTGACAAAATGTGTGTAAAAATTTGCCAAGAGTGTCTCAGCACTGCTCTTTAGGGAAGTATTAATTGGAACGGTAAGGTAATAAAAGTTGCTTTTGCTGCTGAGTTAAAAATAGTATAAATATTTTAACAAACACCTTCCCCACCCTGAAACATCTTAAAGCTTAGCCAAAAAGTGAATATCCTCTTCTATTTTACTGTCTTTGTTGAAGAGAAAGCTTTGTTCTTTTTTCCACAGCAGTCAGGAGACTTTTATATTGCACATGTCTCCTAAACAACATCAAGAAGAAATTAATTCTTGAATAGTTCATAAGTCAATTATTCCTAGTCAGATTGTGAATACATCTAAGTTTAATTATTTTAAGGACACGCTTCCAAGTATGTAAAACTTCTGGTTTTAACAAAGCATGCAAAATTAATACGGAGGCATAAGTACTGTGATAATTACCTTTTCTTTAACAGAGGCAGAAGCTTTCTCCCCTAATAGAAAAAGTGATGGGAAATTTTGGTCTTTGGATGTGTGTATTAATATTAAAGGCTCTACTGAAGTTGATCTCTGTGTAGATGGGCAATACATCAAATTCTCTGCTTAGTATCTCATTCTGGAAACCATGTTTATAGAGACTTGTCACAGAAGTAAGTAAAGGACTGATTTTGTTGAAGGATCATAACTTTGATTTGTAGGTTACATGTATTTTAATTAGATCTCAATCAGAAATGGTACACAGGCAAAAATCTGTTCTGAGAGTTTCTGCTTCTATTCCTCTTATCCCTTCCTGCTAGGAGCTGCTTTTTAATTATTTATGTGAGCTCATAGTGCACATCCTATCAACTTATAACTGTTTGGACTCTTCTTCATGAGATAACTCTGCAGGAGTGGTCCTGATCCCCTTCATGATTCCCTTGATGTGTCAGCCAGGGAAATGCTTCTCTCTGTGTTGAGTTGCAGTAGCTGTCGTAGGACAGGAAAGGGATACAGTCTCTGCCACTATTCCAATACATAAATTGGATTCTTAATCATATAAAATCTTAATCATATAACATCTTGGAGGTGCTGTTGGTTGCGGAAGAACATTCAGAGAGGACTTCAGTGTCTCATCTGGTCTGTGGTGTGGAAGCAGGAGGAATTATAAGTACCTTTTGGTACTAAACTCATTTGGAAGGGCTACCATCAGCTTGGAAACAAATGTGATTATGAATCCATTATGTTCAAACCCTGCACCTACCTCAGGTTCCTAAGAAAACATTAGATAAGTGTTGTGAATTTAAGGTACTTTCCATGTGCTCAGCCGGTACTGGAAGAACTGGAATACAATGAAAAGCATTTTAAAGCACTAGGCATGGTGTCTTCTTACACTATGTTTTTCTAAGCCTGCTACTCATTGTTGTAATAGACTTTTTAATGTGATGTAAATATTTGATTGGTGAAATTATTTAAATCATTAGTTTTGTGTGTTGAAGGATGGGCTAGAAAACTACAAGTGGTTATACTCAAGTCACATTTGAGCCACTTCAGGAATTGAACTGTAGTCTGTGTTGTATAATGCCAGTCATGAAAAGCCCATGAATTCTTAAGTATATACTTTGATACTGCCTGACAGGTTGATTCACTGTGCAGAGACTCCTTCACATTCATACACCCATCTCTTCACATTAGAACTCTAAGTGAAAAGGGATTCTCCTCACTGAGGAGGGTGCGAGGGGAAGCAGGCTCCTGGAATGATTCTAGGTTGTAGTAATTCTCCTTTTGTTGAGACTTTGCTGTCTGATTTTTCTTTTTATTTTCCCCCCACCTTTTTCCCATTTTCAGTCTTTGAGACATTGTACTTTTAATTACATGCAATTTTTGCTTACAGATGGCAAAGCCAGTTGTGTTATTGTGGTATATAACAGACTTGGTGAAATCCATCTTTTTTTCATGGCATTTTTCTGTAAATTTTTTGCTGAAAAATCTGCTGTGTTTAAGGAACAGAGAAATTTTTAATTTATTCACTTTCTTTAAATATTCTTACCCATCTTAGTTCAGTTGGACTAAAAATTTTTCATGATAGGAACCAGTTCTTACCTTGGAAGAAAGTCTTGCATTGAAAGTCTCTTAATTTTCTTGAGGCCTAAGGACAAACAACAAGAAGAAAATATCTTAATTGCATTGGTCTTCCTGCAAAACCTTTTCAGTAAAGTACCTGTTCACTCTTAAATCTGTTGTTATGTAACATCTCATAAAGAATGGAGTGTATTTTGGGGCATATCTCATAAATTATTGCTGTCCTTGTTGAATGTATAATACTCCTTGGACAAGAAAGTTATGGTAAGACAAGCTGTTTATTTTCTCCCCACAATACATCAACACTTGAAGAGCAGCATAAACTTCAACCTCCCTAAGTATCCCTAAGTGGCAATTTCTAATGTTTGGAACTTTGCTTTGCCACAATTGGAGATTTTAGCGTTTGTCAAGCCACAGCTGCATCTCTTGCTACTGCTTTACTGCGTCTACATTCTCCATCTTTTGATATGTAGTGCTTGAGAGGGTTTTAAATTGGAAATAGAGCTTAAAATCAATGATGTAAGGACCTTAAACAGATATGTAAAAACGATTAAAATTATCAAAGTATTTTGTAAGCATGTTGTTTTTAACTTTGACTCTTGATTGTTAATTATTTTTCAATAGAAAGCAAAACATACATTCAGGAGGCAAATATTAACAGTTCCCTATTTTCTTCCTTGAAGCTGTCTCCTTCCAGTGCTGTCCCTGCAGTCCTTGAATCAAATAAACTTGTAAGTCCTCTTTCTGTGCCAGAACTGAATCACTCCCAGGAACTGCTGCTGTATATAACATGAAGTAGTGTATATATCTGACATACAGAAATTGAATGTTTGATCACTGAGCATTCAGCTGGGATATTTCTATTGTGAATAGTTTATAAGCCAGAAGGTGCCGATTTAAAATTTTCAAGGAAGTACAAAACTTTCTTATGTCTCAGTGCTTATGCATGAATGTGTAACATAGTCTAGTTGTTGACTCTGCAATACTGATTGAAAATGAAGTTATTCTGTTCTAGATACACATTTTCCCTGGAGACACAAATAAAGTGGAATAATCTCATGAACTTTGTTTCATTGTGTATTTTAGGGATAACTGTAGATTCTTGTGAATCTGCCACATCAAACTCACCATTTTTAATTTATTTTTACTTTTATATAGAATATGCTGGTAAGGCATAACAATTTTTAATTAAATTTCTGCTATCTCACTGTAATTCATTAAGTTGGTATATTTCAGTTTTTTTCATACTCACTGACTATGCATATCATATATTGTTGTAATTATGAAAAAGTAAATAATGGTGTTCCTTAGCAGAAATATAACATCTTATTATTCTGTTTTAAGTTGTGCCAAGTGACAAACAACACTATTGTGTAGTGCTTGTAACACTACAGCAAATAAAACTTTAAGGATAAATGAAAGGCTACTGTAGAATATGTCGCGCTGAATTTACTAAAATCCTTTAGGGATAATAGACTTGTTCATGATCATTTAAATAAAGAACTGGAAAAGGGAAAAGCAAACAATACATGAAATAGGCATGGAATTTATGCTACAGAAATAATTAGGCTGCTCTTATGACAAATCAGTTCAGATTAATTCTTTAAACTATTTTTCCCCACAATATAAAGTTTATAAAAATGTTAGGAAAGTAGACTGCATCTGTGCAACAGAAAATGGCTGCTGGAGACTTTGCAATCTTTGCAGATCTTTGTACTGAAGCAATGAAGTAGGGAGGATTGACTGATTCTTCTGTACAAACATTGCTACATATCTAACAAATAATTCAGCTTTTAAACAGTCTTCTAAATATATTTATCTTTTTCAGTACCATTAGACTGGAACACATCTTTTGTTATTTATAAAGTACCTTGTTACATCTGCAGCACTAAGACTTTTATTAGTAATTAGGTCAATAAAATTCCCATTTAAAATCCCTTAATTATCCATGTAAATGACAGATTAACCCTCAGAAGAAACCAGATAGGCTCATCAGACCTGTAACACACAGTCAAAGGAAATCTCTAAAATTGATCAGCAGTAGATAATAATATTGAAAGCTTGCACAGGTCAAATTATCAAATCAATCTCTCTTTACTCAAAATAATCTAGACAAGATTTATTCTTGTCATACACTGTCTTTAGACGTAAATTGTCATGTTTCTTGATTGGACTTGCTTTCATGTGTGGAGCTGCCCTATCCCATTTAAAATGTTTCATCTGTCCTGCATAGATATACTTTAATAATAGAAATTATATTTAGCTCTCTATAATATTTTTTATGCATTATTGTTAAAAAAAAAAAGTTGCTCTGTTTGAGTGGGCTCCTTAAAAGCTCCTTGAGAAGCCACTTGGTTCTCTTATTTATCCCAGGACTTTTCTTTATATCTAAGGCAATATGCTCTGTGTGTTGTGGCTAAGCACTGTCTTTCTCAGTGCTGTCATCGTGTGCTGTACCCCACGTCAGTCTCTCTCATTAATATTTCTCTTGCAAAGCTCTCCTTTCAAGTCAAGTGTTCCTCCACTTTTAATGCAGTCTTCACCTGGCATTTACCTTGCCAGACAATGTGAGAATAGAAAAGCAGCTTTTTTTTGTTCTCCTTAAGTTGGCCACAGATTTCCCTCTGAGGTCAGGAGAGTCACAAGTGTATTGCATGTTCACAAAGCTCAAGTAGACACTTTCTACAGTAGAAATTTGGGACTGTGTCCCCTTGTCACCATTTTGATGAGATCAGCTCTGATCCTGGTACTATTAGTATTAGTATGCTGTGTCCACTGAGAGACAATTAGGTTGTTGCTGGCTTTGCTTCTTGTTTTTTGAACACACTTTGTATTGCTTGGGGGTTTTCTTCTATTTCCTGAAATATGCATGCATATTCATGATTTCCCCCCTGAGACATTACTGTTTCTTTTATGAGTTTTAGTATTTGTACCTGGAAAAGGATTCCCACCTAACTTGTGCTTTGGCAGTTAGTAGAGAAAGTGTTATCTGTTGTTGCTTTTATTGTATCTATCTGTACTTATATCCTGTTTTAATTTGCTTTCTATATTGTGTTTGAGTATTTGACAGAAAATCTGCTTTTATTTGAGAGCTCTCAAGAATGTGTTTGCTGAACTTAAATTATTTGGTTTACCTGGGAGGGGAATATTGTAAAGTGACATTTGATTCTTCTGTGAAAATAGTGTAGTCCTGCAACTTTAACTTGGTTGTAAATATTGCACAGGTTCAGGTGATAAGGAGTGTATAAATTTATGTGCATAAACTAGCATAATAAAATATATTATTGCCACACACTTTGTGTATGAGTTTAAGGACCTGCAGAATTTTTATTAATGGATCTATTTATGTCTTTCACTTTCTATCCAGTGATAGAAATTTCTATCCAGTGATAGAATCTGTTTAATTGAAATTGGAACATTAAAATATTATAGAACAGAAGCAAATTCATCTTTCATTTCATCCAGGAAGCAAACACTGAACACTGCAGTGAGATGACATACCAGCTGTTACATCATGGGTTTTGCATCAATATAAAACATTGTGATGAAAAAGCTAAATATCTAAATATGTCAATATTTTAGACTTAAATAGGATGGATGAAAAGCTCTTCAATATGATGACAATAATGTCTCTTGGGCTGTGAGGCTGGGTAGTTCTGCTGCAGTTAAAGTAGTTGTCTGAGCAGAACAAAGACCAGCACTCGAGGCTTGAAGAGCAAACTGGGAGCAGACTTAGGAGCACAGACTGTGGCCTTGGAGTCACTGTGATAAGAGAGCCCATGGATCATAAAGTTATCATAGTTTTTGCTATCATAAAGCTATCATAGTTTTTGCTATCATAAAGCTTCATTCAGAAGTACAGAGTGCTCCGTTACTCTTCCTATTCCATGTACTTGCCATGTGTGTCCTTTAATGAACAAACATGCTTTGAAACCATCACACTTGCATGATTCAAAGTGCAGAAACGTGACAGCTCGGACACTCTGTCACAGCTGATGTACATATGCAGGTTTGTTAAGCAGACACAATGAATTCTTGACTTCCGTTCATTAGCCTGGTGTTTCAATGAGGTCCTAACATGTTAAGAGCATGCTATTGAGATGACGTGTGCATTCTGCAACAGCTTAATTCTGGATGCTTTGTTTTGTTGTCATGATTGGCTAAATTGTCAGGTGATTTTTCTAATTTTAAACAATGTATCCTTTTGGTAAATAGAGGTAAAGAGGAAGCATTGATCTTGAAATGGAATAGAGAGGGTGAAATGAAGTTCGTTATGACTGAAACTTTAAAGGAAATAGCTACTCTGCCAGACTGACATGTAGACAATCATCTTCTTACAGAGAAGCCCACCTTTCTGTGAGTATCTGGAGGAAACTTTCTTTATGCTTTTGTAAAGTAAAATAAAGTTATTTTGACAGGACTGAGGCTTCAAAATATATTGAACATCTCCTTGCCTTGCTGCCTGACTCGACTACACCTTGAGACTTGCTAAAGTCTGTTTTCAAGTCACTTCCCCTTGCTTGCAGTATTTGCAGGGAGACTGTTGTGTTCTAGTTGTCATTTCTATCCTCTGGCAAGTCAAAACACAGTGCCAGCAATCTGCTTTGCAACCTGTCAGCTCTCCAAGGTTGTCTCTGCTCATGCTGGTTGAACAGATTTTTTGAGCCAATGTTTTGGGGTGTTGGGTTTTTTTTCTCCTTCTTTTTCATTTGGAGTCGTATTGCCTTTCACTTCTGCTGTTGCTTTCGCTTACTGCTTTTTTAGCTACCCAATGGTTCTGCACAAAACTGGAATCTGTGAGTTGTAATTTATGTGATTCTTAAATTGTGGAAAGCCTAGGAGGATTTCTAGGCAGTCTGCATTTCATGGAGGATTGACATGTATATGTCTTTCATCCTACAAATATCATAGTACTTTTTTATTAAGAGAATTTTCATGATCAAAAGTGTGATTCTTTGGGAGACTGGAGAAGAAAGTCTGTTTCACCAAGAAAAATGCTTCCAATGCACTTGGAAAAGATTCTTCTCAAAGCTGTCTTTGGACCAAGTCCCAAAATGACAGATTAGTAAAGCTGGGGCTGTCACTGAGCCTTCAAAAACCTTGAAAAGTAATTGTTAATGATGGAAGCAAAGAGAAGAATATGGAAACACATTAAATGAAATTTACCTCTTTTTAGGTGAGCATTTGCTTTGCTTTGTTCTTTGAAAATTTATCTTCATAATATTCCAGAGACCTCATATTTAGTGTCAGGTTCTTTTGGCTTTAGTCACTCATGGTGCAGGCCTGCTCAAAGGCTTGTGGCACATGGTGCGTCTGTGACATTTGTTAATTCAAAAAAGTTATCACCAAATAAATTCTGACTTTTGTATTTGTTGGTCAACCTATAAGGTAATGAGAGCTGTACATGCATACAGACCCACCTTAGGTCGTGTTGTGTCCTCTTCACTCAGTCCTAGATGTTGGTGTAATCACTGCTACTCGGAAGTGGAGTACACCAGTACAGCATGAGGGGTAGAGGGAAGGGCAGGAACTTCCTTAGCTCAGTGTTAATGTTCTTTGAGTTCTAAATCCAGTTGGAAAACTTCTGTTCTGTGTTTCGGGAAGGCTTTCTTCATGTGAAATCTCTCTGTAGCTGGATCACTACTGAAATCCATGAACTAAAGAAAGAAAGAGGAACATTTTTCTAGACCTGGGTTGGTGAAGACTTTTGGAATTGACTGGTTTGGCACCCAAAATTTTGATGTAACCTTGCAGGCTCACACTCACCAGATACTTGATTTCTGAGGTGCTGGCAAGTACTGAGATACCTGTGATCTTGGTGTCTTCTCAACTAGTGTCTCTGGCACAAATTTTCCAAGACTCGTCTGTTGGGATCTGATTCAGTGAAGAACAGTCTACAGTTATCTTCAAAGATAACAGGGAGTTTTCCAAAGAAGACAATAAAATCTTGCCACAACTTTTTATTTTTTCAGAAATGTTCTAGAATAGTATTAACTAGAGTTTGGTTTTCATTTGTAAATATATTTATGGTTATATTTTTAGGGTAAGTGTCTTTATGACTACATGAATGATGTGTAAAAATATTTATATGCAGATGTGACAGTTACATTATTACAAAGTTCTTTTTCTTCAGGCTTCTTTCACTGCTATTCACAGTAGAGACATCTCAGTTTTCCATTAGGACTGGTCATGAGTTGTGAGCAACTCATCTGACAGGCTTTGTTCAACATAGGCTCTTACAGATCTCCACAAGGTTGGTTTCCACTGAAGGGTATGTAGAGACTACCAGTTTGTTTTAAAACGGAGCTGAATGAATAGGTTATACTCTTACCTCTCCTTTCCACGTAGTAATTCAAGGATTGGAACACTTTTTCAGTATACGTATTTCAGATTACTCATGTTTCAGATGGAAGAGATAGAAATACCTACTTGATTGTTTGTGAACTAGAGAGTGAGTTAAGAAGGGGTGGGTGGGCACTTCTACTGTATCTTGTTTGGCAGGATTAATTTGTCACAGACTTATGAAAAGATCAAAGTGAATCAGAAAAGGAGAAATTAAGGTAGCGCACAGGCTGTTCACCTGTGACTGAGGAGTCTTAGAGTCAGTTATATTTCCTACTTCTGATTTTTAGCTTCTGGTGTGTCAAACAGTCCTTGAGGAGACTGCAAACCCAGCCTTCCATTTTTCACCTAAGTCTCCTGTGCAGATGGCCACAGACTCAAGGCTTGCTGCTTTCTAGGGCCAGCAGTTCATGAAGTATGCCTACTCTGTAGGAGCACTTGCAACTGAGGGAGTTCCTGGACCAGACTTCTCTATACCACAACACTTAGTGAATGCCTGTAAAAGAGGGACTTGGGTCCTTTGAAATCAGGAAAGTATTGTTTGAAGTTAGCTGTGGTATAATGCCCTGCGAAACTGTTGGATAAAACTGGGGCAACCAGCTACAGTTCAAAACAAATTGATGACTCCTGGACTTCCTTGAAAGGAAGCAGTTGAGTGTGTGTTGCTGATGTATGAAACCTGAGTATAGAAAAGAATGCCTGAGACTTTCTGATTAATATTGAAGGTGCACCTCTCTCTCTCCCTGTTTGTACTAACTGAAATAGGTGACTCCCTGTTCAACCTGTTTTGTCTCTCTTTTCTCTGCCTCAACCCCTGGAGATACTAATGTGAGAAGTTAAGACAGATCTGGTAGCTAACCTTTTGGATTTACTTGATTCTCTCTACCAATGAATAGGTGAAATTAGAGTGACCAGCTTTGATTTATATACCTGAATTTTAGCTTTCTAGAGTTGTAAAAGATCAATCTCATCTTTTGCTGCTAAAAGGAAGCCAAGTTGCTTAAATGTCTCACAGTAAGTGAATGGATCTTTCTTTTTCACTTATCAACACAATTCATAGTAATTTTTCCCTTTTCAAGACCTTGGATGAACCTTAAATTATACTAGTTTAAGTAAAATTAATTATACTATTAACTTCTGCTTCTGCAGGGCACAGTTACCCAGAATTATCAACTGCTGTCTAATGGTACCATTAAATACCATGATTGTGAATATGCTTTAGGCCATATAATTTTTTGTTGATGCTTTTGTAAGTTCTTCTCTTTTTTTGTACCTTCCTGTTTATTCTTACCTGATCTGAATCACTATTGTACATCGTACTCTAAGTAGTTTAAGTAGAGAATGGGGATAAAGAATTGGCCAAACAGTCCCTTTCTGATGGATGACCCTGCTAATAGTGACAAGTGGTTTCCTTAGAATGGTTTGGTCAATAAATCCTCCTGGAGTTGTGTAGCAGCTTCTGTTCTTGTAGGATTGACTGACATTTGATTTCTCAGGTGGATTTTTCTGCTTTGTCAAACTAGGACTGTCATTAAAACGCTTTTCAATTTTAAAATTACTTGAATTTTGGTTTTTTATTTCAGATCAGGCAAAGGATTTACTTCAAATGTCAACTTGTATAGTAGTTCTCTGAGGGAAATGTAGCTTGCAAAGAAATCCCAAACTTGAAGAGAGGAAATGTCTTCTTGTAGACAGATGAAGGTTGAGGTTTGCTTATTTTGTTATCTAACAGCACAGGTCTGTAACTAGTGCTAATCAAAAATATTGAGTGGTGTCCCTCAGGCATTGGGATTAGGACTGGGACTGGTGCAGTTTAACATTTTTATTGGCACTTGCAGCCCAGAAAACCACCTGGTCTACATCACAGGCAGTGTGGCCAGAAGGTTGAGGGAGGTGATTCTGCCACTCTATTTCGTTTTGGTGTAAACCTCACCTGGAGTGCTGCATCCAGCCCTGAGGCCCCGAACATAAGAAGGATGTGAACCTGTTGGAGCGAGTCCAGGAGAGGTCATGAAGATGATCAGAGGACTGGAGCACTTCTCGTGTGAAGTCAAGCTCAGAGTTGGGGTTATTCAGCCTGGAGAAGAGAAGGCTCCAGAGAGACCTTACAACAGCCATACAGTACCTAAAGGAGACCTACAAGAGAGCTGGAGAGACACTTTTTACAAGTGCATGTAGCCATAGGACATTGGATAATGGCTTTGAACTGAAAGAGGGCAGTTTTAGGTTGAATGGTAGGAAGAAATTCTTTACTGTGAAGGTGGTGAGGTGCTGGAACAGGTTGCCCAGAGAAGTTGTGGATGCCTCTGGTGTTCAAGGCCAGGCTGAATGGGGCTTGGAGCAGTCTGGTCTAGTGGCAGATTTCCTGTCTGTGGCAGAGGTATTAGAAGTAAATGGTCTTTCAGGTCACTTGCATCCCAACCTGTCCTGTGATTCCATGACAAAACAGTTAATGCGAGAACATTTACTTACACAGTAATCTTGCATCTCTTGAAAAAAGAAAACTATGCCAAAACTTCACTTTAAATCAAATTAACTGGTTGCACTAACTGGCAGAATGCTACTTTATCTTAGTTTTTCTAATCTGATGTCAGAATTTTATAGAATAAAGCCTAATTTCTCATAAATGCTAGTCATAAACATATATAAACAATTAATGAAGAGCTATTCTGTGGGAGTTAGAGTAGTAGAGAAGTTAATATTTATTGGTACAATGTACTAGGAATGCAGCCAGATATTCTCTGATGCAGACTGAGCTCGGTAGCAGTGAATATAAGATTAGCAGCACATGGAGTGCAAGACTGGCAAAGAGAGGACTCTAATTCATAAATAGAGAAGTTGGATTTGTGCATTAAAATTGTTATTGTACAACACTGTACAAAAGAAAGCACTAGTGAGAGCCTTTTTGCCTTGACTTTACCCCTGCTTAACTAATTGCTCCCTCTTAGCTGCTGCTGTTATGGTTATAAACCTCAGCATAAATATCTCCAATTTTCACTATAATTGATCATAACAAATCTTTTGCCATCAAAAATCAACTGAACCTTTTCAGTTCAGGTTACAAACAATTATTCTCACTGGTCTCTTTCCTAAGATTGGCATATCTTTAACTTTATGTTAGTCTGCAGAGGCCTGAGCTTGTCCAGGTTATTTACATAAATCTTGCATGTCTTTTTTTTTTTTTTCCCAGAAACATTTTCCAGATCTGTTGCTTTTAGCTGGGAGTATTGAAGATCCCATAAATGTATAACATAAGCTTGGAATAAACTCTACGGGTTTTTTTGGTTTAAGGGAAAAAAAAAGCGATTTCAACAGAGGAGCCTTTGGAAGTACAGTAATGACCAAGATAGAATTTATACTCTCAACTGAAAAATAATAAAAAAAAATGCAGTCAAATGGCCTATGGGCTTGGCTGGCAGCTGTAGGAACTGCATTTATGAGAACTGGAGTGATTTGGATTTTGGCTGTTCCTCCTATAGGAAGTGAGGGATGAGGCTCAGGAAGGATGCCTGTTGCTTGTGAAGTTACAGCCTCACTTTGCATTTGTGCAAGTGATTTGCTCAGTAAAATGTCTTCACATTAATAGAAAAGTATAAATCACTGGGATTATCTAATTGGAAAACAAAACCAAGAAAATAATCAGTCTTATTTACGCAGTGGGCCCATTTTTCACACAGTGTGTCTTCAATATTGTTCAAATGACAACTCTTTCTTTTAGCAGGCTTGGGTTTGTTCTTTTGGTCCAGGGATTGTGCTGCACAGCACCACTTATGCTTGAGATATGGATTTCATATATGGAATCATCCTTTATTGTAGATGATTTTTTTTTATTAGAGGAGCCATTAAGCAGCAATTACTTTTTCGCTTGAACACCAAATCTTGATGCTTTAAAAGATTCTACTTCTCTTCTAGATCCTGTTTGCTCTTGAAATGATGACCTCCAATGGGATTCATTAATAAGCAGCCATAGGTTTTATGACAAGAGCAACTTACAGAAATATGAGCATGGTAGATGTCTATGGGGTTATTCAGCCAAGGTGGGCACAGGGCCTTTGTGTGTCGTCCAAAGGAGAGATCAGAGTACTTGTAGAAAACACATTTGTGCTCTCATTGTAGGACTTGTATGAAATACTTGTACTTAAGAAAGGAATGCTGACGTTATATCTTATTGTGGCTGTCTTGACTGTTGCATGAAATATCTGTGGCTCTTCTTTCATTTTTTCTTCTTTAGTTTTTATTAGGTACTCTATATTTTTCCAGTTTTTTAATGCCACAGTATCCACGCCATGCTCTGGCTGCAGTTTCTTAAGTTTCCTTTGTTCCACTGAACTAAGATTTCCCACATGATCCATGGCACAGATAGCTTTAAGCACCTTTCTTCAATGTCCCAAACATTCTAAAACATTAAACTGTTGTGGTCTATCCTAAAGACTTTATTATTGTATGATTATTTTCCCTGTTAAACTTCATTTGCTCTAAAGTTTTCATTCAATCTCCCCACGTTAGTATCTGGGGGGAAATAAGTACCTTCAAGTTACATACTTTTTGAGCCACCACAGCATCCTCATAAGATAGTATAAATCCAACTACTTTAATGTTTTATGTCTGTTGTTACAAACATTTGCTGCTTAATTAAAGCCCCAGCTTTATGAAGGAAATACTTACTGTGAAAGCTTCAAGTGTAATGTAAAAGTGGTAAGATGCAAGTCCCTGTGATGGCGGGAAAGAACTTGATAATGTGACAGTAATGTGAACTAACAGGTGAAAAAGAGAAGACAAGTTCCCAGGCCTTTCTTAAAGTCAGCCATATAATTTGCAGTGTACCAGATGGTGTGGTGAAGCTGATGAGGTGTGTGTTTGTCATTAAAATGTATTTCAATTTTACTTCTTTGGGTGTAAAAAGAATTCAAAGCCTTTTGCGATTCCTCAAATACAGAATTTTCAAATTTATGGCTGAGGATTGCAAAAGTTTTTTATTCTGTGGAACTTGGGCTTATTTTTGTATTAGTACTTGAAACTCTCAGGTTGTCAGTTTACTGTTTGGATGGAACTGCCAAGCTTTCAGTGAACATCTTGCAATATTAGTTTGATTTGCTGACATTAAAAGTCTTGGTACATTTTCTTTCTGAACATCTAGGTTTTGTTTGTATAGTGCAGGGATTTGAAGTTTATAGCATGGATATGCTTTTTTACTACGGCTGTAAAAATCCACCCACATTTGGCAAAGTTATAAACATTTGAAAAATCGCATTTCACACATTCTTGGTCAAGTTTTATTAGATTTTTTAGCAGCTACATTTCCAAAAGATTACGTATGTATTGGATGTTTGCCTTCCTAAAGATGGGACTTTCCTTGAAATTGCTGCTCTGAGTTGAACAGGTCAAACCAGTACAACCAGAGGAACTGAGATTATCGAATTTGCCTGTCATGTTTTCTAGTGGGCAACCTGTTACAATCAGCTAGCACATCACTTTGAATCAAAAACTGAGGATTAAACTTCAGAAGCGATAGGGATTGGGCAGGTGGGTGAGAGGCATTGTTACTTAAGTGGTAACTTAAAAAAAAAATTTATAGTTTTCTGCATGGCTAAACAAGAAGGGGGATAAGACTGAGGTAAGATGAGGATCATAGAAGGGAGCTCTGGCTGAGCAAGGGATGGGGTCTGAACTTGTGACCTTGGATTCCTGGATTGCATGAAGAGAATATGCTGCAGCTAAAGAAAAACATGAGAGGGTAGAGAGGCTGGATAGGATCACCTTGATATTGTAGAGAGGCAGCCTGGGTGTGTGGGATGAAATCTCTTAGGTGTCTTCAATCTTGAGTTCTACCAGGAGATTAAGTACATCAAGAGAACAAACTACGTGACACTGAGTACAGATGCAATGCAAACTTTGTGTTATAAAATTAATGCCTTCAGTGCAATAAATTGCTAATATAGATGCATCCAATGTTCCCCAACAATACTTGCATATGCTGTTGCAGAGCTTCTCAGTTATTTCATTGTTGGCTACCCCTTATAGCCAAGATTTTTGTGGCAGCTTTCTCCCCTTTTTTTTTTTTTTTTGTTTTGTTTTGCACTGTGGAAAATCTTTATGTTGATGGATAAATATCCTGAAACCGGTTTTCTCTAACTTATGACTAAATTTAACACCTACAATCAGAGAGAAGCCAGCAGGTTGTCCTTGGTGTCAATAGAGAAGCTTTATGCAGGATAATTTATGAGTTTCCAAGATTTAAAAAAAAAAAAAAGTTGTTTATCTACTGATTTAGTTCTCTTAGGAGGTTGTGCATTCTGTCTGTTGTATGTGGATACCACATGCGTGCCTTCATTCTTTTGCCTGAAGTCCAAAGTATGGGAACCTTCAGTATCTTCAGTTTTATTTGGTACACTGCTGCAGCTACTTGGTGCTTTCTTGGCCTATTGGTATCCTCTATAAGACAAGAGTAGCTTTCCAATAAATTTAGCATTCTTTCTGTAGTCACCCAGGAAGAGCAAATTGTCTCGTTTTCTTTTTTGCTCTCCACAGACATACAGGTTGTTCTTATGACACCACCACACACTCAAACACACACACACATACTTTGTCATTACTACTGCACATCTTCATATTCACACTTGGCATCTCCTCCTGTACTTAAATATTTTGATTATCTGTAATATAGAGGCACCTTCATGGTCCTTGGAAAGCTTATGACATTTTCTCCCTTTCTACGTAAACCAGAAAGGAGATAATTTGGCCTTTTCTTTTTTTTTTCCATCTTGCAAATAGTCTTTGCATAATAAAAAACAAATTGTCCAGCAAAAGTGAAAATCAGATGGTGTGTCAGCATAACCTGAACCTGCTGAAATAAATTCTGTACCCTGACCCACCAGGTTGATTCATACAGCTGAGCATGATCGTTTCAGATGAAAACATAGGGAAGCAAAGTGAGCATTTAGCAAATATCTCCTTTGTGACTTGCTGGCCACCTTATGAAAGAAAACCATTTGGAGACTTTGAGAAGTACACCTTTTCCTTTATGCATTAGCATCATTGTATTTTTAGCCCATGTGTAACTGAATAGGTCACCAGTCATAGGTAGCTTCTCTTATTAAAGATAGAAGTTCTATGCCAGTTCATCTACACCTTGCATAGCTGTTCATTGTCTGAGGCCAGAATGTCTTGTTTTTTGAATCATTGTCTTCCTTCTGAGTGTCAATTGAATGAAACCACTCCGGAAGAAGAACAGCCAAAGTATAGCAAAGATTGATTTCTGCTATGAGTAATGATTTCTTGACTCTGACATAAATTTTCCAAAGGAAAATAGGATGATATTGCAGCACTTACCAAACATTTTGATACTGAATTATGGGGTCCCTCCCCTTTTCTAATAGCATTCTTTTGTTTGCTTCAAAGGAAATGCCAAAGAAGGAACCATCAACTGCTGAACTTATATAGCTGTTTTGATTTACTTTATCCTGGCCAGGACAAGTAAATCAAGCAAAGATTCAAAACTATAAAACTTTCTGTAGTTGCTTACTCTTACCCTGACTATAATGTGTTCTTCATTTTTCATAAGAAAAGTGGCTTATAACCATATAGTGAAATTCTTTCGAGGTGAATACAATGTAAAAGCAGTTAATGCTCAACAGAAAGGAGACCTATGGTAGAATTACTAGGCTTCTCCCAGACCTCATGTTTATAAAGAGTAGGTTAGGCCCAATCCAAATTGCACTGAATTTAGTGGAAAGTCACTGTACTTTTAATGGAAAAAGAGTTGGAGCCTTTATTAGTAACTTTAATATAGTACTGTCTCAAGAGGTTGCATTCTACTGCATTTTATGTTTGAATATGACTGCCTTGCTGCAAATGAGATGGTTATTGGGATTTCAGCAGCAGCAGACAATTTCTTTAACAGATTACCATTACAAGTAATAGCACTGGGGGAAAAAAGTTTATTGCCTGCTTGAATTTTCTTTGTAGATGAAGGGCTAGAAACACCAACGTTCAAAGAGGGGTTGCATTCCTTAGTTTTAATGCCCACTGCAGTGTTCCAGGAAAAGGGGAGATAAAGGGGAAATGTATGTGGGTGTGGGAAACGTGTCTCAAAATAGCTGATTCACTGGCAGTTGGAGCTGAGGTGCTACAAAAGGTCCCAAGAACATAGTTAGAAAACGTTGACATCCAGCATTGTCTGAAGGAAGTGGAGCAAAGCTTCTTTTCACTCAAGTAGGAGAAATGTGGAGCTTTCTCCTTGCCTTTTTTTTTTTTTGTGAATAATTCATCTAAATGCCACGGAGCAGTGCAGCCCAGAGACAGTAGCTCCAAAGCTGGAGACAAGACAGTGGTGTCCATGCTGGACTGTAGTTTATACTGGTGACCCCATATAAGCTCTGGGCAGGACATCCATGGAGCTTAGTTTCTTATTTTGTCCCTTCATCCATCCTGGGAAAGAAAATAGACCTTTCCTCCTGACATGCTGGAATAAATTGGTAATTGTTCTCAACTCCAAATGTGTATTTCACATTTTTTAGTATATCTGTACAGAGGCTCCATCTCTCACATGAGTGGCTTCTGTCTTTCAAATTTAGAGCTGGTGTGTTGGGAACCAGATTATGTGGATCTGGATGGTGCTGTGCTGCCAATTCTAAGGAATGCCTTTCTGAAGCTTACTTGGTTTTTGGCTGCTTGATCATTGGTATATTTCTGGATTGCTTATCTTTTCTTTTAAGGCAGTATGTTGCATTTCTCTGCTGAAATTAATCTGCAAATACATTAAAAAGTTAGGTAAATCACTTCCAGATGGTATTCTGACGATTTCATTGCCATATACATAGAAATGGAAGTACAGCATTGATTAGAAAATCAGGGAAGATTTTTTTTTAACAAAAGAAATCTAAAACCTACTTAAAATCTACTTCTTCTGTCACTTCCCTCACATTTTAGAATATAAAGGCATAGCATTTTGAAGTGCTAAAAAGAAAAAAATTAAAATTTGCATTTCTTTCTTGATTTCAAGGCTGACATGAGGTGGTCCTGAAGTGAGATAGGAGAACACAAGCTTCTTAAGCTTGTCTAAGTGTCATCTACTAAATGTTTGGGAAAAGGTAATTTCAGAAAGACATTAGTTTTAAATAGGGTCCCATAAATCTGTTGGGATCCTGTGTAAATATCACCATATAGCCAGGTTTCTTGAAGGATGTGGTTCAGGTATAATAGCTTTTCTTCAAAGAAGATGACCCGTCTTCCTTTATGCAAAACAAATTTCTGAAAGGATAATGGATAATCTCTAAGTAAGGAGATGGAAGTGGGCTATGTTATAGTGGTAACTTTCCTCTTACAATGTTTCCACAATGCTTGTGACAATTTTTTTTTTCATTGTGACCATTCCCAGCTCTATTTCTACTCTTCTGTCTTTATCAAGGTCTTATGCTATTGGAGTTTACTTGACTCTGTCCTGTTCTAGATTGATGACACATAAGGGGCTGTTTTGATACCCCACAAAGAACTTGGATGTTGGGCATGGAAAGATGAGATGCAGATTGCAAAATTGCTTGTTTAACATGAGTTCAAACCAGTAGAGGATCTGTCATCACACTGTCACAAAGAGGAGGCAGCTGCTGCTTTTTAGTCTTGAGCATTTACTGGTGCATCCATTGGCAAGGGTGAAAGACAGCATTGCTTGGCCCTGTCACCAAGTGTTTTGTGTCCCTAATTTTCATAGCGGTTTGCATGGGCTTAAATACTTACAGATATATATATACACACACATATATATACATATACATATATATACATATACATATATATACATGGGGTGGTCCCGTGGCGTAGTGGAGAGCACTCCGGTCTCCGACTCCCAAGGTCGCGNTTATATATATATATTTACATATTAGTCATGTGGGTATTGTCTGACTCCAAATTTTACTTCAGAGGTGTTTCATTTCTGATTTCATTTACTTATTCTAACAATGTACATTAGCTAAAACTACCCTTAGTGATTATGCAGAACGAGTTACTTGACCGAGTAATGCCAGTGAACCTCCTTACCCTCAGCTATTCCAGTGCTTCATTTCCAACCAGCTTCTAGATAATCACAGACCAGAATCTAGACTAAATTTCTACCTTTGTTCCCTTGCAAAGATTTGTATCTGATGTTTTCAGAATGGAGAACTAATGTTCACATGCGGTGATTTTTCTGCAGTATAAAAAGGGCTAAAATCATTTAGCATTGATGTTTCCATTAAGTAAAAATATAAAAACTCTCTGTAGGAAGCAACATTAAATTAGTACAATTACATTTCACTCTAATCACAGCAAACAGCATTATCATTAGTTGTATTTCTAACTGCTATGAACATGAAGTAATTTAAAAAATAGAAAATACAAAGAAAAAAGGCAGTACCATGCACATGGCCACTTTTCTTTTTCCTGAAATAAGCGAGAGACTAGCAAGTCAGTAAAAGAGCAGAAAGCTTCTAAGAAAGAGACGTAGGGCTAAAAAAGCATAATCCTTCAAATATCTGGAGACCTGTTTTCTTCCAGGCATTGGTCGTGTAGAAAGAACGCTGAGATTTTGTGTTGGTTTTGTTTTTTGTTGTTTGGTTGGGGTTTTTTTAATATAGTAACTGAATCAATATTCATTATAATACCTCTGCCACATCCGTGACAAAACAAGGCCATAGGAGACTGGGGGGAGATAATCAGCCTTTTCTTTCATCATCTTATTAGCTTCGTCTGTCCAGGTTGGCACTTTCTGTGGTTATGTATGCCAACTATTGAGGATTATTTGTTTGGCCACACAGCAACACTGCATAGCTCTGTAACACTGGTCAGTCACATTTAGTGCACCTCTTTTGATTGGCTTTGCTGACACCATTGTTTTTTCTTGGCCAGTGGTTGACAATTTATTTCAGTTAAAAATAACCCTTTTCCACTGCTACTGTTCCATGTAGAACTAAAAACTTGTCACTCTTTTTAATATTTTTTCCTTTTCTACTGGATTTCAAGGCTACATACGAAAGGCTTTTCTTTATTTCCTATTGTTTCATTTACTGTACCCTGAATTCAAAAACTAGGCAAAACTGAATAAATTACCCACCATATTTAAAGTTGAGAATACCTACATAGCAAAGGTGTAAATCTCTTGCAAGATCTTATCTAAAAGCTTGTGTGAACTGAGAAATTAGTACTTTTGCTTGGATAGACATTTACTTAAGTTCTTATTTCATTAGAAATATGATTAGTGAGAGCTGGTCTTAAAAAAAAAAAAAGGAATTAAAAAATGGTGATTTATAGTTTTATACTTACCGAAATGATTTGCATCCCTTGTTGCTCAAAAGTAATTATTATTCTTTTACTGCTCATTTTAAATTTGGATTACTGTTTTCATTTATTAAACAAAAAAAATGAAACATTATTTAAGTGGAAAATGTAAGTTGTTGAAAAGGCACTCTCCAATGAAGATTAAAGTTCTAGTAGGTGCTCTAGCATCTAGAACAGCTGTAAACATACCTGTATTAATCTTTTTTTTGGCATTCGTGTAACCCCTTCTCATTATTACGTTAGTACTAAAGTGTGGAGTTTTTTCCAAATTAAGCACCCGTCTTGCCTACATATGAATCTACATATATATGAGAGTGATCAATAGCATCTTCATAAATCCCACTGACCATTGAGAATGCACATCCTTCAATCTTTGCAGAATTAGGGCCAATAATGATAGAGAGAAAGTTCACAAGTGTCCGTTTTGTAGTTCATAGTACCCACAGTCATTTATTCAGGTGCTGTTAATGGGGAGAAATAAACACTGATTAAGCTAATAGGAAACTGCTGGGGAAGATCTGAGGGGTTTGTATATATCTAGGTTACAGTACTTGCATCTTCTATAATTGTGTCTACAGTAATTGTATCTTCCAGCAAAAGAAAAATTGTGACTTTTACTTAGTGATGTGCTCAAGCACCTTGTTGAAAGGCACTTTTTTTTTCTTGAAACAATGTTATGGATTATTCTGTGATTCAGTATTATGGGATATAGATTTTAGAAAAATGTAATAATACTGATCTTTATCAAATAAAGATGTTTTAAAATTCTAAGTTTAATTTTGACCCTTCTGAGGATTCAAAATATGCATAGATTTAAGCTGTTTACTTCTGGGAGAATGCTTTCTTACATTCCCTTTCAAACAGATTAAACTGAGGAAGGGACTTGATTTGATGCATAGCTTAGTGACTTGATTCTTTCTTAATTATTTAGAACTATGAATCCTAAATAGATACATAGGCATCTTTCCATCATTGGGCCAGATTGGAGTAGCTTTCTCACTTCACAGAACCCAATTTGACTTTCTCTTATTTATTTTAATGTGTTCCATTTCATGTCTCCAAATGTTTTCATTTTTACCCAGCTCTGTGGGTCAGTTCCAAAATTCACATGCTATAACCATTCCTCTCCCCACCTCTACCAGAATGAGCAATCGTATTTTATTCCTTATTCTCCCAAGTGGGCTACTTCTGCCAGACTTGTGTTTGTGTTGTTCGCCTGCCAAACTCCACCAAATGTCTTGTTTTAAAGATGATGGGCCAGTCTCCGCATGGATTCAGATGGTTCTGCAGATTTTTGGAGGGTTTATTTTGATTTGGTTTTTTTTTTTTTCCTTTCTCTCTTTTATTTGGGCCTTTTTTTTCCTTTTTTTTTTTTTTAAGGTTTTACTTGCAGATTTTGTAGTCTGTATGACATTGCAGCTGAAATGATCTTCAGCCGAGGAGTGAATTTTATTCTGTTCTTCCAGAACGATAAATGTTCAAATACACTTTGTGGCGATCAGGAATTCAGAGCACTGCATGGCAAGGTCTTTCACTCATTTATGAAAGAAATTCCAGCTGTCCAGGAATTTGTAGTTTAAACACAGTATTTACAGCTAGTACACTTGAACAGCTCTTCACTTTGTTTACATGACCTGTTACGGCCAAAACTTATGTTCACTCATATTCTTCTACAATCAGTGTAATCCCGAAAACTGCAATGAAAGTTCAATTTCAGTAGTTCACTGGTGACATTTTTATGAAACTCCTCTGGGATGTGAATTTTTTATTTCAGCACTCTGGGTAATGCCTATGTAAATCTCTCTAGGAAAATAAATCGAATTACATGCAAGACTGAAATTATTACTTTTTTTTCCCTCTGAACTATTTATCAATTCAACTCCATTCTAGAAAATGATAATGATGTGGCTGTCCAGGCTGTCATCAGAATATTATAATGTGAGTGGGATATTTTTCATACTGTCGAGAGCTCAGCCAAAAGAAGCAGCTATATTTGAAATATTTTTGTTTGCTTTTTAAATTTTATTTTTATTAATTTTAATAGGAATTCAAAGCCTTATGTTCCATGGTGCTGAAACATAACTGCCTGTGTATGAGGAATGGATCAGTATGTCATATTCCCATGGAGGCCATACCCTCATAAGTCCCTGGGGGGTTAATACATGTCTGGACCAGTTACAAGTTTTGGGTGGTGGTGAAGGTGGTGTGGCCTCTCTTCTAAGATGCTGCTGTCACTTGTACTGTTTCAGGGAATGGCTCTGGATGGGTTCTGAAGAATAACAGGGAATCCTAAGAATGCACTGATGTCAGCAGTGGTTTTCCTCATTAAAACCCTTGCTCTGTGGCTGGTGAGGCCAGCCAATTAGGTGAAAAGAAACTCAATGCATGGAATATGTTATTGTCTGTGGCTCCTGTTCTTCTGGTAGAGGTGTCTGAGAATGACTGTGAAAGGTGTCATAATGATGTCCAGTGTTGAGCCCAATTAATAACTATACTATATTTTTCCATAGTTAAGGCATTCCAGTGAGTCCCTTCTTCTACTGCTCCCCTTCATCTTAGATTTTTCCCACTTCCTCCATACTAAATTCAATGAGAAAACTACTGCTGTTAATCCCAGGCAATAAACATGCAGAGGGAAACAGAAAAAAATGAGTAATTTCCAGCGGTCTTCCTATTCCTATACAGTGAAGTCTCACGTCACAATCTAGTTATGAAAAAAAGGCGAGGGAGAAAACAAGAAGAAATATAAAATCATTTTCTTATCTGGTTTTGCAGCCTCATAACAGTGAAATGAAAAGAGAGATTTGATATTTGTGAATTACCCATGGATTTAGTGCTTTCAAATCGCCTGTATTTTGGAGGCATTTTTCATGACTGAGTCTTCTGTTACTCAAGTAAAATCATCTAGAAGAGAAAAAGTTTGCAGATGACCTTATAACATCTGATTTTGAGAATCTTTTCATCCTGAAGTTAACGTAACTGGCACTTCTGTCTTTCCTGAAACTTGTGCAATCATTTACAGCTACGAAATGAGACAAGATCACTGTGGTATCATTTTCCTCTCACTTCAAAAAATGTATAAAGCATCTGTAAGAGAGTAGGTAATGGAACAATTGACCCACTCTCCTTCTCCAGGGACTAATGTTAATGTCTTCATTTGATGTTAACAATATTAGAAATGGCTATTTAGCAAATATCAAGTGCATAGAATCATGGAATCATTCAAGTTGGAAAAGACTTTTAAGAACAATGAGTCCCAACTGTAGATTTGAAGTTAATGGTTTGAAGTTTTCATATGGGGAGCTTCAAGGAAAGGATTAAGAGCTCCTTTTGTTTTTCTGGGGTTATTTCATTGATGGGTGGGTTTTCTCCCTTTTTTTTTTTTGAGGGGTGTTGTTTTTGTTGTTGTTGCTTATGAAAGAAATAAAACATAATAAGATAAAGGGGATGTGCCACAAACATACACAGATCTTGAAAGAGTCAATGAGAGATTTTTATTTTCTTCTCAGCAAACCTGTATTCAATTTTTTTTTAATTAATACTTCCTAACAGTCCTTTTGTGCTCTCCACTTCTTTTCATAAAATCATAGAATACACTGAGTTCAAAGGGACCCTTCAGAATCAAGTCTGACCCCTGGCCCTGTGCAGGTTGCCCCAACAATCACACCATATGCCTGAGAATGTTGTCCAAACACGTCTTGGACTCAGACAGATTTGGTGGTGTGACCACTTCCCTGGAGAGTTTGGTTTAGGAGCCTTGTTTGTTTTTAAACAGTATGTATTAATCATTGCCTCTAAAGTGTCTCTTCCAGAAATTTACATTTTAGACTATGACAGTCAGTTTGGTTTATCTATCGTAGGTGTGTCTAGTGGATGCTTTTTTGGAAATTTTACTCTAAGGTGACTATTCCTTGAGCATTTACCCCAGGGACAAAGTCAAAAAGCTACAATGCTCCAGGTTTTCCAGCATGAGAAGGTTAGAGTCCAGCATTTTAAGGCCATTTCAAGACTGCAATAGAGAGAGTGGTGATGCTTTTTGTTACCACTAGTAGACCATTAATGTTGAGGAGAGGAAAATTCAAGAGAGAAAACAAAGGCAGGGGGGATCCCATATCTGCATACAATAACCTGACTAGGAGACACTAAGGTCAGTGAGGAGAGGACAAGTCAAGTTTAAAGGTGCAAAATATGTCTTTGCTGCTGTTTTCTTTGTGATATAGGCAATGGGAGACTTGGAGGTATTTTGCCATTCTCTGTTACCACAGATTAAAATAGAAGTGCTTCAGATAGAGCCTTGATCCTTCAGCGCTTTTTGGGGCTTTACTGTGTGCTGACTGCCTGTGGCAATGTTTGCCTGATTCCAGTGAGTTGTTTGAAGAGACTTTAAACTAGGTGTAACATTAGACTGAGAGATCAAATAGCGTCTTTCCCCTCCTATGGTACACTGAAATATGAAGAAACTTTGTGGATTTGGAGACTCTTATTCTAGCCAATTATGATAAATTAGTTTACAGACAGTCCTCAAACAAGACTAGGCTTTCAGTGAACTACCGCAGAAACAGAAATAAGTCATCTGCAATTTCATTTAGCTGCGTGATGCACAACAGAGAAGTTACAAATGGTGTTATTTAACATAAGGATAATAATCAAGGCTATTTTAAGTGCATCTACTGAGCTTGCTATGCAAAATTTATAACTGGATAGTACTACTGACTGAACTTTGCATGTGCCTTATAGGAGGCTGTAACATATTGTGGATTTTTAATCTAAATTAAAATTATTTTAGGAATGAGGAAAGGGAAAGTGTGCCTCATATGTCCTCTCTTGCTATTTTTCCTCTTCTTAAGATGGGCTTTGCCAGGACAAAAATATTAAGACTTGTCCACAGAATACATTTTGAGACAACCAGCAAATAAATCATTACCTGAGGAGAAGCTATTTGTGTGTATATGTGTGTGTGAGTGTGTTTGTTTTTCAGGAAAAAGCCAACTTGCTTCCACAAAAAGATGTGACACCATATTCATGCAGGCAGGTTTTAGGACACAGAAAGAACAGCCATGAAATAAGACCAGATCATTCTTGTGTCATTTTACTCTCACTTCAAAAAACTTAAAAATTTTCAGAAGTCATTCAATTACATTTGAGGCACACTTTTGCCTACCTGGCACAGTGTTTGGTTCTGCATGTCAGCTCTGCCATCCTGACAGCAGAGACATGCTGCAGAACTGGGGCAGTAGCTCTTCAGGGATGTTGTCCTGCTCAAGTGTCAGGAATAGGGTCTTTTCTAGAGCATGGGATGTCAGATATGAAAAGCCTTACTTTGGCACACACATGTCTTCACACACATATGTGCACATATATGCTGTATGGATGCAATTCTAATGTAATTAGTTTAAAGAAGTTTCATTTGACAAAAGAAATGTAAGGAAGAGTAAGACATTAAATGCTTAGCCAGAGAGAAGAGACAGGAAACCCAAACCCAACTCTGTGGTCATGAATACTTTCTGGCATGGTCCTGGAGGTACTGGATTTGATTTTAAACTCTATAATTCTTAAAAGTGCAACTTTGTTGTGTAATATGTCTGCCTTTTACCTTTTTCCAAAAGGACAAGCAAATATTAACTTTTTTTTTTTTACTTTCATGCTGACTAATACATCACGGTAGAGGACATTGGAATCACTGGAATGTCTATCCATTGATGGTGGGTGTAAGCTGACTACCCCAATAACAACAGAAAAATGTCAGATTTGTAGGAACTTGTCATTTCATTGCATTCTTATCTGTAAAGGCTGGATTTATTACTAGGCCTATTTCTGTACATTCTATAACTGGGTTGGAATAGTTGTCACTGAAGCTTTAATAGAGTCACACATCAGACAAGCAGGAAGAAGAGGAGAGTGGCAAAAGCTTTTTAATACTTCATCAAAATTTTATTTCTTTGCTTTTAATAAAATCTAGTTAGGGAAATATATTTATAGGACTTCTAGTATATTTATGAATTCTGAAATACAAGAGGAAAAGTCCCCCACGCTTACATAGCTCTAAAGCAAAACATTGCTCTTCAGACACTTTTTTCATTCCTCTGTTTTGGGTAACATCTTACTGAATGAGTAACAAACTGCTGAACTCCCACAGTCTGTCACTCTGTACCTCAGCCTCTTCTGTGCTGTGCTGGATTGAGCCTGTACTTTTGGCTTTCCAAAATGCACTTTGCACTTGAGAGTGGAGATGTTGATCTTTCTCTGGCATTTGCGCTGGCTTTGTGGGGCGACTTCCCCTGATCCGTGCTGTCGGAACACATCGGGGTGCGCGTATCGAATACCTGCTGCGCTGTTTTGTCAGCTCTGTCTGGGTTGTACTGCTTTGCCCTTGTCTCATCCTCCCTCTTGGCTGACAAGAGCGCACGAGTACAGTGTGTTGACAGAGGTCTCCATCTGACATTTCCAGGTGCCCCAGTCAGGCAAAGAGAGCTGCTGTTTCTTCTGCTTCCCACGCTTGTCTCCTTGCTGACTGCCAGCACGGGCCCTGATCTGCTCGGTGTGTGCTCAGCTGTTCCACTGAAACGCACACACAAGATGCTCTGGCCGCATGTGAAGCAGTGAATGTCTCTGATATTGTTGTTCCAGTCCTTAATTCTCCACAGCATGAACATTCTGCAGGCTCATTCCTCCTCTCAGCCATCTTTCTGATTAACCAAAGGCTGCAGAGATGCTGCTGAGCTCTTCTCTCCTGATGTGTTAAGGTCTACCAATATATAACCCTAAGTAGCCTTGAAGAAGTCAGCATACAAGGGTAGAATAAATTTTCTTTGAAAAATACTTTTTTGTGGAAAATTTGAAAATGCTCTCTTCTGAATGAGGTATTGCTTTATTCTCACCATGTCTATCGAGAAACGATGAGGAATGAAACACTTCTGTGAGAATAATTGAACAGCCATGATGTTAGTTACCTGTTTGTATTTTGGTCACTAAGAAAAGCAAAAATAAGCAAGTTTATGATTTGGGTTTTTTTCCCTACTTTATGCTAACACTTTTTAGAGTGTTAGTGAAATAGTTCATTATTGTCTGTCTACGATTTCAGAAAATCGTTCTCATTTGAAGTGTTTACTCTCTCTGAAATTTTAATTGTAACAATTATATATTTGCTTGTAATAGGTTTCAAAAGGCCCAAACTGCTTTTTAGAAATAAAATCTTCACATGAGCTTTGTAATGAAATGAAGGTGTCAGTTGGAGAATTTCAGGAAGGTCTCTAAAATTCTGATCTTGCCCTTTCTCAAGGAAGTTGGGTTGGGAAAAGTTAATTATAAACTAAGGTAGGCTGGAGGGGTTTTTTTGTTTGTTTTTAATTTTTAAAATTATTTTTAAGTGCTTCACAATGAAATATTCATGTTTCGTTTTATTAGAATTGTAATTTAGTGACGTATTTCTGGAGGGGCATAACTGAATTGTCGCATCTTCCTCAGTGTTGGTCCATTTCTGTTTTACAGATTGATTTAATTGACTCCAGATTCCCTCTGCACATTGAACACAAATCTATTGTTTGGTTAAAATCCCAGAGCCCAAATCAGACATGGGTCCCACTGACTCAATGGGAAATCGTTCCCAAGAGTTGTAGGACTGAAGCAGCTGAACCTGTTGTGCTTCAGGGAAGCAAAAGCATTCATATCAAAACTGCATAGAAGAATATTATCAATCTCCCGGTTAAGCAACATCAGCTCTTCAAGTTTTCACTCCAGTTTTGCTTCCTTTGTAGTTGTACAAAAATTCCCATGGATGGAGCCGGGCAAAACTGAGACTGAGCTCTTTAAGATTTTTTTTCTCATTTCTCAAGTTCTTCACATAGACGTTCCTTTTTTCTATTTATCATTTAGTTTAGGGTTGCCTGGGTCCCAGAGAAACCAGGCTGGAGCCAGGGAAGTATATCTGGCAAGCCAAGCAGTTTATATGGCTCGTGGGAAGACGCAGCAGTAGACTGTCCTGAGTGCTGCTCTGAGCTGTCATGGCACGGATGGCAGCGAGCTCAGAACCTGTCACACAGTGGGAGGTTCGTCTGTCTGAGCTGGCAGGCACAAGGTTAGTCAAAATGTGTAATACTCTTGAATGCAGTCACAACTGAGATCTTGTGTCTCGATCTGGAAATTGAAAAGGACTTATGTGCAAGCAGAAAGGTCATATCCTGGTTTATTCCTTTCCACGTGCCTGGAGAAATGAAGTAAATTAACAAAATGCTGTTGAATTCAACGGAAATAGCTGAGAACAATCTAATCAATATCTCTGCTGATGTCAAATACCATTACAGTTTCTCACTGGATGAATTTTTCTGAAATCTGGCAAAAAAATTACAATAATTTAGGATATATCAGGGTTGCATTAACTATACTCTGATAGAAAAATCATTAAAGCCTCATTAAAATCCTTATGTAAACCTTTTAAAGTGTTCATAACTACTCACTTAAATAATAGCACAAGCTGGTCATTTAGGTGTTTGCTGGAGGAAATTTCTTTGAAATGTAGTACACAGCAAGGACCTGAAATGGATTCCTCAGTGAAAGCAGCTCTGACTAAGGTACACTCTTATGTTATGAGCAAAAGTGTTGTAGTAAATAAAGTAATGCGAGAATTTTGGGTTTGGAGCTATGGTAGTTGATAGGATAGATAATGGATGTTGTTTCTTTGAAATTCTATGTGTTTTAAAATTTAGTAATTTCGCTGAAGAATTAATTCAGTGTCAGGACTAATGCTGCATTTAATATGTGTTAGAAGAGGATGACAAGAACTGCTGTTGCTGTTGTTGCCCTCAGTTTCAGGGGGTTTCTGTAGATTATTTGTGTAAGGCAGAAAAAGCTTCAGCCTAACTGTATAAATTCAAGTGTGGCTCAGAGGAGAGAAGAGTTAGCTGGGGTCACACAGTCACAGGAAAACCTTTGCTGAAAGAGCCAGGTCTAGAAGAACGATGCTTACGAGGCCTCATGTCTTGGAAAGCAGTAAGTTGGAAGCAGAAGTGCTTCTCCAGCTCTAGGGTGGCTCAGTGCTACAGAGCTTCCATGCCAAATTCAGTTTTTCAGAAGAGTGCACTTCACAGACTTACTGCCATGTGTCATGTTGAACAGAAACAAGTAACCAGGTCCTCTGAGGTAAAAGGGAAGTTAAAGGATTAGCTGGCAATGAGAGTTCTTCCCTGATTCTAATTAAGTAAAAGATTTTTATTGTGAAATGGAAGTCTGACTGCATCCAAACAATTCTGGTGATTGGCTCCAACCTTACACCTCCTTGGACAAAGGAATTTAAGCAAATGTCTGTGACATTAAATTTTAAGAAGCCTCGAAATTCCTCTGAAATTTGGCATGGATGTGGCTTGCTTTTCCGTCTTTGGAAGAAGGGAGGAGGCATACAGAAGGGAGGGGGCATGAAGACTTAAATGTTATCAGGAACATATGGTTTGGGGGGAAAAAGGGTGTAATCTTTGCTCTAAAAAAATCTCAAATGCTTGAAATCAGTGAAATGAGAGGAGGAAAGAAAAAAAAAAAGAGAAAGAAAAAGAATGTTGGGAAGAGTCCAAAATCACAAGCCCCACAGACGTTACACATCAGCAAATGCCTTTTGTTTTTGACAATGCTCTAAATTATGTATTGGGAGTAGAAATGGCAGATTTTCCACATAAACACAAATGACAGCTTCATGATAAAAAGTAAATGTGTAAAGAGCAATGATGTTGAGAGATGGTGATAAAGGTGTAAGTGCCAGGTGACCAAAGAGAAATATTTTAAATGTGTAAATAATTGAAGGGATTCACTTCTTAACTCTGTATTTGCGCTATAGACAAAAGTAAGAAGCTACTGCTCACACGTACTTCATACAGGTTGTGATCCCCCAGGACTTGTGTGTGTGGCTAAATTATGCAAGCACAAGTAGTTTTTACCTAATGGGACATTTCATATGCTTAAACTTACTGACAAGGTGTAATGTTAAAAAGCAGATTCTCTATTTTCACTCAAATAGGTGATAGGTTAAACAGAACTGGGGAAAACCCAGCAATGTGTGTACTCCCATAAAATTCAGTGCAAGGACTAATATTTAGTAAACAGCAGGGTCTCAGTTACAAGACATAGTCTAAGCCATGTAGTTTTGTGAGTGCATGTGCACATGTATATGTTGTTTGGCAGAGAAACAGGAGAGAAAGTTCTCTATTTTGCAGATATTGTTAGAACATTCAAGCTATGAAGTTCCAGTCTGTGAGGTAAAATTAACTGTAAAATGGGATCTCTCATTAGCTTTTTGTCATTAAGAAAAACTGTTACATTAACATCAAAGATCAAATCAATCACATTTTATTTATAATCTACTTAACTTTGCCTTGTAGCACAGTAGTTGTATTTGACAAACAATATTTATGACTGAATATGTTAACTGACAAAAACTGTTGTAGAAAAATTAATTATAAGAGTTTATTGGGGTTTTGAGGTTTTCTCTTTTGAAGGGGAGCAAAAGAAAATTTTCTGACTTTTGAATTCTTAAGTGAAAACATTCCATAAGTTTCTGCTAAAAGAATTTAGAAAGGAGAAATAGGTACTTTATCATGACAGTATCTACTAAACACATAAAAATGATATGTCTGTTACTTAGAAATAAAATAAGAAGAGGGTTGCCTGGGAACTTGAGAGCTCATCTAGCTCCTCTCTTATCTGGAGGCAGGATCAACTATACCTACGTACTTCCTGACAGATGTTTATCTGGCTCTTTCTTAAAGATTTTCAGTAATGGAAATTCCATAGTCTTTGTAGCCAGGCAGTCTGTTCTTGTGCCTCTCTTATACCAGAAGTGGGTTTTTTCAGCTCTCTAACCCAAATCTGTATTATTGCAATTCAAGGTCATTTTACCGAAGTGGAGAAGAGATTCTTTTATTTGTAGCAGCAACTACCAGATATTTATTTAAAGAGTTATTATGATCCACCAAAGTCTTCTGTAAGATAAACAGTATTCATTCTTCACTTAACATTTATCCCAGGATTATACAGAAATCTAGAAACTGCAGTGTAGCAGATATAACTGCACTTAGAGTGAGATTGATTTGGAGTACTTTAATTATAGCTCTTAATTATACCTGCTTATTGTAGCAGATACCTGTGATGTCACCAATGGTTGTCATGCCAGAATGGGAAGAATAGAAAATGTGTATCAAGAGCTTTTAACCTCTTGATTTGTGGTTGTGATTGTACTATTTTACTAATGTGGTGTTTCTGTACTACTCTCAAGTACATATTATTTTTTGTTGCAAATTTATATTAATTTGGGAAATTTTGCCATAGAAACAATATGAAATATGGGAGGTTTTTTGTTGATGTTTACATAAGGAACCTGTTAGAAGATTGAAGGGGATTCAATTAAAAAATTGCAGCAAACATTACAATATATTTGTAATGAATTGCAGGTATTTGGCGGAATTTTCCAGCTCTTACTGAGCTTGACTTCCTTTCTTTTAATTATGTTGCAATTCTAAAAGCCAGAACATTTCATTTTCCCTATTTTTTTTTTATGCAGAGGAAATTGCATCTTGAAGTTAGATATACTGAATTATTTTGAATGCATCAAATTTGCATTTGTGCTTTGCTGCTTGATTGATTTTGTTTTCTTTCTGTTTTCATCTAAAAATAAAAGCAGAATGGTCCTAAAAATTTACATTATTGAAATGAGGGACCACAAATAGAGTGTAAGATGGAAGCTGAAAGATTTCTGACAATGTTGTTTTGCAGAGTATCCCAGGAAGGGTTTTAACAGTGGAGACTTGATCAGTTTGAAAGTTCATTTATATAAAAAACAAAACCCAACCAGCAACATCCAGATGAGAAATATAAAAATGCAAACACATTTGTTATATGCCAAAGCAGGGCTTGGGATAGCCATGGTCTGAATAGGAAAGAGGGGATAAGGGGAAGGGGCTGCTCCTACCGCCCTCCAGTATGCCCTGAAGGATGTGACAGCATCACTGTCAGCCAAAGCCATCCCTCCTGCCCAGTCAACACCTGAAACACCACTTGGGTATAGACTATGCATTAATACCTCTGATTGTTTTTTTAGATTCTCTGTAAATCTCTCAGAGTTTAAAGCAGTCTTTTTCTAGATGTGAGATGGATTTCTGTTAATTTAGTTCTAGGAAAAGTACAGCCACAAGCAACTTCAGTGTGTTCTCCTGACTTTGAGGTAAGCGTGCTACAGTGGGCTGAAATGCAGGTTCAGAGTTACTCCTCAGAAAGGTCTGCTAAGTTTTTACACACACTCTCTGTGCTCTTAATGTTTTAAAATAAATTATTCTTTTTCTTCTTCTTTCTTTTGCCAGAAGGCATAGGGCAAAAACAAACAGAAAACATCTACTTTAACTTCTGGTCTATGTAAGCTTGTGAAAACCTCATGAGCTTCACAGCTGTGGCATTCAGCTGCCTTTTCTCTAACTCACTGTCATTTTGTGGTATCTCAATGATTATGACTGTTTGCAAACATATTTTATTTTCTTTTTTCTCTGTGGAGGCAGCACATTCTTCACATGAAGACCTGAATGCAAGTCATTCTGACACCAACAGGAACTTGGCGATCATCAGTTTGGGGTGGGAGTGGGGATGAGCATTAACTTTGTACAGATATCGGATGTTGTGGGTAGTGGAGAAAGGAAACCCATTGATGTGAGTGCTGTAAGTGCCTGCTGTACTTGTTCTTGAGGTGCAGGAAGCCAATTGATCTCTGAACTCAATAGGTCAGCAATCCATTATTGTAGGTCAGAGGGACAGTCTTCCTTTTGTATTTGTGATGCTTTTACCCGATGCACTGGAATGTTTTTTCAAGGTGAATTCTGAAATGATGATTCCAAAGAATCACATCCTTTCAACCTTTCCTATTTGTGGCCATTATGCTGGGATTCCTTGCCAATTATTTGGCATATATATATATATAATCCTATGTAGTAACCGAAATTACAATGTCAAATACAAGTATTAGCAAAATTATAATCATAAGTTTATTTTAAACACTATGAAATTAAAAGTGGAATGCATCTGACCAAATATACTGAGCATATCCCCACAGAGTGTAAAAGGAACTTGTAGTGATCAACTAAATATAAGTATCCACAAGGAGATGTTAGGGTTGGTTTGCTTGGGGGTATTTTGGGGGAATAGTAGTAGTGAGTTTAAGACACAGTGTTTCCTACATCTGGCAATCAGAGATGAATTCTTGGTGTAATTGTTTTCTTGTGTAGGAGAGTGTGTTTATATACACATATGTATGTCTTTTCATGTGTAAATACTTATTTTTAGAGATATATCTAAAATTCTGATGCAACAGTGTTTGTTTAATTAAGCTTAGACCTGAATAGCACAAAAAAGTATGAACCTGTAGATAAGTCTAAGGGTAAAACAAAGCACTGACATAAACACCAGCAGAGTTGCTGCCTATTTTCTGCATTTTAAATGTATATCCTGAGCTAAGGTGGTTGTGGAGCATTTTAAATTGAGTTATGTGGCAAAAATAAGTTCTTTTTTGAAAACAAGAATATTGCTTGCAGAATTTCAAGTTGCTGTTATTAAATTAGTTCAAGGAAGTAATTAAAAATTCAAGTTTCAGTTATTAAATTAATGCAATTTTAGTGAAGTAATTAAAGTTAAGCCAGAGAATTCTTGTTTTGGCATTGTATCAAGCTACAGGTTTAGGAGATATTATCCCAAACGTGTGAATAAGCAGAACATACTTAAATGAAGCACGTGCCAATAAATTAGGAGACTTTCACAAGCAGAGTTTTGTAATGGTGACTAATTAAAGAAACTCATAGAGTATAGTCAGGAAAATATAGCCATGGAAGTTAAAAACAACAACAAACCCTCTTGGTATTGTAGTGAATATAGAAATTACTAGTGCCATCTACTGTTGGTAAAATAGAGATCACAGAAAGATGTAAGCCAAGTGGTGGAAACGAGCATGAGAAAAAAGAGGTCAAATAATTCCACTCCTTAATACCAAACTGAAGAAAAATGTGATGGGAAGGTCAAAGTAGTTTGTCATGTTTCTGAGTTCTTACCAACAACAACAAAAAAAAGGAAATATTTGAGACTGTATTTGAGAAATTTAGGCTTTTTTAATCCCTCAAGCTCTGTGATTGTTCACAGAGGAAAGCCAAGACCACATATGTGGAATGTAACTATTTTGGGATTGGAGTTTGTCTTGATAACTTTATCCTGTTTTTCTTTAGCTGTTAAATCTAACGGGGTCAGTTCTTCAGCCTGTACAAACAGGTGTTGTTTAATTAATGTTAGTGTTGAAAGGCCACACTGAAACATGACAGGGAGGAATGCTTCCTCTCCCCACCCCTTGCCGCTGCTTGGCAGGAACAAATTGCCTTCTTTGGCTTCTCAGGAAGCAGATAAATGTTGGAGTAGTTTGAAAAGTATTAGTAAAAATAGCAGAGAGATCGAAAGGATAACTGCAATAGAAATAATTCAAGTTTTTACGAAAAAAACCCAACACTAAAGGACAAGTGTCTCAACATAAGAAAACCAGTCAGGAATTTCAGAAATTCAACTGCTTGTGCTTTACAAGTGAGCTTGAAGCAGTGACGGAGGCAAGCACAAGATGTTTCTGTCTGCTTGTGTGCAGAGAACTTCAAGGGCTCTTCTGCTGGAGATTTCTTCTCTTTCATTATGGTCTGGGTTGGGTGGGTTTTTTCCTTTTAAAACTACACCCTGGTTTCATTGAACTCAGTGCCAAAGGTCTTGATTACTTTGGCCATGGTAGAGTTTCGTCCACAGGTGACCCTGAAATATGAAACTTGCCCATCTCCTGGGCAGAACCATGCTCTGGAACATAAACTGTTCTTCGCCTCCAGTGTGCCTTTGAGATGACTTTCTTAATGCGACTAGGATTTAATTTAAAGTTCAGGGTCAAGGAGGTGACTACTTTGTCAGCAGTCAGATTAAAACATAAATTCAAAGGTCCAATTTTGTTTCTTCATGCTGCTAGGAGCTTGTCTGTAAAACACAACAGGACTTTACTAGGGAAACATTACTGGGGAAATAGAGCTACCATGCAGAAACACACAGGTAATGCATCGGGTTTATTTTAGGAAAACCTTTAAGACTTCATTTGATTTGAGTAGGGGGGCAAAAGTGCAAAAAAACAAAATGTAAACTTGGGCTCTCATAGTCATACATGACTTAAATTCAGGACAGCTCCCCATCAAAGCAGATCCCAAGCATGTACTGTTTCCCAGGCTCCCTTGGAGATTCTGGAGAATGAAGCAGCTCTGGTTGCTTATCTGGAAAGCTGTCTGGAGCTAAAGAACTGCTGGCTGTTTTCTGTTCACTGGCTCTCAGGCCTCAGGGGGTGTTGGAAATGCACTGAACTGACTCAAGGCATATGCGTTGAACATGGTTAGAAATGGTACATTCAAGCCTGAGGTGCCAGTGCCTTTCACTGTTTGCAGAAGTTGTGATAGAAACTTCCTACATAAAGGGATTCAAGTCAGTGTTTCAGACTCCGGAGCTGGGGGTTACTTTGTCAGGCTGAGGAGTGTCACTCTCCTGGTTCTCCCACTGAACTTGGCTGCTGTGCAGCTCAGGGTATGAGGTCAGGGCATTTGGGTCAGGACAGAGACACCTGTCCTGAAGTCCCCAGATTGCTTAGACAATTCATACTGTGCAGCCATGTGGTTACTAGCACCACCACTGCTCTGGAGCAGGAAATACAGTCCCTGCAGTGCTGCTGGCCATCAGGCCATGATCAGGTGTTCTCCTGTTGTCTGATGGCCCAGTGTCAGGGTTTTGGTTGGTGACACAGCAAGCTGTGCCTGCCTGCCAGCCAGCAGGAGCCTATATATGTGTAGATGTTGGTTCACCTGCAGCAACACCTTCACAGTCATCTTACTTTTAATGTATGAAGTGCAGAGTTAATCCTCTCCTTCTGCTTGAAATGCCAAAGAGATGAGTTTGTCCACTTGTTTGTTTGCTGTGATGGCACTGGATGGCCAGGATGGAGGGGATTTAGGCAGAAGGGTTCCTGCATATGGGGAGAGAAGGAAATTTGAGGCTTCAGCAGTTACTGATAGGGAACTCCAAAATTACTTTCTATACAGAGAAAACAGTGAGATTCAGGCTTCCTGTGATTCACTGTGAATGATTTTTACAACCTGGCTTCATTTCATGCAGAAACCAGAAGGCATTGGGTGAATCAAGCTGAAGGGTAAGAAGAGAAGGGACTGTCATGTCTCTGGAGTAGTTCAGTGCTGCTTTGAAGGACTGGATTATAACAATGCCTGTGCCACTGAACTCCTATATTGTGTTAGTCAACTTGCTTAAATCTGAATTTTCACTGAAAAGAGAAGCTGGGAGGCATGCTGAGCACTCAAAACTGAACGCTTTGGATATGTAAAGCTCAAGTAATACAAAGAGTTCTAAAAAAATAACAGATTGTATTCCTTGCTAACTGGGCACCAAATCACTAAATATGTGTGTCTTGGGTTGAGCTGGCAAAATGCCAACTGCCCAAGTACAAAAAGGGTTCTTCCTCCCCCCAACCAGCCAAAGGGAGAAAGAAAAGGGAGAGGGAAAAAAAAAAACCTCAAACCAGGTTTCTTCTGAAACTAACTACATGTATTTATACAGAAAAGAGAAAAATAAAAGAAAACTACAATATAACACACACTTACACAAGTTATATATAACTTCCCACTCCCCAATAAGCACAGATTTTACCATTCTGACTACAAATCATTCTAAAAAAAAAAGTCAATTCCCCAAAGACAAACTTAAGCAAAGAGAAGAACTAAGAACAAACATTTTACTTCCCTAAGATAACATGATGGTGAGCCGGTGCTGTGGGCTTGGGCCTCTCCATCCCTCCTGGGACAGCACGGTGTCTGCTCTGTACCTTGGCTAAAGTGAAACTGCCCAAGCCACACCCACACACTGGACTTTACTGCTATTGAGATGATGTAAGATGGGGTGGAATACAATACTATTGGCTAGGAGAGGTCAGCTGCCAGCCAGCTCAGCCTAGCTCAAGGCAGCTGACAATTTCAGGCCCAAATCTGAGTTTTAAAGCCTAAATTTAGGCCTACCTGGCTAAACCCATAACAATGTGCTACTTTTTTCTGTCTTGTATTTCTTCATCTGAAAATTGAGCACAATATGATTCCCTTCCTAGAAGGTGTCTACTGAAAATAAATATTTGCAAAGTTGTCCAATACTATATTAAAGAATACTAGAAAAGTTCCTCAAGCAAATTAATTGTTCTGTTTGCAGAGCAAGTTAGAATGGACCACACTAAACTAAAGCATATGCTCACACACTGAGCACTAAGGAGAAAGCCAGATTTTAACTATCTGCTCATTGAATGATCATAGCCATCCTTTTTGTTAAAATGGGCAAAGGTCTTGCAGAATAGTTTGGATATGGCTGTGCACTTAAGAACATCACAGTGCAGACACATGGATATATACCTAGCTATACCTTAGTTATGGCATTCTGTAAGTTTTTTGAATGTCTATTAAGATATAGCTGAAGTTGCTGTAAGTGACTGTGGTTTTTCAATATATTCCACCCTCTTGCTTTTACAGCCCTTACCTATTTAGTTTGTATGTGTTCTATGTTGCAGCTCCTTTGCAAACTGTTAAACTGATGATTCAAGAGTGAATCAGTACATATCAATGTATATAGACTGTGAAATTGTTCCTTAGAATGACTCGAGGCAAACCCAGGGAAAAAAATAAAAATCTTAGACTAAATATGTTTTCTTTGCCCAGATAATTGATGATCAGAGGTATTTTAAGTTTGTGCCAGGAGCACAAATCACTGCATAGATGCCTCTCAACTGTGAAATTGCTCAGCCCATCCAAGGTCTACGCTACTTAAAGTAGTGAGTATTAAATATATTTTCACCTGTGTGTAAAATCTGAATAATGACATTGTATCTTCCTGCTACTTTTCAAGGTTTTTCCACAGACTGATTAACTCCCATTTAGGACTTGGGTAATGCAGATAAAACAAGAGGATTAATCTTTTTGGTGTGCATGCTTTAGTTTTAGTATATGTTGCAACAAAAGCTTTTCTGTGCTGTATTTGTATGGTCTTTGTCTGAATGTTGTTAGCATTAGGTATTGTTCAATTTTTGCTAGTATTAAATTAATGCTGCAGCACTGCTGTAAAGCTGTGGTGGTGCAAAGGCACAGCACTGCTCTGTGTGTATAGGTAGGGACAGGCTTCCTCTTTGGTTGCTTTTTTGTGTGGAGGGGTGTTTTATGAGTGCTTTTTTGTTGTGATTTTTTTTCTGTTTTGGGATAGGGTTTTTTGGTGGGTGCTTGGTGTTTTTTTTAGTTATTTTGCTTTGGTTTTGTGTGTTAATGCTTTAGGATTAGTCAATCTATTGTCTGCTGTAGAAGTACTTGTTTGTCCTTGGGGAGATGAGCGGAATTTTCAGAAGGGTATTGTACAGACTGAATACTAGTGATTTGTGCCAGTATCTTCCCTTCGAAATAGATGGCTCCCAGCCTTGATTGAAGTGAAAAGTGATTTTTAGGATATGACTCAATGATTTGATAGCATCTCTAAACCTGGATGGGTCAGGGGGAGAAGTCTGTGTGAAGGTTAAAACTGTGGCATGAGTCCAGGTTAAAGTCTTCAGCAGATACCCTTAAATGAGCACTTAATGCACTCATCAGCTGCTACTCTAATAACACTGTTTTGCCTCTGGGCAAAGGTCAGATTCACCCTCTTTTTTTTTTAAACATTTTGAATTGTTTAGTGGTTTAGGATTTAACCACTCCTTGTTTGTGATGAAAACTCTCAAATATACCATATTACCAGACTTTCCTTTTGAGATGCTTCCATATAAACTTCATAATGATGTGTAAACTGGATGGGTAGAAATGGAAACTTAACGTCATTTTTACCCTAATTATGTTAAAGGTACTTTACCAACAGGTACAGTAACCAAGAATATCACAGTCATGTGGGGGTTTGCCTCAGTCAGTGAATCTAAATTATAGCTTTATTTATATTATAACACTGGTTGGAATCTATTCTAGATTCAGCTTATCTAAATATCAATAAGGTAGATTTACCTCCCTTCTCTTCCTGTCCTGAGGTTTCATAGCAGTCCTGGTGACTACATCTGGCTACACATTTAAATAGCAATCATTAGTTTGAAGTGTAAGAAACTCCTGGAAACTGTCAATTTGAAGTTATTATAGTAGATATGCATATTTAAAACTGAAATTGAGATAGCAGCAGCCAGTCAGTTAATGTGTTTTTTTCAGTGCAGCTTTCTCAAATGATTTCTATTCTGGTCTAACTTGAGTGAAATATTTTAAAATCAAAATGCCTAGGTTTGGTGTTTCATTTCAGTATATTTGATTTTTTTTTAATTTTTTTTTTAAGCTCTGCATTTGAGTTTCAGATCCCATCAGAAGACAAAGTTGATTACATTTCTGGACTTTTGGCTTGGGAAGTCTGTTGCAGAATGCTGCCTTGCTTTTTGTTAAGCAATTTTTCTTCCTCAATCGATAGAAATCGTTTGTGCCGGTGGGGTGGGGGAGGAAAAGATCAATCTAAGGTTTACAATATTTTGTTGTTGTTTTTAGTTCAGAGCAAAGGGATTTTAGACAATGTGGTCCCCAGACCCCTGGTTCATTGCAGAGACTGTTTTCCGGTGACTTGGCTCTCAGTGTATTTTGGAACAGCAAGGTGACACTGCCATGAGGAAATTTGTCAGCTTTGGCAATAATTAGCATCACTGGAGGCTTAGCAGAAAGCTCAAGGTCAAACTGTTTCCTTGAACCGATTTCTTTTTTCCTCTCCTAGGGAGGTGATCCTTGCAAAGAGGGGTTGAGGCATTCCTGGGACTAAATGGGGAAGGATAGATTTTTGTGCTTCTCTAGGTAATTAGAGGCCTTTAGTCTCTGAAGTTCTCATCCTGCAGCTTTCATGAACATTGATTTTCGCTGGAAAAAAATTGGGAAGGGGAGTGAGAGAAGGCAGAGGAAACTGCATTACACTTCATTTATGAGAACTTGACCTAAAAATCTCAAACATATCCAAAGAGAAAATGTGCTCCATGGACTTGGTATTTTCTAAGTGTTTGTTTTCCTCAGAAGATCAGCCTACTACTGGGTTGTTTTAGCAATGTCCAGTCAGCAGAGTCCCGGCCATGAAACAGCAATGACCTTGCCAGTGCAGGGATATTTCTTTAGCAGTGTTTGAGCACTGTTCAGATCCTTCCCTCTCTGTGATCGTGCTCAGGTTAGTGATTTGATTTTATTTTTTCCTTTCGGGAGTTTAATGCTGCAATTTTAGAAGAAAAGATGTAAGTGAAGAAAGTAGATAGAAGTGATAAATTTTGGACACTTCATTTTAAAAATATTACTTTAAATGCAAAGACTGAAATTAAGCATGTTAATCTTTTCTAAGACTCAAGATTTCCTCACTCTTCTCTGCCAGAATAATAGCAAAGCTGTTCCTACCATAGCTGTCTGCATGATGTGTAAAGTGATTATGTTGATCTATAAAATTATTTATTCAAATGTAATTAAATACATTTAGAATTAAAGACATGAGTAAGACTTGTTATTCTAGGATATTAACTACCTTCTTAGAAACTTTCTGTTTCTGGAGTCATCTTGGTAAAGAGTCTGGGCAGTTTCTGCCTTGCTGGTGAGCTCTCATGAATGCTCTGTTTAGTATATATTGCAAGATTTATTTTTTTAAAGTACTGAAAAATAATCAGCTATTGATGTTGCCAGTTCTTTTTCCAAAGAAAAGAGAAATTGAATTAGCTCAGTTTTACATGTGGACTTGTAGTTCTGGGCTTCCATGTTCAAATGTGATGTTCTTCATGTGTGGATTACTTACCCATTTTCAAAATGTACTGTACAGAAAAACTGCAGCATGTACTGTCACTGAGTTCTTGGGGCCAGTGGTCAGGGAGCTGTGGTGGGGCACAGGATCAGACCCAGTGAGGGCAGCAGTGGGCAGATGGGTGGATGGGCAAGGCTGTGGGGACAGGGGTGCCTGGCTTGGTGGGTCAGGATTTGCTAACTGGCATCTTAATTTCTGCCAGTGCTAACCGAAATATGACACAATGGGCAGTATCAATTCTGACAAACCCAGAGCCATCAGCCAGCACTTGCAAACAGTGCACCACAAAGGCTTAAGATGGATTTTAGGAACTTGTGCCGACTCTGTACAACATCATTTTATCTCTCATGGAAATTATTGACAGTAAATGTGCCCGCTGGCTTATAAACGTGCAGAGTCCTATAGCTGTCTCTTTTCTCTGAAGCAATTATAGACTCGTAATGTTGTACGGTAATGTCACAGAGAAGAGTAGGCTGTAGAGGACCTCAATGAGCCACCTGAATGAGGGCTGTAGTCCCTTTGGTAGCTCTGGCAAGGACTATGCTGTGCATGGACTGGAGATTTTGGTTTTGCTGCTCGAGTAACTGAGTGCACAGTTGGGTTCCAGCAGTGCTGGGTTGGACAGAAAAGGTTTATGTGCTCTTGCTCTCTCAGAAGGATAGAGTGCTAAGTCTATTCACTTCAATCTATATCACAAGTTGAAGAATGTGTTACGATGACTTTTCAGGTTTGAATGTTTATTGCAGAAGGTTTATTGCAACTTTTGATAATTTTCGCCAGTAACTTAAAGTGTGTATTTGTCTAAATAGCATCATTTTAGTCTGTGCATGTCACTGATTTCTTAACACAGAAACAATGACTAAAAGAGGGGGAAGAAACCCCCCTAATTAGACATTTTTAATTAGCACCTGTTCCTATTATGAACTCAATAGTGTCTTCCAAAACGTAAAATGTGGAATTGTTGGAAGTGTTCCGTGTCATCTTACTGAGCTTTGTGATTCATCTCAAAGTCTCAAAGAGTTTGCTTTAAGAAAACCCTGTGATTAGTCCCTTCCACAATATTGCTGTGCTTGAGTAGACTGGTATCTTGTCCAGTGGTTGTTGCACAGAACAGGAAATAAGACACAGTCTATGCGTCTTCCTGAGAAAGAGGTAAACAAGCCAACAGTCTCTGAAATCCTGGATAAGGAAAGAGTTGACCAGCTTTGCTGGACTACAAGGCAGAAACAGGCTGGAAGAATTTGATCCACGATGAAAATCTGTGCTTTGAAGAGCAGTGACTTGCTGGAATCTGCTTTATGTCTCTCAGATTGTCTAACAAAGATGACAGTTCATAAATTACATTATGGTGCAAAATGTAAAACAAGAGTAGAGAAAATAAAATAATAATTTACATAATCTAATAGTTTTAATGTAAGAACATCAAAAGCTGCTTTAAAAAGATACCAGAATTGACCTTTCCAGTTCAAAGGGTATTCCAAATGTACTTTGTCACTAGTTTGAGTTGCAAAGAGAACAATTTTTTTACTGTTATTCTGTTATTGAAAGCCATGTCATCATTGGAGAGATGTACGTTTTTATTCAGTGTTCTCCAAATTATTCCAAATATAACACTACAATGTCTCCTCTTTATTTATTCCTCTATCCCATCTCAGTTCACTGCAACATGGCCCCAAAGTGTGTGTGATGGTAAAGTTTGCCTGGTGATTTATTGCTCATTGTGGCATTTCTGGCGCACTGAAGTCATGGGCACGATTTCCTTTTGAATCCCACTGGGAACAGAACTCAAGAACTGCAACGTTTGCCTAAAATATCCTAATTCCAGAATGGTCATCGATCAGAGGTTTGGCTGTGTTCAGTACTTTCATGTTGGTAGCTCCAACAGGGTGTCCTGCTGGCTGTGAATTGTTTTGGTCTTCTGTTTGTTCAGAGATCATCCACTAATTTCCTTATCCACAAAAGCAATCATATGAGATTATAAAAAGCCACGATCCTTTCCAACCCAAACTATTCTATGATCGTGAAGAGATTAGATGAGGGGATGGGGAGGAAGTACTTTTCACCAGCCTGTGCTGCGTATTCTGCTGTTTGTTGAAGAGGGTTTTCCCCCTGCAGAATCCTTGTCAGCCCTGAGGATGGGAATGTTTTGTCTCACTGAGATCACGATCTGCTGTATTGCTTTGAGCAGACCTATGCAAAAGCTGCATACCAAGGCCAGCATGGGAGATGTGGGCAGTATTTTTTCCAGAGGAGTGTGTATTTTGAGCAAGATGATTGACAGTCTTTGGTTCTGGTATTAGGATGAGCATTTGCAGAATGGCAGTGGATGGATCTTATTTTGTGCACACAACTCTCTTCTGGATTTTTATCACTGTGGTTTGTCAGCCTCCTTGTTGTAACACATGGCAGCTCTTGAGAGAGAGAGATGTTATTTGTTCCAAGCTTGGGAAATGTAATTTGTTATTCTAATTTTCTTTTTATAAGTTAGTGGATAAAATTGCATCACTCTTCTTACCTATTTTTGTTTTGGCTATGAAAACGTGACATGTACAAGATGTTTTTAAAAATTTTATCATGTTAAAAGAATTGTGCTGGGTAGTAGTGTGCTGTTCCTGCCCTTCACCTTACAGAAGCAAGGACCACAGAGGAACACATTGACAAGGCATTCAGTACTGCTCCAGAAAGCCTGATAAAAGTATTCTGTGCATTGAATCCACATATTAACTGGTGGCAAATTTAATTTTGGGATTTTTAAAGTTGCTTTTCATAGTGCATATTTGCTAAGAGATAGCATTCTTATCACAGGATGTTTTCTGTATTAATTTACAAGGGTTAAAAAGGATATGACCTGTGAGTCAGGAATTCCCTCAGCTGTGAACTGTTTCGAAATACAGACTATGCTAGACAAGTACAGTGTTACACTTCTTCCTGTATCCAGTTTTGGTGCCTGTTGGAGTCAGGATCTCAGGCGAGGTGGATCTTTGTAAGAATGTCTGTACTGAGAGCCAGAGTCCTTTTTATGTTATGCTTTTATGATATTCAGAGTGGTGGAGGTATACAATGGCAAAATGGTATCTCAATTCTGAATATGTTAACAAGTTTTCTATAAAATCATCTCACAGTGAAGCAAGCATTCTTTCCTATGATATCTGAATTCAGAAAAGATGAATAGTACAGCTTTTGTGGAAGATTAGAGAGTGTTCAAGTAATACAAAAGCAGGGGACCTTTTGGCCTCAGAGCCATTGGGGAGGTAATTACTGTAATTGAACTGCACTGTTTCCTTTCATCACAGCTTGATGCATATATGGTATATTTTTCTTAATATTTGTATAAAACCTGTAATCTTAAGTAACACATGCTGTTCCTTGGTGCATGAAGGTTTACAGTCTGTTTAAAAAGGACAATCTGACGTACTTCATGGTTGGAGAGATGCAGTGTGAGCAGTGACAGCAAAGAGAAAGATGGATCAGCACTACCAGTCACGACCATTATGAAAGTGTTGATGAAGGCTCTCTGTGCTTTATAAACACCTGATGTATTGGCTCCAAAACGTTCTCTTTTAACTCTTTGGCTGATAATTTAGATTAGTCATCCAAGTCTGGCTCTTGCTTTTTACCGTGTCTTTCTCACTTGATGCTGACAGCACTGGCTTCAAAAGGAGGAGATAGCCACAAGAAAAAGCAAAGGTACCTACTTCAGTCATTCTGACTTTTTTTGCTGAGTAGCTTTTCAAGAGTGGCCAAGAGAGAAAGCACGATACTGGCTCAGATGTGAAAGATTCCCTGCTTGTTTTCCCCAAAGAGATTACTGCCAATAGGCAGTGAAGAGACACTTGTGTCACAAAAGCTGTCCCAGTAGTCATTCATCTGGCTGAAGAACTTGACTACTCAAGCTGGAGCATGCAGTCATAGAGTTTAGGGCTGCCTTCCCTTCTCCATGCCAGCTGTCTCAGAAGATCTCTCCTGGTACCTCAGTCCTTCAGGGACAAGGCTCATCAGAGGTTTTGAGTCCTGATCTTAGATAATTTCCTAACCCTCAAGTATATCAAGTATTTTTCAGAGGAAACTTTCTTCTTATTTGTTGGAAAGTTGAGACATTGGTAGACGCCTGGAAAATGTCTGAGTTCAGTTTTGCTCATTTTTCCACAAAAGGATCATAGGGATAGATTCCCCAAAGTATATAAAGAGGTAATGTGGTCTAAAAGATCATCTCTTGGCACCATTTTTTCTTACTTTTTGCAATTCAGTAAGGAGGGCTAATCTTCTGGTCTTCAGTTCTGTTCTGCTGTCCCAGTGAATGATGGAGACTAAAGAAGAAAGAACAAAGCACAGATCTCAGTTGATTTCCCAAGAGGCAGATACTCAAAGTTGGTTTGTTGGTTGTTTGGGGTTTTTTTTTAATTTTTTTGCTTGTTTTTGTTGGTTGGTTGTTTTTTGGGGGTTGATCTGTTTTTTCCCCTTGTTCAGGGAGAAAAGCCACCTATCTGAACTGGGAGATTAAGTGGAAACATTTGTGTATAAGTATTCTTCTGGGTGGAATTTCAAGTATTGTGAATGTGTACTTAGGAGGGCTATTATTATAGCTGCCCCAAAAAAGCAAGAGCCACTTCTGTGCTTCATGTTGCTTGGGAAGCTAGAGCTTAAGGAAAAAGACCTTCTTGCCACTCATGAAAATCCAGAAGAGTACCTGGCTGTTTCCACAATGTACCACTGTGAGTTTCTATGCCCTTATGTCTGTATCAGTAGCACAGCTGCCACTGCTGCATGTTATGATGTTTTCTTCCTGCTCCTCCCTTCCCATGACTGAAGGGAAAAGACCTGATACAGGGGAAGAAGTGCCCCTCTTCCTTCCAGCACATTTACTGGCCTACTTTTCTGTCTTCTCTGTCTCCCAGAGACACATTCTTCCCTATGTTTTGTGAGGCTACAAAATTTATCATTCATAGTAACTGTACTCATGATATTCATGACTGGCTGAAAAGGTTTTTTTCCTTTTTTTTAACTTGGAGGTGCCTGTCTTTTTTCATATTAACCCTTTCCAGATTACAAATCAAAGATGTAACTTCAGCTTCCATGTCTACATGTTGAAAAAAGAGCTTCAACCCCAAACTCTTTTGGTATTTAATGAAAGGTCATGTCATACTGTGACCTCACTTTCAAAAGTGATCTAACACTGGTTCTCAATGTATAATTTCTGCTCTTTTAAAGTAAAAAGCCAAACCACTTTAATAAGAATGAGATACAGCTGGGCTGGCGTGTTGTGCATAGTCCTCTGCAACTCCTCTTCCATTGCATAGGTTTATCTGTGAAAGTGATACTTAGGCACTGAAATTAGATGCCTTGGCAAATCCCACCTTTCAGTGCCAGAGGAGAAAATGGTACAGAAAGCTTGAGACTAGCCAGAATCCATCATAGTGTTTTGTGAGCCTTTTTAGTTTTTCTTTTCCCCTTTCTATCAGAATCCACAGAAGGGAATATGTGTCGAGTGACAAGTCTGAGGCAGTTCCCAAAGCAGAACAAGAGGGATTATCACTTTGCAAGTTGTTTCTGGAATAACTCTAGATGTTAGAGCAAGCTGTATGGCTCGTAACCCAGCCTTGCTGGAGCTGGTCCTTGCAACTAGCCTGGAACCTTCAGCCTGTGCATAGCCAGCCAGCCATAGCTTCAGACAAAAGGAGGGATATCAGCATTGTCCAGAGTGGGAAACTTGAGCTGTACAAGAATCTTGCTGCAAAGTTGCCAGTGGAGCAGAAGCCGTGAAACATGGATGTTGGATCATGCATAGGATCTTCAAGCATCTTTGAATGAAGCTGTGGGAAACAAACCTGCATTTCATCTATAAATACTTCCAAAGGAGATGCTGTTGTTAGACCCCTACTCACTGTCCACATCTCCTGCAGTACACAGGTGATTTTATTAATTTAGAACATTAGCTTTTCTTTGCCTGGTATAAATAGAAATACTTTTAATTTGATCTTTAAAATATTTCTGAATAATGAAAAGCACAAAAATCAGTGTTTAGAAAGAGAGAAGATGAAAAAGCATTGTGCTCATCATCATTCCCTCCAGAGACAGAAAAAAAACCTTTATGCTCTTTTATGCAATATCACGATTTGTGATAAAAACATGTCTGGTGTAGTAAGTTAAGGATGCCTGGATGGAATGTGTAGGCTCATTTAGCAGAAGCTGATCTAGGAAGGATGTCAGATGATCTTGAAAGGACAGACATTAAAGACATGTCTGTGTCAGAAATAAAACTATAGCTGTTAGGGAAATCATCAGGGAATTGTGATTTCATTTGCAAGTGTGCTTCAGTGATTTGGTGTTCATGTTAATCCTCTCCAGTAATTTCTCCATACTGCATCATATTACTCTACTGGCAGAAGTCAGGTTCCTAAATTTCATTCATTTATAAGGAATTCACCTGCTTAAGATGACAAATAGTCCTTAACTATGTGTTGTTAGGAATAGTGAAGCAAAATAATTTGGGGACTGGATATCTAATAAAGAAGGTATAATATCTCTTGAATCTGAAATGAATAACTGCTTTGTTCCTGCTGGGATAGTCAGCGTGCCTGGCAGACTTTCTGTGGAGAAATTGGGAGATATATAATAGCACCCTGCAGCTGAAAAAAAATCAGGATTTTTTGTGGACTAGGTAGCAGAACTAAGGAGAAAACTTGCCCTGAGGCTTACAGGGTCAATAGCATGGAGAAAAACCTGTCCCTAGAATATCCTCATGCATTGTAAGTCAACTTGATGTTTTTGTTGGGGTTTTTCTTTGTACTTGGTACCAGTAATAAAACACCCTGTGGTCTCTTCAAGTGTCAGAACTCATCTGGATGGGTGATAAATGGTGTCTGGCAGATTACAAAGGTTGCAGCTATTTATCTTCACGTTGCTCTCCAGAGCCAGATAAGGTAGGAGAAGGGAGCAGCAGAAGCAATATTTGTGTCTTTTTGCCAAGAAGGCTCTAGTTTGCAGATCTAATTAGCACAAGAGCAGGATTTTAAGCATACTTCTTTCTTCATTAGGATGTTTCAAGTTACCAAGTTCAACACTCTATTTATAGCAACTCAGAATAGATACCTGCATGAAATGGTAGCCACTTTCCTGAACTTTATAGCAAAGCTAGCAAACCTGGCTTATTCTGTTGAAGTCAAAGCATTACCATGAAGTTAATGGCTCTAGGATCTTAGTGCTTACATCGCTTGGTTCTAGTGCTACCTTAGATGCATTTTTTCTTATATTCAATCAAATGATCACTAGGCCTATGTGTAGCCTATTAAGGGAAGAAAATCTGCCTAAAAGGTTAGTGCATCCCAATGGAAACCCTTCTGGCAGTGTTACCCATGTGGATATATAGATTAAACATACATTCTCTTTATTCCTAAAGGAAAACATTGATTATTATGCCCATTTGTTGAGTTGGAAGCCTTCTTGGATGAGACCCAGAGTGAAACTTGTACTTTGGAAAAGTGCTCCTAATATCCATAACCACAATTTTCCTCAGTAAAAGTAATAAATATTTTTTTTTCCTTTCAAGCTTAAACATTAAGAACATTAGTGTTGTTACAAAATGAAGGTGGAGAAATTAGGTGCTCTGTTAAAATGCCATGGTGAAAACATTAGTATGGGCATTAGTTATTTATAATGGTCACTTGGTGGCAGATTTGAGCAGGTGTCTTTTTCAGTGGCCAGAGGCAAATAAAAACACGTACTTCCTAATTCTGAGCTGTCCATATTTAAAGAGTAATTACTTTTCGTACATTGGAGTTGATGATGCAGCAAAAATCCTTTTATGATAATTCTCATAGAATCATTACAGCAAAAAATAGGCACATTCTGTTTACATGAAATTTCTCCTCTCCTCTCCTCTCCTCTCCTCTCCTCTCCTCTCCTCTCCTCTC
>VWZD01012018.1:724257-836109 GCA_013396695.1 Sakesphorus luctuosus | reverse complement strand
GGGGGGGTGTTTCGTTTGTTTTCCCTAAAATACTCAAAATAATTTAATCTGAAAAAGAATGCTTAGTAAGTTTAAGTAAAGGAAAATTACCAGCTTTTCACTTTGATGAATACATCCTATACTCCTGTGTCACAAAGCCTTAGGGTTTAGCAGGTCAGGATCCCTTGTTGCTCAAACTATTTTGATGATCTTTTTTCTGTCAAATCCAGGTGGTTCAGTTTAACATTGTTGCTTTCTTCTGTTAGAATCTGGACAATTTGAGCTCCCCAACAGTTACTTTTTCACCAATAATCCTGGGAATATGAAAACTCGGAATATTATGACAAGATATATTACAGAAGCTAATAATCTATGAAAAGTTCAGCAAAGCTTGTAAAATAAAACCTGTTAATAATCCTATGTGCCTGAATAGATGTAGGAATATTTCAGCTTCTTAACCAGCTCAGTAGTTTAGCATCTCTAGTGAACTATTTAATAACATTTGCTTGATGTTATTGTAGACTTTTCAGTATTAATCATTCTTCAAAATCAGTTGTATTTATCTTACTCAACAATGCCTTTAAAATCAGTCAATTCAACTGTACTAATTATATCTTGAGGTTTTTGAAGATCAGAATCCTTCCCTGTTTGCATCTGTCTTGTAAAACCGGAAGTGAACAATTACCAATTTTGCTAACAAAGACTCTTAGGTTGTCTCTGCTAGGACTGCTGGCAGCAGCCCAGGGTATTCCTAGAACATGCCATTAAGACTTTGCACCAGGTGACAGTAAAGGTACCAAATCCTACAGGTAGCATTTAGCTCCCAGCAGGCAACTCCCAGCTGTGCTGCTTTGTGTGTCAACTGTAAAATGTGTTTTGTCTTTCTGAAGCCTGACTAAGCAGCTTTGGATATTACAAAGGCTCTGCTGCATGTTTTAATTTGCATAGATTAGTCTTTTTTATTACATTGACTAATCAGGAGAATATCTTAGCCCAGACATGTTTATAACCTTGTGTGGTTGTGTTTGGCTACATAGATAAAATATCCTCTCATTTGCATGATTATTGCATTTAAGCAATACACTTAGAAGACCAAAACACTAATTTAATAGTCCTTCCCTTCCTCTCTTCTTTGTCTTTCCCTTTTTCCTTCCAGAACTCAGTTGTCCATATCCTCACCTTTTTCCACTTCTTCACTTTGGTGAAACCTTTTGATAGCACTTACTGAACTACTCGGCTCAATTCTCAGGCTTATAACCAAGTGGAAATATTGAAAGTGGATTTGGCAGGGATGGGGGTTGCTTTAGCTGGAGTTGGCACTTGCCATCTGGCATTTGCCCTTTCCCATGCTGTGCTGGGCAAACAGGACATCCCAGCTGAGGGGAAGGAGATGAAACCATGAAGGGAACAGAGACAGGAAAAGACAGAGTAATAGTTTACTGAAGAGAAAGTCTTGGGAAGACTGAGGACAATCTTTTGGGTGTCTGAAGGCCCACCATAGAGTGGCTTTTGTGGCTGGCTGTGGCTTCTTCCTGGGCCAGGGGCTGGCAGGCAGGGGGAAACACCTTGACCCTGAATGTCTCCTTGCTCAAAACATAAACTACCCTAAGTAGAATAAAAACTGAATTGGTTTCAAATAAAATTAATTAAAAAATTAAGTGTATGTCCTTTTATTTCAGGAAACAAAATTATGTCAAAGTGTTCCCAAATCTGCAGAAATACAGCTATAGCAGGTGACTCACTCAACTACCCAAATGCAAGATAAAGTCTCCAAGAAACATCTGGCCTTTCAATTTTTCTAACAGATGGATAAGAGAATGCATAGCACAAATCCAGGCCTGAATACTCCCTCCAAGTTTTCACTGAGATGTGTATTAGCCGATTTAGGCTTTGGTATTTCATATCAACTGTTTGATAACTTTGTAATGAAAACAGGAGACATTGCCTTAGAGTCTGATAATAAGGAATGAAACTTAGAAATAATAAATCAGGCAAAAGAAAGGCAAATTTAGGGATGACACATCTAGACCAATCTGGCATCTTAGTTTTGTAAGATTTTCATAAAGCATAGTGGATAAACTTCCAGCAATGAATTGTAACACAGTTCTGAGAGATGAGAAANTTCATCTTGTCTGGAAAATTGGAAATTTTTTCCTAAATCGATTTTTTTTGTGGAAATAGAAATCATATTTGAGTTTAACCTGAGCTCAACAAATAGTTAAGATAAAATACTTGGAATTACCTTGGCACAACTTTGGAAAAGTGGCAACTTTTAAAATGTAGAAATTCACATATCTGTGCCAATAGATATAAGAATTTTTCAAAACAGTGGTTTAATTTTAAAAAATTTAACCTTAATGCTGCTTAAATGAGTTACTTAATTTTGAACTTTCTTTTTTCTGGTATTACACCAGAAAATGTAAGACACTCACTTCCCCATGAGCGGTGTACCTACAGCAACAGCCTCAGCAACCAGAAAGAGCAATAGTGACTGTCTTAAGTGTTCTGGGGAGACACATCTGTCACAGCCTCAGCTTATTAGATCTAACCCCATTACAAACCAGTATTGGCTGCATGCTCTCAGTGCTGTCATAAACAATCCCCCGAGTTTCCTTGTACAGTCATCCAAACATTGTTCCTAGCAAAGAAAGCAGAGTAAACTGTCTTCAGAGATGGATGAATGTGCCCTCTGATTTATTCTATCAATTCTGCAAAGCTGTTTGACTTAAACCAAGGAAAATGAACTACAGGCCAAGTGATCATCAGAGAGCAAGGGGAAATGGCTGATGATTTCAGAGCCTTGCAGAGTTGTCCTTGTCCTTATTCTGTCACAGAAACAACAGACAATCAAGATGAGGTGGTTTTGTACTCCCATGTATGTTTTGGTTTTTCATGTAGGCTTTGACATTTATTTCCTTGCTCTATCAATCAGTGTGGTACCAGTTCCACGGCTGACACATTCATGCCTTCCAAGTTAAACTACAGGATTATGGAGCCCTCATTTGTTTCAAATCTGCTTGTATTTGGAATATCTACAGTGCACAGTAGAAGGGTTAACTGCAGAACTGTAGCATCATTTGTTGTTTTCCTCTGATTTTCCTACTCTCTTGTCCTTTAATGTGGGGTTAAAGAGCTGAATTGAAACAAAATGCACATTTTACCAGCCTAACATCTTTCACTTTGTGCACCTATTGCCTGTTGCAATGGGATTTCAATTCTAATTTCAGCATCTTTTCACTGCTGAAGTACAAATGCTTCCATACATATTCTGGATGAGTGGAAAAGTGTATCACTGTACTGTACCAGAACACCCCTTAATAGCACTGTTAATAATGGTTTCCTGAAAATGTTTCCTAACAGCTGTGAAGATCCATTCCATACCTTCACCTACACTGCAAACCTTTTTGCCAGGATCTCTATGGTATAGTGTATGATATTGTTATTAATACTTATTCAAAAGATGGTGTTATGAGAAGCCAAATGTATAATTTTCTATTCATGGCTTTTCACAAAACCAGCCTATTTTCTGATCTTACTTACTCTGTCTGATATCGTACAAATCATCTGAGCTTGTCTGGAAAACTAATTTTGTGTTACTTCTTGTTCAGAGTAGTAAGTTCTAATTTTTGTTTGGTATGCATGAACTGTGTCTGGATTTGCCATGCTTTTTGTTTTTTAATTTCCTTAGGGTATTGTAAATTGTGGAGAGCATTGTAAGGGTTGGAGATGATAGCAATTTTTTTTGGTAATTATATTTAAATTATAGAAATTAGGACAACTGTTCAAAAGTCAGGAACTGTTAGTCCAGGGTGAGCCGTCAATGCTACATTCAAATTCAGACACATAGTACTAGGACAGTCGCAATTTAAAAGTGAATTTATTGAAACTTAGTCACCTGACTGTCAATTTCTGAAAAAAATGAGTTCAATGAACACGTGTACAGTTTTGCCATTGACCAATCTGTATGTGTCATTATCAATTTGAGTATTTACCGAGTGAGATTACCCAGGCTTGGAAATCGTTTCCATATTCTGATTCTTGCAAGTTATCCCATTTTAAATCACATGAGTGTGTTGCAGGATCAAGCTTTCAGTTTTCTGTGTGGCTGATATTGTTTTAAATTGTAAGCTTTATACTGTTACAAGTAAATCAGAAAATTTAAGGCAACATCTCTTAGAGTTGTCTTAGGCTGCTTATATTTCAGTTGATTTGCATAAACCCTGCTTACTTCTTTCTTATTCAGCATAAAATAATATTTATATTACTAGAAGAGACTCATAGAGGGCTATGGGAGGCACTTTGCAGTAGCTGAATAGTGATTGGCTCTTCACAAGTTCCTGGTTTTAAATTGAAGTAATTTGAAATTTTGTTGAACTCCACTCCTTTAAGCACCAGCACAAAGGTGATAGCCGAGACTTGTGTGGCACAGCCGTGCTCCTCTTGGCACATATGCTGTCAAGCATTCTGTGTGATAGCTCTTTTTGCATTCATAGTGAAAATTGATTTAGGATTGTCAAAATAAATGGTACAATTATCCAAATAAATAACACAACTACTAAGTTAAAGTTTGACTATGTTCCTGACTGTGTGATTCAAAAAAATCATTTGATTATGATTCATTAATGTAATTGTGTGGCCTGTCAAACCACCTGACTTTAAAAGTGACTCATTAAAATGTAGTTATGTCAAATGTCTCTCAGTGAACTGCATTCCTAAATGTTTTCATTTTAGTCTCTCATTTTCTGTGACATGTAAGAGAGATGTTTGCTACCTTCCTTACGTGGCTGGAGGCCACGTCCAATAGGGCTTGTTTCTTCAGTATTGCCTTGAATATTTTCAGATCTAACTTTTAGTTCCTTCCTGATTTTGGCTGACTTTATATAGAGGATATTGTGACTAAAGTGTTGACGATCTTTGGATTTAATCACTTTACTGAGTGGAATTTTGCAAACCTGTATTGTGCAATTATTCTTTTTTTCTGTTTCTATCATCAACGTTAATCATGACTGTGAATAATTGGGATCAGGAAGTTCAGACTAGATTTCCACTTAAAAGGTGTGCCCAGTAATCATGCTGATCTCAGAGGATAAAAAAGATTAATTACTGTACTCATCCTGGCTACTGCTGGAAATTTTGCTAGAAGAAACAGAGAGAAAGAGTGCAAAGCAATTAATTAATTGCTCTGTGTATGTTCCACTCCTAGTTCTCTTGCTCCTTTTAGTATTTTGGAGTGTTAGGATTTTTTTCTGAAGCTTTTATGATCACTTGTGAGTATTTAACCACTTTTGAAAAATTACTTAACGAATATAATCTGTGGCAGACAAGTCCATTACAGTATTTCCCCCCCCAGACTGTGAGATTAGTAAATCACATTGTAAAGGAAATAAAATGTCTATTAGTCTTTTCCCTCCACAGCAGATGTGGTATCTTACATGCAGCAGCAGTAGAGTGGAAATGTAAATCCATAAGAAAACATTAATTTAGAAAGCATGTACAGTGATTTATCTACCATTTAATGGAGAGTGAAACAGGTGCTAACCATGGCCAGCATTTTGTACAAGACTCACTTTATTTGACTGACGTTTCCCCCTTTACATTAAAACCACAACCAACTGCAGCACACACTGATTTTACACAGGGCCTGTCAACTTCATGTAAAACAGATCAGTGCATTTGAAAATAGTGTTTCCTACTCTTCAAGTACACCTCTGAGGAATGAAGGTGCCAGTTTTAGGAGAAACCACTTAGAGATAGTGCAGGAAATGGAAGAGACAAGAAGCAACGGTGTGGCTGGCAGTTCAGGGCTGGCCAGCAGCCCATGCAGAAGGACCCAGCTGAGTCTCTGCTGCTGCCCCAGAGCTGTCGGTGGCACTGTGGGGTCTGACGGAGTCAGGTGATGGGTACCTGAGAGTGTGTGTGTGCGCACAGGCTCCTGGGCACTGCAGCCACTCCTCCATTGCATGGCAAACCCTCCCTCCCACCCAGCAGCAGCAGTGGGAAGGGATACAGATGCCATAACATCCTGACCAAAATTCTCAGCATTTGTGGTCGGTGGCTCTTTGCACTGCCTGCCCTTGTCCTTGGGCTGCTACTCATGCTCCTTGCATTTCTTACTATTAATGTGGCACTCTTTTATCGCAGTTCCTTAAATAATGCAGTGGAGCCATTTGGTCTTTGTGCAGATATTTTTATTAATTAAAGCATCGATTACTATCATTTATTAATTATTATACCATGGCAGATAAGCCCTACCCAAAATTATGACCCCATTGTACCAGGCAGTGATTCAGCAAACCCCAGAATGTTCTTCTGACCAATAGTTTTATAGTTTTTACTTTTCTGTTTTATAGAAAGAAGTTGAAGGCAGGGCAGGAAGATACATCTTTTTTAATGTCACATAGGAAGACTGTGACAGAATCTGGAATTTAAGACCTTATTAATCTTAGTCCACTGCCTTAAACAGAACAGCATTTTCTTTCCTTACAGTAGTTAATATTATTTACTTAGCGTAGCTAAGCTTTCTCCCTTGCTTGGTAAGAAACACTATTAAACTATGGTATAAGAATACCATAAATCTAAAACAATTAACATATTCACTTGGGCAAAGACTTTGTGGTTTTAATATTTAGAGGATGAAAAGAGTATTTATTTTTGCTGTAAAGCAAAAATGTGTGTGCAAAAACTGTATTTGCTTGTGTTTTGCTTTTCCCCTGAAGGAATGAACCAATTGCTCCTCTCAAGCAGAGCATGACATACTGGAGTAGATGTTAAGAGAAAAAATTAGTCAAAGTTAAAATAAATAGTTACAGCAAAAACAAAACAAAAACCCTCTACGGATTCAGGAAACTTGAAGTGAGACTGTAACATGTCAAGAAGAAAATCACAATACGAATTTTCTATGTTATAAATGATACTGCTCTGCAAGGAAGGATTATGTAGATCTTTCTACTTCATTAGGGTGCATTCACCTGTGAGATTATGGGATTCCCTACAATCCAAATGCAGTTATACCCTCCTGTAGATGTCTGAAAAACAACTCCATGGCAATGCAGGGGGAGAGGAAGAAACCTAACCAAAATAATATTGACTTTTATTATTTGCAATTTATTTATAGAGGAGGAGGAAGAGGAGATAAATGCTGCTTCTCAGGCCTTGTATTTACTATGCTCTGTGAATGTTTTGCAGTGCCACAAGCCATATGAATACATTTGTTCTTAGCAGTTCAAACCCAGCTCTGTAAGGCAGTAGTGGGTTCTCGGGTTCAGCAATGCCCCATGGCTCAGCTCATGACCTGCACTCACACTGCAGGGCTTTGCTAAACTTAGCAAATTTGCAACTGTGAGTTTTGTAAACAGTGTTTGTAGCATCCTAGAATGGTTTGGATTGGAAGTGACCTGTAAAAGTCATCTAGTCCAACCCCCTGCCACGAGCAGAGACATCTTCAATTAGATCAGGTTGTTCAGAATCCTTTCCAACCTGGCCTTGAATGATTTCAGGAGTTTAGAGTCTCTGCAATTCATTATACCCAAACATTATTACCTTTGTCAAGTTTTTGGGTCAAAAATGTCTGGTATATAAAGACTAGAACTCCATGTTTATGGGTGATCCTTAAGACTATTTAAACAAAACCATGTCAAAATTGTGACTGTAGATAAAAGTATCACATCTCCAGGAAAATCTGTTTTGGAACATTTTTAATGTTGCTACTAAACTTCTCTTGGATTGTATTTCCACATTGGTTTTCCTACTTGTTCTTTTTAGTCAGTGTGCAGTGCAGTGGGAAGGGCTGTCAGGTACGAGGGATCTCCAGTAAACACACCTTTCTGAGGAAATGGAGTAAATGGACTAAATATCTCACAGGCTCGCTGCTTGCCCTTGGAAAAGAAAAGAGCTTGAGGACAAATGGCACCTGGCTAGAAGAACTGGAACTGTGAGCAGCCATGGCTGGAAAGAGCCTGGGGTATGAGAAGGGCATGCAAGTCACTGCCACAATGTCCTGGTGGCTCTGAACATGTAGGAGGGGCTTCTCAACACGGGGAGTTTGTGCTTATCTGAGAGCACTTTGTGAACCAAGGACAACTTACATAGAGGCAATATATGTGGCTTTGTGAAACTGTATCTAGTAAAATACATTAGCTCTCCTTGAAAACTTGGCCCTGGTAGTGGTCTCAAGATACTACCTTTAATACAACAGTTTTGTGCATATCACTGTATCTGCATATTTATGTGTACAGAGACCCTGCTCTTTGATCCTATGTAAACTTTGCTCAAAAAATCCTTTTTTCATCTTTTGGTGTTTAGTGTTTTCAACCTGTTTTCTATTCCATGTTTTTCTCCATCTCCTTTGCTTGTCACCATGCTGACAGCTGGCTCCATGTGCTCCAGAGGGATGTCTGCACTTGCAGGGGGAAACCACAAAGGTCTCAAAGAGCACTTTATTGTAGTTAACCAAGGCATCAGGAATACCTCTCTCTTCTCAAAACAGAAAGAAAGCCTGAGAAATGGAAATCTGAAACTCTGAGAAAGAAATTGTTCGATTCCTACTTCTTTACATAAATTTGATGTCTTTGAGTAGGTAGCAACTTTTAAAAAAGAACAATCTTAGTCTCGTTGAATTGAATGTACATGTATCAAAGGACATTATTTACAGAAGGGAGCTGTAACGGCAACCTGAGAAAAAAGATTCTCAGGCAGAACACAAGGATGTTTGAAAGCCATACTGCTGTTCTGTCTCCTGATTTGTACAGGGGGTTTTTGCCTTCATTTTAACAAAGAATTGGTTAAGGCAAGGTACAGTAGAGGTTTACAAAAGAATTAACAGATAGAAAGGAAAGCAACTCACTCATAAAAACTGGTACAGAGTCACAATTTAAAATTATCTGGCATTTAGTAAAAGAAAACAATTAAGTACTTCATGCACTACTTCATGTAGAACTTCAAAATTAAGTTCTGTAGAATTAAATTGCAGAACTTGCTACCATGGGACATCATACATTTCAAGAGGAGAAATGAGCCACAGTCTGATTGGACAGGTTCATTAAAAGAAAGAAAAAGAGACCTATTACCATCTCTCAAATTCAATTTCCCATTTATAGAGTCCCTAAGCAGTGGGTTGCCAGGCTCTGGAAGGTACACCATGGCACTGCTGTGGGTAATTGCCACTGTCAGCTAAAAGATACTGACACAATACTATATCTTCTGAGGGCCTTTGCAGCATGTATGTATTTTTGCAATTAATCCTAGAAAAAAAAAAATCCCTGAAGTAAATAAATCTATATCCTTGGTGGAGGCGGAGATGGAGGAGAAATGGGGAGGAGGTTATGAGAAGTACTTTTAAGGATTTCTTTAGTGTTGTTTCAGACTCTTGGTTCTGTGGTCTTTCCATCATAGGTTCTGTGCTGATTGCACAAAAGGTCACAGAAATCCTTGGGCAGTAACAAAAAATTTAATAAATCTTGGTCTGATTTTTTAGGGCAAAATAATATGTTTCATTTTGGATTATTTATGAGACAAACTGAATCTTTCTGCAGGAACGACTTACAATATGTTCCCTTGAGAGAGCTCTTTTTCCTGAGAATTCCATGGTGGGAAAACCAAGCTGGGGAGTAGGAGTACACACTATTGTGCAGATGCTGTTACCTTTCCAGCATCAGCCTCTTTCACCAGATCAGAGCAGTTGTTCTACTAAACAGTAGTAGTACATTATCTTCCTTTTGCCAAGTCCAGGTAATCCCTTGAACTGTGTCTTGGAGAAGAGGAGGCTGAGGGGAGACCTTCTTGCTCTCTACACTCATCTGAAAGAAGTCTGTGGACACGTGGGAGTCAGTCCCTTTTCTCACATACCTAGTGACAGGATACGAGGAAATGGCCTCATGTTGTGCCAGGGGATGTTTAGATTTGGTATTAGGAAAATTTATTCTCAGAAAGGTTTGTCAAGCACTGGAACAGGCTACCCAGGGAAATGGCGAAATCACCATCCCTAGAAGTGTTCTTGTGGGTATGGCACTTGAGGCTGTGGTTTCGTGGTGATGCTGAGTTGATGGGTGGACTTAATGATCTTTGAGTCTTTTCCAGCCTTAAAAATTCTATCATTCTGTGATTCAGTAGCATCAAACAGAGAATCCTGTTCTACATTTTTTGACCACAGCACTTTGTTTTGCCTATATAGTGTATTTGCTTAGAGTTCCAGCTGGTTTTTCCTTAGACCAGGAATACACAAGTTGGTTTGTGCTGTAGACCTTAGCATATCCTGCTGATGAGCTTTTGAATTAGCTGAGTCTGTCAGAGGACCTGGTGGGTAACTAGGGATGGATGTTTGAGGGAGTGATAAGACATAACTGGAAAGAAGTGACTGACCTATGTGCAAGAAATGGAGGGGGTTTGTAACTACAGCTTGCAGTTTGCGATCATAAAACCAGGCAGAAACAGAGCTGAAAAAGTTATCTGAAAGCATTAAAATATAAAAATTTAGCACAGGGCAAGACAAACTTGTGTAGCCAGAAAAAGTTTCTAATGAAGCTGGTTTTACTGCATCTTCCTAAGATTGTTTTCTCATTTGAACATTTTTAAAAATGCTCTCTGACTGTACAGGTATCTTTGCATTCACCCGGTTTTTTGTGTGTAACTCCAGTTCATAGACTGTCTTGGCAGAAATTTTAATGTAATCAAGGTGCTTATATTAGACCATTGGAAAACACAACAAAGTAAGACAGATTCCAAACTAATTTTTGAAAAAATGTTTTGAAAGGGTGAGCTTCTGACAGCTTGGAAAATGAAGTCACCTATGTGGACTGGATATCTGTTCATACAGAAAAGCCTAGTTTGGATTTTGGTGTTTTTTGGGTTTTTTTGAAATCACTTGCTATTACTGAATGTGTTGAAATGGAAGGGGACCTGTATAGATTGCTGGAGATTTCTTCTATGAAACTTCCAAAATAAACATTGAAAGCACTTTTGAAGTAGGTCACAGCATGCTGAAGAAATCTATTTTTTTGGGAAAACTAAATTAGTTTCTTTACTGTGATTAGTCAATGAAGTTGAGAATTTATTATAAAGACACCATGATGTGTGGAGCTAGATAGTTACACACACATATATACTTCATGATGCAAAATCATCTGGGAAGCTGAACTGAAATGTCAAAATGCAGTACATATTGCTGCATCTTGGATATAAATACTGATGCATAGTCTTTTAATAATCACATACTGAGCTTCTGCAGTGTATCTGCCTAGGCAGCTGCTTTTCTGCCAGAACTTCCATTTTTGAGTTGTCAGAAATTACTTTCATCTAGAGAAATTTTAGACATGCAATATCTTTTGAGAGGACACTGTACCTATTAAAGTCAGTACTCAATAATGTTTTCATATTGAATAAAAAAATTAGCTAAGCTAAAAACCCTGAAAAAACCTAAAACTTTAAATGTTGTTTCCCTGCTGATAGGCTGACAAAACCTAACAGCAGGCTGTGAAAGATTTTATGAAGAAAACCAAACCAGACAATGAACTCCAAAAGCCCCCAAGATTTGCTCTGCTGACTACCAGGGAAAGTTATAAGCTTTAAAATATTTTTTTTTCATTTTCCTCCCCAGCAACTGAAGTCATTCTCCAAATCTGAAAGAAATGAGTGGTAGTATACTTGAAACGCTGGAGAATAGCTGTCTAGTTCAAATTCCATTCTATGACTGAATGTAATTATTTTTAGCACATATTTTAATGAATATAGCCTAGATTAAATGGCTGTGGTGCTTATGCTGTAAGCACAGAAAACTGGGAGTCCAACTGATAAGCAAAGAATGTTTGTTTATGAAAAATTATGAATGATAATATGTACAGCTGAATTCTTTTGCCTATATACAATTTAAAATCGAAAGGTTTGTACTGTAATACTGAAACTTGTCGTCTTTGCTGAAACTCCAAGTGAAATCAATGACCAAAGTTAGTGCAAGTTTTCATCTGGACAATGCTTGTTCCATTTCATAATTATTACTGTATTCCAGAATGTCATTATAGCTCCATTATGGAAAGACTATACTCCATGGCTCTGATTCTAATCTGAAGGTAGGGTAAATTAGGCATGAGGTCAGTGAAGTTACAGCTACATAAAATGCAGCAGTAAAGCCTGTCCTGCTGTCTCTGAGCTGGGGAGAATCAACCTAGAAACGATCTTTCTCACGACTAAGTTGTGGCTGTATATTTTATTTAAAGTGGGAAGAAAGCAGTAATGGTCAAGGCCTAATGTCACTTTGATCTTGATTCATTGTCCCCTGTCAGGTCTGTAGTTTCCCTTAGGCCACAGGCTGCAGAGCAGGTTTGGTAGTGAGTTAAATCCTTGGAGACGAGAGGAATGCACACACAGCAGGACGATAATCTTTCCAACTATGTCTTTGCACTCTGAAAGTTAAAGAGAGAAATGGTTGAATTTCAAAGCTGCCCTAGAGCCTTCAGACCAAAGATTAATGGAAGAAATTCCCTTGATTCCCTGAGACACTTCAGCACCATCAGCCATTGTTTCTGTGGAAGCTGGTGTTCATTTGGGAGACCAGTGGGTCTAATGGATATGAGGACATCTGCTGAAACCTGCAGGATTTCATTATTCTAATAAGTTACATATGAACTTAACTATGGATGAAAGGCTAACAAAATTCATTGTTTAAAGTGAAAAAAAAATATACAAAATTTTTGCAGTACCTCTTGGATCCTGCCTTTTAAATAAACACTCCCTGCTTTATTTCCAGGACATTAACAGGTACAAGGAACGTGTATATAATATGTTAGGAAGCAGTTTCATTCTACAGTTGGTTCACTGTGTAGTCTTATCCATCATCAAGTTAAAATGTGTTCTAACTTTTACCATCACATATCTGACTACCTCCTTATTAACATGATCAAGACTTGTTCTATGATAGCAGGTGGCAAATCAGTTTTTAACAATCTTACTCACTGAAAAAACTAATTACTTCTGTACCTTTTTCAAAGGTTTTGTTTTAAGCTATTGCTTTTCATGCTGCCCTTGTTATTTTCCGAATTCTTTTTGTTAACTGCAATCTGTGATTGCCAGACTGCAGATAGCCACTAGTTTGGACAGATAGAATGAAGTATTTTTCAAGTAGGTATCCATTAAAAGGGATTTGTCTCTCTCAATTATGTTATTTATATTATATAAATAAACATTACAGTTGAATTAAATGAGAATTCTTGTTGTAGATAACAATCTCTGGATATTTTAAAATTATTTTAAAGTTTTTTAAAACTTTTTAAAAAAGTCTCTAAACCGGTGTAGTCAGAGTTCAGGTGTGTATCCCAAAAACTTAGCTGCAAGGAGCAGGCACACACAATGAAAATCAAGATAAAGATGTGTTTAATTTTAATTGAAAATTAATCTAATTTGTGACACTGGTATAATTAGAAATATAGGTAAATACAGACATTTACCAAAGAAGGAAACTCCAGATTTCTCTGGTTGAGAAACATATTTGCCAAAGTAAAGGAAACAAAGTCTGGGTGTCTGAGTTACTATTTGTTTACACCACACTAAGTTATCTTGCAGTGAAATTCTCAGATATGTAACTAGAAATTTAACGTTTATCTGGCCAATATCCAAGGAATGACGCGGTATAAGAGCTTAGCAAAGGACTGAGGGGCAAACTCTGAAGCTGTGTAATGTGTATTGTAAGTGAGGAAATACTGATGGTTTTCAAAATAGGAAAATACTTTTCATTATGAAAAAAAGATCCATTTTTGGCAGAATAATTGCCACCAAATGTTAATTAAGAATTTTTAACATCCGTAGGTATGTGTAGTTGATGGGCTGCTGTTAAAGAGATATTTCTGTTATCTACTGCTGACCTCTATTGGCTTATTCCCACTATATGCTGATGTTCTAGCACTGTTGCTTTCCTCCCCTGGGAATTATGAGCTTATGTTTGATTTAATTTAGGGAGTTTTGTAGCAGGATGACAAACACTTGAGCATATATTTATATTTCTTGTCATGCACAAGTACACCCATTAAGTTACTTTTCAGTATCAGGTAAGTCAATGGAAAAGCCATTATCTTGAAATAGTGATTAGGTAGGAGCTTCTCATGTCTATGAATTTACAAATATGCTTAAATGGTTTTACTGAGATGTGGCCCTACATATACTACACTATAAAAATGAAAATAAATGCCACAGTTGCAGTTTTCTTTTGCCTCTGTTAGTCAAAAACTACTTTTGTTTTAGAAAGGATAATTTGGCAAATCATCAGACTGTAACATAGTCTAATTGGTTTTGAAGTCACAACATAAAATTTAAATTGGAGAAGATATTTAACTGTGTAAAATATTCTGTTCATTCCCTCATAGAAGTCAATGCCATAATGCTATTTTCTGAGAGTTTGCTCTAATCACTTTTCAACTCTGTTTCTGGTTGATGAGAAACTCAACATGACCTGGCAATATTCCCTGGCAGTCATATCCTGGGCTGCATCAAAAAATGAGTGGCCCTCAGGTCGAGGTTTATCTTGGATATTAGGGAGGAATTCTTTCTGTGAGGGTGATGGAACAGGTTGCTCAGAGAAGCTGTGGGTGCTCCATCCCTGAAAGTGTTCAAGCTCAGTCTGGATGGTGGGGTTTTGAGCAAGTGGTCTAATAGAAGATGTTCCTGCCCATGGCAGTGTGGGCTGGAACTAGATGGTTTTAAGGGCCTTTCCCCACCAATCTATTCTGTGATTCTATGATTTGCATACTTTAAATCATCTTTCTGATATTTGTGCACAGATATGTAATTTTATTTGCTTTTGGAATACCAATAGAGTCTTGGATCAGTTCTTAGACTAAAGTCACCTCCAATGAAAAATGAAAGTAATGACGATGTTCTAGCTTATACTGAACAGATCTCCCACCCCCAAAACAAGATTTTTGTAAGGCCATTCTTTTGGTGTTTCAGAAGTGGAGACTTTAACGGAGATCTATTTTCCAAGTTTGCTTTTAAGAGAGATAGAGGGCCTAGGGTTAGCTCGGTAACAATGTACACAACCCTATGGAGTGCATGCAATAGGTACAACGATGCTCAGGGTGCACTTTTTAGAAGAATCCTTGGTTTAGAATTATTTTTTAAAGTAGTTGCTTTTAAAATTAATTTATAAAAGCATCTGTAGGATTTTCTGCTTAGAGTACTGAAATGGAATTTCAGATCTTAATGACTTCACTGTCTGGAGAGGACAGTTCAAGGAAATGAATGTCTAAGAAATAGGTTTTACGTCATGGTAGCCTATAAAAGCATGATGATTCTCCATATGAACCTTCTGTAATCACTCACACCGGTGGGAGCAGATCAGGCTTCAATGGCTACACTGGGCTCAGAATGTCAGAGAATCAGGTCCAAAATAGTTTGGGATTTTCTTCTTTGATTCTCTCCAGGGAAATGCAGGAAATAGCACAGAGAGAACGAATAATAAGGCTTAGGAAGTGCTTAGGGAATGCTGTATCCCTCTGGGTGAATTATATGACACATGCACAAATAAGAAATAATTTTTCTTATTCTGTCTTAGACCTGCCAGAGAAAGACCAGGACATTTCTAATCCATTGGGATTCCTTCAGATCTAAAACTATCCCATTGTCATGTAGTCTTAAAAAAAGCAGGAGATTCTCTTTGAAAAATAGCAGAAACTGCTGTTCTGGCTATTCTCTAGTGAAAGTTCTGTTAGGAAGAAACATTTCAAAGGTCATTTCCATTTCTAGAGAAGTATTTCTTATTTCTTGGCTTTCCCAGCAATCAAAACTTTGCTAGTGCTTACTAAGTCAAAAATATCTCATTGCATAAAGCTGGATTTAACTGTGTCAAAATTCTTTATAGACCGTGATTATTAGTGCTCTTGCTATATGCTGAATATTTTTCCAGCTGAGTATTCTAAGCCAGTGAAACTCTAACGATGGGGCTACTTATGGTCAAAACTAAGGTTTAGGCTTTGGGTACATAGCCAAGATAATGAGTAGCGGGGATCAGAAAGATTTGCTGAAGGTGAGGTAAGGGTCAACCAAGTATCAGGCAAACAAAGCATGACAGCTTTGAACAAGGCAAAGAACCGTGGTGAAAGACACCCAGAACTTGGATTCGGGTGGATGTGAGGATCAGGAGCTAAAGTTGAGCAGTACTGACTCCATGCTGGGCTGACTGATCTGCTTTGGAAACCTATTCCCCAGGGAATGGTGGTACCTACATCTCCAGCAATCACTGTGGGCACTGTGTGGTGTTTGCCTTTCTGGAGCCTTCAGGAAATAAGTTTGGTATAAGAACTACTCCAGAGCAGGGGAGATTGGAGTGTAACAGCCTCTGTGAGCACAGCCTGCAGTGGCTGCATTACAGTGAATGGAAAAGTGCCACCAGACAGGTGAATCTTGTATTCTTTTTCATGGGTTGCATCCTTGGCTCACTGGTGACTGAAATTTCCAGTTATTTCAAGAGCTCTATTAAACTTTGCATTAATAGCTGGTAATCTTTATTCACCAGATCACTACAGATGCAACTAACCATATTTTATCATTAGGATAAGGACTTTCAAAGTGTCATGTTTAATCTTACCTCATAAGGTATTCCATGACTGTTGTAGGCATATGCTAATGATCTAAACACTGTCTTTTCTGAGTTTGTTTGTTTGTTTGTTTGTTTTCCCCAGAGGGAGCTTTATATTAATATTATTTTGTTAAAAATATATTAAAGAATTTCAGGAGAAATTTACTATTTACCCCTGAAAACATTATTAAATTAAAGCAAGAAAAATCACTTTGCCATTTCCTTTTCTTGTTTGAGTAATCATCCTTGAAAAGCTTGAAATTAATAGAAAATGAAAGTCTGAAAGACTGCATTTTCGACTCAGACTGGTTTATCTGATTCCCATAAGAATTTTACATATTAGATTTCTCTGTGTGTCTCTGCAACTATGCAGTTTCATAATGGTAATATAAATACCCCTGCACTGGCTTCAGAATAATATCAAAGCCAGTACTGAGAAGCATCCTTTAGGCTGATACAGCTCAGCTTGCAGGTGGGGAGAATTCTGCTTTAGAAGCCTCTACCCATTTCTTACAGTGATTTTATGTGGAACGGCAATGAGCATGAGGCGTCATACAGCAGTATGATGCTGTTAAGGTACAGGTTTAGAAAACTCTGATTGTAGTTGTCTTTCAAGCTTACATTCTTGTTTAGTGGTATTCCAAAAATGTAGAAAAACTACCGTGCACTGAGAGTCTGTTAAACCTCTGGCAGCAGTGTTTGATATTTTAGTCTTGTAGACAGCAGTGAGTGAATTGTGCTAATTAGCACCACTGCTCCCCTGCTCGGGGGTAGCAAGAATGTTTCTTGAGAAAAATGTCTTTTATAAGGTATCTTTTATACATTGGATGTGTAAATTTATCCTCTTAAAATATTTATAATGGAGGGATTGTGTAACTACTCTGGGATAGGTTTGTAAAGAGCATGGAGCCATGTGGCATGTGCAGTGGGTAATTGGGCCACTGGTGAGAGGGGCAGAAAGCTCTTTGTGTTTCCCTGTACAACTGCCAGAGCTACATAGTTCACAGGAAAAGTAGTCTGAGGAAAGCCTTCTGCATTCTGTAGGATTCAGTCTTGTGGAGTGGATTAAGCTTTCAGAGCACACATCATAGCAATAGACATGCATGAAGTTATGAATTTAGAAAATCTGTCCCTCAGACATGAAGGAAAAATGCAAGCATCAAGTAATAAAAATCACCCTTTCCCAATATCATCCCTGTCGTTCAGCATTGCTCTAAACAAGTCTAACACCTGTATGACAAGAGATGTGTAATTCTGTGTTTTCTTCTTCAAATGCATTGGCACTCAGAAGTTTCTGCCAGCATTGCTGAATACACCGAGGGCACTCGAGCCCTATGAAAGGTTCCAGTGCTCTGTGTGTTTGCTGCACTTTGTGGCTATAGGAGGTGTTTTCCCGGTGCTGTGCAGAAAGCTACAAGAGTCTGATGTATTCTTGAGAAAGCCCTATTGTTCCAGAAATAGATATAATGGCTATTTGTTTTCACCACCTTCACAATCCACATGCCGTACATTCAGGCAGTTTCTTCTTCTTTCTGCTTCATCTGGTCATGGTTTATTAAGTGATGACTGGGGAACAGTGGGTAACACATGGAGAATGCAGTTAATTAGTATTAAAAGTGCTGTTGCCAGAAGAGCATCCATCCATCTGACTGGGTAAATGTATGTCCAAACTCAGTTTGTTTTATTCGTCAGTGCTATCAGTCTGAACCTGTACAAGTAAAATAGTTGATGGATAATATTTAGGCCAATGTCCTCCCCTATATTAGAAAAGCTAAAAGTTTCCTATGACTTAAACTTTGCTCTATTGTCAATATTTTCAGCCTTACATAAAAGACATTAAGAGCCACACGCAGTTTCACTGTCACGTGAAATAAAGTCCCTGAGAACATTTGCTTATGCTCATTGACACAGGATTCTTTACCTTCTTTATGTGTCTGGAATCAAGCAGTAGGAGGAGGAAGGTTTTAATGTCTGAGGTACAGAAAAAAGGAAGAAATTCCCAACCATTGACAGAATAATAACACTTGTCCAACACTTGTAAAAGCTGGAAATCTGGAAGAATTTCTTGTGTGAAATTAAATTCAAAATCTCCAACTAAACAAAAAGCCAATCAAAAATAGCATATTTGGATGTCACCTTCCATAGCTAGGAGAGAAATACTGGATATGATATTGAATATTCTACTTAAGCATTTATTCTAGTCACATTTTCCTCTTCCACATTTCCTTGTATTACAAAATAGTGAAGAATATATTCTTCCACAGATTTATTAAAAAAGAAAGTAAAAAACATGATTGTGACTACAGGAGGCCATGTTTTCACAAAACCAGATGGAGATAAACCGTATTGTTGATTCATGTAAGAGGGGAAAACATACTGGATTAACTGTTCTTTAAAAGTCTTTGCTTGTTTAATACAAATGAAGCTATTACTTACTTACTGCTTAAGTAGCTGTGTTAGCATAACAACATTGAAAGCTCTATTAGCAGCAGCTTTTACTCTGTTAAAAGAAATTCTCAATTTTTTTTATCATGCCACATTTTCATTCTTCATGTCATTGTTATATTTGACCAAAGTTCTGTTGGAGATATTCATTCTGTATGAGAAAATGAAGTATTTTGTATTGCTATGTTTCATGTTTAAAGAAGTAGTAAAGCATGCTTACTTTTTGAGGTTGAAATATTTTGTCTTGGAAATGAAAATAAGTCAAATGGACTTTGAATAAGATTGAAACATTTTATTATGAAATAATAAAATGAAAAATAGTAGTTGTGTCACGCTCTTTTATAGGAACAGGTCATCTGCATTATAGAACATAAACAGTCTCTTGAGCCTTATTGAAAAACACAGCCTCAGAAAGACCTTTTTGTATTTTCAAATAAAACTTTAACTCCTGTGACAGTGTTGTAGTATTGTGTTATGGAAAATTACCTTCCTGCTTCCTCATATTCTCAGGGATGTTCAGTATACTGAACAGACTTCAGTATTTCTGGCATTTCTCACTTGGGAGATGCCAGTAGTGCTATTGGATATTTATGCTTGTGTTGTGGAAGTGCTCCCATGCATGAAGTCAAACTGGACCCTTGAGAATAGTGTTACTCTCATTTCCAATGCAACCAGCTAAAGATGTTTGCAAAGTATCCAAAACTCCTCAGTTATACAGGAAAATAAGCTGTGAGTTAAATCACAGAGTCTATAAGTAACAACGACTTTACTTCTAAGCACAGCAAAGTAGTGCTTTTGTGCCAGTCACCCTCACCTCCAACTCTATCAGCTGATCTAAAGAGGTGCACCTCATTCTTCTGCTCTTCACTATGTAACATCCAGGCAGTCCCGTGGCGTAGTGGAGGGCACTCCGGTCTCCGACACCTGAGGTAGCGAGTTCGAGTCTCAGTACGGGCAGCCCCGGCAGCTAAATGCCTCTCTGCCATCCGATCCCCTCAGATCTCGGGTGCCAAGCAGGGTCAGCCCCGGTTAGTACCGGGTGCTGTAGATAGTCCTAAGGAGACTTCACTGTCACTGTCCAAGCTTGCTTGGCCATGGCAAATGAACCTTAGGACTTAAACGGTGGGGCCAGTTCTGTGCACGCTGTGCCTCACCTAAAAAATCCCCTACGCAGGCTCGGAGGGCACACGTGGGGTGAGCCCTTCCCAAATCTTCGTTCGCGAAGATTGGCCATTATTATTATTATTATGTAACATCCCTAAAAATATTCTGCTATCATTGTCTCACATTAGCATTGGGGCGCAGAATTACAAATCCTGAGGTAACATGGTCAAGGCTGTTGGAAATGATTCTGCCTGAGTTAGGAACAGAAATCAGAGCGTGTGCTGTCCCTCGTATAATACTCGTATACAGGGGATTTGATTGAGGAAATAGTCCAACAGAAAGTTGCCATAGTCCCTCTATGTCCACTTGGTTGGTATTTCTACATGTCAGTAAATTCTCTGTGATGCAGTTAAATACTCACTAATACTTACTTGCTATGGCAGTACTTGCTATGGCAGGTGTATGGAGAAGTGTGGGAGATGTTTAGTTTGGATTTTTGTTCTGGTTTTTTGTTTGTTTCTTCTGCCTGGGAACTGTGTGCAAATTAAGAATAAACAAGAAAAATGTGGTTTAAGTCACCATTTGATTTCCTCAGTAGTTAATTCACGTCCAGTTTTAATTGTAGAAAAGTGGCTGTTTCCTTGGCAGTTTTCACAAAGACAAGAGGAGTTGCAATGAAAGGCTGGCTATAAAGTGCTTATTCCTACAGGATTTCAGACTTTTGTTTTAAGTTTTAGGAGAAGAGCAGTTTTGCATATTTGTTTCAGCAGGCCTTTCATCTGCAATAATAATAATAACAACACTTAGCATTTTTGGTTTCAAAATGCCTTACAAACGACACCCCAATGATACAGTAAGCATTTTATTTGCCCAAGGCAATAAAGGGAGTTGCTGTCAGCACAAGGATTAAAGTGGAAAGGAGAAGGATGTGTATGGAGAGAAATATTTTCAGGACAATTTTATAACAGTTCCTTATTTCCTGTGAATGCCTCTTTTTTTCTTTGCCTTTTCCAATATATACATTTTAATACTGAAGAGCTGAGAGCAGTAGAAAAAAACATGAGGGAGAAGATTTCAAATTTGGGTTTGTTCATGGACTTCTCACCTTCCACAGCTCATTGGACATAGAAATTTAACACTTCTTTGTGGGACCTCAGTATCAGTCTTAACCCACCAGACCGAGGAAAATAATTATGGGGAGGTGAGAAGGAAACCCAGTGCTTGAGATTATTTGATGTACTGAAAACAATGTAGTATGGCATGTCCTTTAGTGAATAAGTCAGGGTGTAAAAGTTAGAAAGGAACTGCAATTCCATTGTCAGTGTCCCAAAATTTCAGTTTTTGTTTGTATCTAGAGAGGGCAGCAAAGAGCTACAGTTTGAAACCTCTGCAGCAGGTAACCTGCCCTGTCTGCTTTTTCTTTGATAACAGCCTTAAAATAATTCATCATCAAAGTATTTTTGAAGTGTTCTTCAGTTTTCTGACTCCAAGTATAATGACAAGTTTTTTGGAGGTAGCTCAAAGTTATGAGACAGGGTGGTCTGAATTAACAGCTTGACCACAGGCAAAGGATATTGGCAAATCCAGAAAGTCTCATAATCACAACCTAAGCTCAGTTTATCAGTCTCAGTGCCCCCAGGTAATTTAGGATATTAGAAACAGATTTTTTATTAAACCTCTGAGAAACCTATTCATTGTCAAATGTATTGCCCTGAAAGAGCAGGCTGGATGTGTACCCCAGATAGACTTAGCAGACATTAAACTGGTTTCATTGCTCTTCAGAAGGAAGTCCTGTTCCCTGGTGCACAAACACTGCTGGAGCAGATGTACTGTGGGCAGAGCAGATGAGTCTTCTGACAGTGAAGGAAGGAGGTTGGTCTCTGGGATATTTGGAGGGCAATTCCATGAAGGTCACATCATTAATGGAAAGGAAGTGGGTGCCAGTCCACTTTGCAGTGGTTTCAGCAGAGATTTCTCCTTTGGAGCAGAGATGTAAGAACAGTAGGACATTACTCTGAAGTCTAAACTCTTACAACATCTGAACTTTCCTTCATACTGTTCATTATTCCCAGCTGCCTGGCTTAAGTACAAATTTTTGTCCCAGGTGATGTCAGTCAGAATGTTGCCACTATTTTCAGGAAGGTTGGCATTTGAGCTTAGCATGTGTCCTTACTGAATGTGCTGAGTTCCCTCGTGCTCACCTACGGCACAGTTGCAATCTCTCACACTCACAGCCACCCCCAATAACCAGCTTGTACATTTTGTGGTGTTCAACTATGCCCAGCAGCCCAGACAAACTGTGGATTTATGCCAGTTGTAATTTTCCCACATTCTGGGACCTAAAAGGGCTCTGTTTTATCTGTAGTGTGCTGCTCATGGACTTTGATTCTTTAGAACAGGCTCAGAGCTGGCCCTGACCTCACGCGCTGACTAGAATTGATTTCCACAACATCCCTCTTGAAAGCAGGAATTTATATCATCTTTAAGTGGAAATTACCTGAGAGAGGAGGATCAGAAGGATGTTATCCATGTGTATAAATATCAGATGAGAGGTAAAGAAGGTAGAGTCAGACTGCTCAGCAACAGGACAAGAGGCAACAGGCCCAAAAGGAGATGTATGAAAATCCCTTCATACATAAGAAATATATTTTGTATTTATTGTTTAAACTGTTGGAGTGGATGAAAAATTGACACAGGCAGCTCAGAGAGCTTGGGGAGTCACCACTCATGAGATATTCAGAAGCTGGACATGACCCAGAGAAATCTGCTATAGGTGACCCTGCTTTGAGGAGAGGGTTTGGATGGGAGGATGCCTGGAAGTCCCTGCCAACCTCAAGCATTCCATAAGTCCCCACCCAGATCTTCTTGACTTGCTTGAAAAAAGTGAATGGTTGTGCACATCCAGTAAAAGCTGCATGAAACATTTGTTTAAATATAAAAATTATTACGCATTTTGAATTAGTTTGATTCTTTTCCCTAATAGTCTCAAAAAATTAATACCTTTTTTAAAAACATGTATTACAGTAACTGTTTAAAAGATGATCTCCTTATCCCACTGCCTGATTTCCATAAAGAAGACTTTTTTCTAATGTCTGCAAGACTGTATAAATTCCCTTTAAATATTCCATTTGATAATCTTCCTTCAATCATAAAGTTTTTGAACTTCAAAGGTCATTTGAAGGTCCTGAGCAAAAATAAAATATGAATTATGGTGGAAATCTGTCAAAGTCATAAAGAAAATTGGCATGCTTTTTCTTACTCTGTTTGTTTTATAATTTTGTGACATATTAAAGAAGAAATAAAATACAGCTTTTACAGAATTGTGGGGGAAAAAAATACTGATTTTTTGGTAGTCTTAACTGGACATTCCTTGAAGTCAAGATTACTTTTGCATCCTCAGTGCTCTAGTGTGAGAACTTTCCTAGTCAAGAAACAATACTAAAAATAATAGTTATTTAAAAAAAAACAGCATTCTTCCAGAGAGAAACAAAACTGATTCAGAAACAGCTTCAATATACTGCTTGGCTTGCATCAGAGGAAACTTTCAAGTGAGTTCTTTAGAAATCTCATCTCTCATTAATCATTCTTAGATGTTGGGCCTATCATTTGCATTACTTTCTTACTGTTGGCAGCAGCATTTTGAGTAATTGAATGCTGCTTTCATGTTCTGTCTCTTCATTGGTCACCCTATTTTTAGGCTAAACTTTCCTGACTGATTGTTGGTTTGGGGTTCCCTCCATCCTTCTGTTTACTGTCCTTGCTGCCATGTGGACTCTGTCCAGTGGTTAACATCTCTCTTGATGTGTGGACATGCACCAGTCATCCTGTCTGCCAGACAGCAGAGACTGCTACAACAATTTAGCATTGCAGGTTTCAAGTAGATGCAATTTCTTTCAAGACAGGGATTTTATAAGAGTTGCTCCCTATCTGAGCCTTCTTAACTTGGAAGCTTTTCAGGTCTTGAAGCTGGAAATGAGATCCTGGCCCTTGAGATGCTTGTGTTTATTTGGTACAGAGGGGAAGCTTCTCTTTTGTGTCCTTAAGGAGTTAATGTACTGGATAAGCCACCCTGACGCCCATCAGATCTTGAAAGCCAAGCAGGGTCAGGCCCGGTCAGTACTTGGCTGGGAGACCTTCTGGGAATACCGGGGGCTGTAGGTTCTAGTCCTGAGGACTTCACTGTCACTGTCCAAGCTCGCTCGGCCGTGGCAGATGGACCTGAGGAGTTAAAGGGTGGGGCCAGTTCTGCGCACACTGAGCCTCATCTAAAAAATCCACTGTGCAGGCTGGAAGGGCACACCCACGTGGGGAGAGCCCTGCCCAAATCTTCCTTCCAGAAGCCCAGCCATACACACACTGTATAAGACTGATTAATGCTTGTCACATCTGTCTAATTTTGATAATTTACCTGGGCTGAATGGATTTAAAGGGGATGTGGCTGATATGGCTCCTAGTAAAATGTTTTCCTTCTCTGTATTACTCTGAGATGGTTGATGTATTGACCAGTGCATAGTGAAACCATGGAAATACATGGGTCCTTTTGTACTACCAATTCAGTTATTTCTTATCCTAAAGAAAATGTGTAAGAAACTCTGTTCCTCATTACCCTTTATTTTGCTGCTTCAAATTCCCTGTCCACATCCCCTGTAATCACCTTGAGTAACAGCATTTTTTTTAAAGTGTATTTTCAGTTTGTTAGGATTTAGTGATGCTCTTCAGGATACTGGCAGTTCCTCCCAGCTTTTCTGAAAATTTCTGTTCTGTTACAGAGGTCTTTGCTGCTTCTGGTGATTGTTATTTTTAGGAAAGGAAAAGGAGTAATGTTGACTGAAGAGTATATACCCGCCCATAATTTTCCCTATATGGAGAGAATGTAAAGATGGAAACCATCTGCTGTCTGTGTAGCTGTCCTTTCCTCATGTTTCTGTCCTAAATACCCAGATAACATGACTGTGAGCATCTTATTTACATAAAAATCTTTTACTGGATGTGGAAATCTGAATTTTGAAAGGTAAGGCATAGGTCCACCATTATATGAGAGGAAACTTTTCCGTGTGTCTTCATCTGTAGAGCTACAAAAGTGCCCGTGTTGTTGTAACTTGCTGGAAGAGGAATTGGGAAAGAGGTGCTGGTGAGTGACCGGCTGGGATCCCTGAAATGGCATGACATGTTTCCATGGTGCAACAGTGTGAGAGAAGGGGCAAATCTGCTGCCTCTCTGGGCAGCCAGGTCAGCCTGATCTCATTAGCTCCAGTTCTGAGATAGCAAAGTAAAGGAATTGGAGAGCAGAGAGGGAGAAGAAGGTTAAGGATAATAACCCTTTTAATAAACCTTAGAAGTAGCCCCTGTTTAAAGACCAGTCCGAGGAGCAAAGTTCAAGCTATGTATTGTTATGTTCTTAATTGGCAAATAGAAGACAAGTCAAGAAATGAGCAGTTTAGGTTTGCTAATATCACTGGGTTTGTTTGTGTTGAAACTGATGTTTAAATTTTAGCGATTCACAGTTCTCTGTGTTTGTTTTAGTTTGTTTGAAAACAACTCAGTTTTATTGACTTAGAACACCTGAAATATGCCTAAAGGAAATCATAACAGAGTGAAACACTGTGTTAAGAAAACCAACCAAAACCTTCCTCGTGTTTCATCTTCCCATTCAGAATAAAAATGAATCGAAGAGAAAGGATCTGAGAGGAAAGTCAGAAGCCTTAGAAAAAGATAACTGTCCTTTGAATGAGTGCTATTTTTCATGTGACCTCTAGACTCTCTCAAAAATTGTTTTGACCCTTGTTATGACCAAGAAACAGTTAAGGAACCACAGGGGAATAGATATTATGAAAAACAGATTGCTTCAGTCTCAGATCAATCTTTTTTTAACTTCCTTGTTTAATGCTGCATAAAGTACCATTAAATCTCCCTCTAGGCTTTATGAATCCTACTTTGTAGGTGATAGATCTCAGGCATTGGTAGATAGTCAAGGACTGGTGAAAATGAATGCTGTAGAAAAGTTCAGGGGGAGACTGTGCCCTGAGGACACAACAAAAACCAAAGTTTAGTACCTACAAATTTGGAGCCATCTCTATTTTCTTGGTTTTCAAATACATCTCTAGCACCACTGATTTGCCAGCAATATATTCTGGGTGATTTTGCAAGTAAGTGTTTCCTGAAATGTCTTAATTATGTTTTTTTTCTTTCGTGATGGGATTCCACAAAGCCACAAGCATGCATTTTAAAATGTATTATTAAAAGAAAAGAAAACAGTCACCAAAGCTTCTCCAGTGACTAATGTTGTGTAAATACTGTCATGGTATGGTTGGATTTATTTTTAATTATTAGGCCAGCCTGGGGAAGTGCTGTCAGAGAGCAGTGATAGCCTGTCCATTGCTCGTTTGAGCAGAACAAAGAGCTTGACTTGGAGCAAGTTGCAATGCAGATAGTGTTGGCTGAGTTTATTCTGCCTTCTTTGTTCTCAAGCAGCAGAAATGTGATCTAGAGCTGCATTGGAATTTAATGCTAGAGTAGATTCCCTGCGGAGTTTTAACTCAGCTATATATATTTCTCAAATTAACTATAGCCTTCCTTTTATTGTTTAGTTATGGTTCTGACCATAGTTAGGAAATCATAATTCTAGTCTATCAGAGGTGTTGCTTTTATCAATCTATTACCTCCTTTACTGAGTATGTTTCTTAATTTATACTTCTTTTTCTTCTGAGAAGTGTCTCATTATATTCAAATCAGCATTGGATCCAATAAAATCTTAGGACTTTTTCCTCTACAGTTTGTTCATGCTTTGTTGCTTAGGTTTTCAAGGGGGCTACACATAAGGAAATGTTGTTAAAACAGAATTGGAATAAGCTGAATGGGAATAAATAACTTACACAATGCATATCTTACTGTATTGTCTTGCATGTAGTCTGTTGTCTTTTCTTATCCTCTACTGCAATAGCTCTGTTATGTTTTATAAACCCACTGTTCAGTCTGACTCAGTGTCACTGCTTTCCAGAAGTAGACGTGCACTAAGATGCCGGTTATTTTTTCTGTTTCAGAGTTGAGACAGATTGCTGCAATTATAAAAGGAGTTTATTCTACTTGTTTGAAGGAAACAATGACACACAGGATTAGCTTATGTTAAGACAGGTTGATATTTGGGGACAGTAGTTGAAACAACCTGAATAATTCCTCAAACTCAGAGAGCAGTAAATAGCCAGGATGTCACATTTGGAGTAGAACTCCATTGCTTGACTGTGGACATCTAATGTAATTTTAGATGTTCTGGAATATCTGAGGTATTTGCAGAGGTTACGTTGATTTGGCAGTGGAGCTAATGAAGACCTGTTCTGTTCCGATGTGCATCTTGGTGTCCAGGTGTTCAAGTGTCCAAGAACCAGGTAAAGTAGCCCGAGGTGTCTTCTTTTTTGGTGGGCCCTTCAAAACCGGCCCCACACTCTAAAACAGCACAACAGTCTTGCAGTAAAAGGTGGATCCCAGAAGCTTTGCTGTCCTTATGTCATCTCATTGTCTCTGCATATTGCCCCTTTATGGGTTTTGGTTGGTTGGCTGGTGGGGTTTTGTTTGTTTGGGTTTGTGTTTTTCCCACACAGTAGTGATGGTCTGCAAGCCATTTGTGAGGGAATACTTTCAGACCAGTTGAAACTTAGGCTAGTTTTATGTATGTGTTTATATAGATAGATTATAATAAATTTTAGGAGCCCAGATATGGACTCCTTAACCCACATCTTGAATCTCATGCCCACACCCTGGCTGCAGAGGTAACATACTGCTTTATGCAGGAAGTTCAGCACACTGAATGCAGCAGTGCACTGTGGCATCTGTGGGTGCCAAGGTATTGGGAGAGCCAAACTCATCTCAAACTCATCGAATTCAGAGGATTACTGTGGCATAAGCTGTATTTAGTGTCTAAAGGAGCTGTGCCGTTATTTCATTCAAATCTCTGTCAGATGAAATCTTCTTCTCAACCAGGCTTAAGTACATACATTTGAAATGGTTTAGATCAACAGCAACCAAAAAATTACTCAGAACTTGTTCTCAGAGTCTTGATGAAGAGGGAATGTTATGAAACCACACTGCACAATGTTGATTTTCTGCCTTTTGCACAAGCAAAAAGACATAGAAATGCCTGTGACCGATCTGGTACCCACAAATAGTACTTAACATCTGGATAGCAGAGCAGTTCTGGATGGACAGGGAGAGATTGCAAACCCAGAGGAGACAGATATGCAGAATTATTTTAACTGTACTTTTTGAACTTAGAAGGTCCTAGGGATTCAGAATGGAAACATAGGAAATATTGGCACTCGTTCCTTGCAGAGCACCAGGGTATTCTCACAGTGTAAAGGAGATCCCTAGCAGCTGTTAAAATATTAGAATTTAAAATGTTAATGTGTTTAATTGCAGGAAGTTCAGGAAGGTTGAAAATGTCACATACAACTTACAGTTCATTATTCCTAGGTGGAACTATGCAACTCATCATTGCAGCCATTTTAGTGAGTGTCAAATCTAATCCTCTTGAGAGAAGGCAGTTATTTTATAAAGGAATGGAATGGCAGAAAGGCTAAAATATTATTGTTCAGAGGATCAGGTGAGAAGAATCTGTTATTTCAGGCTCTGCACACGTATAAGTATGTTCATAAAATGACAAATGATCAAGGCAGCTTCCCCCTCATCTGAGAACCCCTCATCAGGGGCATGGTTACTGCATGGACTCTTCTTGTCACTTGGAAAAAAGCAGCAAGACACATGAGCTGATCTGCTTTTGTGGCTAAAGGAAAATACAGTGTATTACTTTAAACTTGAGTGAAAACTCCTGTTCCCTGTTGGTTATAAACACTCTTGTGGTGGTTTGAGCTGACAGATGGTATCTTGGTTAATCTCAGTAACTAGGTGGTGGGATTTCAGCCTGGAGAGGTCAATAGGGCTGCCACCCTCTTGTCTGCCTGGGGAGCTGAGGAAGCCTGTGGGAAATCTGAAGTCTTCACAATCTGAAAAATCCGTAAAAGTTTTAGTAAATATTTCAGTTTTCAACATTTGCAATGGAAATGCCACGGTGTGTTTTTGATGAAGTCTGCAACTCAAAGGTCTTGCAGTAAACTCAGAGAAATGTAATGGAAATCAAAAATTCTCTAATAAAACTGATAATGTTGTCTTAAGGTCTGTTTTTATTATCCTGTAAATTTTCTTCCCTTTTAGTCTCATATATAAAATGATTAAATCTGTTTGCATGAGCTACTTGGTGCCACCCTGGTATTGAGAACTGTGAATTATACAAGGAAATATTTTCTCATCTGTGAGTTAGATTAAATTAAGCCATATGTTCTGGAGTTTGTTGCTGTGATGCAATTGTATTTTCTGTGAAGACATTTTCACAGTCTTTCTTCCCAGAAGGCATAACTATTGAAAACCTTCTTTTTTTCAGAGTCTCTTTTTCATAACAGGGTGGAAATAAAAAGGCAGTTTCATGTGAGAAGCACGTGTGCACTAATGCTGCTAGCTTTATCCTTTCTAGTCCTACTTAGACTTACTTCCTTCACTACTTTAGTCAAGCACCTTTTTAAAAGTCTACCATTTCATTACTTCTATTTGGATTAGAAAGTATTATTAAGTATTTACAGGAGCTAGGATTATATTTTTTTGTTACTGACTGAAATTGTGATGGTAGCCGTCTATCCACAGGTTTTTACCTACAGCCATCTACAAGTTTCCTTCTCTTCATAAAAATTCTGAGAAAAATGCAAAGCAAATATTCACAGAAATTTGTTCAATTGAAAGTAAAGCATGTAATTTGAGCTCAAACATGCCTCTATTTTGATAATATCATATGAATGTCCTAGTGCAAAAGTTAAACACAGGGGTGTGCCTTCGCTCAAGTTCTGGTCTTTAAAATTATTCTCATTTTAAATGACCTAGGCTGGACTTCCATTACTCATCCCATTACCTAATCTAATGCAGAAGATATGGACCTCCTTAGTTAACCTGCTCTGAATTACATGTCAGGAGCAACCCATGATTCATCAAGATAGAATTGTGTTTCCAACATGTGTCTTAGAAAGGAATCTCTACACTGACTCTTATTTCCATATAAATGTTAAGGAAAATGGGAATCATAGAAAAAAATCAGTATTGACATAGCTTGTATAGATGCAACAAGATGGGCATTAGGAATATTGTCTTTAGCTCCTACAAAAAAAAGGGGCTTATTCTTTAAGATTTTGCAAATGTTAGTGTGACTGATTTGTTGTTGACATGGTTAATCTGGTATTTTTACATATCAAGTAATTCAACTGATATATTTTGTAAATTTGAAACAAATATTTACTATCTTATTAAATTATACAAAAAAAGTGGTGTAAATGAATGGCATAATAAAATAAAATAAAAATAACTATAATAATAATGTAATATCCTCCCCAGTTATAGATAAAATAGTCGGATACCAGTGCTTCTGGATGTGAACAAGGGCTGCAGAAAACAGCAAAATTCTTGCTTGCTTAGTTCAAAATTAACTCCACATTAATGACAGGCAGAAGTTAAATGCCCAAAATTCTTGGTTTCTCTCTTCCTTTCTCTTCCGCTGCCATTATTTTTGTCATTATATTGCACCTCCCTTGGCTCTTTAATCCCCTGAGACATTTCACAGTCCTGGTTTTCACATTCCAGCTCTCCATTTTTGCCTGTGCCTAGTCAGCTTTGCGTTCTTCATAATCTTTCCTGCTTTCATGCAGATGTGTTTCTCTCTCCACATCCCCTTATCTATTCGCTCTCAAATCTCCTTATCCTAGATTCAGAACATACACTAACCTTGCTCATGCTCCAATCTCCCACTTGCTTTCATGGTGCATGTGGCTTTCAGTTGCCCAGCCCCACGTATATGTCAGTTTGCTTTTTCTCTGCTACAGCTGTTTCTGCCCTGCTTTGGTATAGGATGATCAGGGAAATCTGAACAACTAGTGAGTATCAATGTGAAAGTCCCCTTTTTGTCACTTCCTACTTGGTGACCAAACTAATATGCTGTGACTCATTGCAGGAAGCTGAAGAAAGACTGACTGTAAGGTTTGCTGCAAGAAATATGTAGCAGTCCTTTTTCAAATCCCAGTCCCTAAAACCTTTAAAAAGTTCATAAGGACACTAGAAGAGCACAGATCTTGTGTGTTGAATCCATGAAGTAGCCTGAAAAATGCCACTGTCACTACTGGGAGTAATATTCTTTGTTATGTACAACTGTATTAACAGGTTTGTGTGGGGTGGCCCCAGCAAGAGCTCCAACCAAGGGTCTCCTAGCCTTCTTCCATGGCTTGGAAATGTGACTTTACCTGGTACTGACATAGTTATTGCCTCTTACACTCCATTAGTTCATAGATACGAGTGACTATTTAACATGCTGATGTGTGTTCTGGGCTTTTTGCCGATTTCCTGATTTACCATACCAAGTATGTTGCACCTATTCTCCATTTTTGAAGCAGAATTATTTTGGGAGGAATGTGCTAAAACTGTGTAACTTAGGTGAAAGAAAGATGATGTTGAACTGAGATGGTCAGCTGATACAGTGAGCACTCTGCCTCAGGTGAGGAAAGGTATGCTGCATTTATCAAATTTCAACTTATTCTAAAATAAATTAACATAGGAAAGCCACTGAGCTTTCAGGTGGGACTGGATTCTTTCCCATGTTCTGGCAATCAGGAGCAGTCTAAAGGGGAGCAAGTAGGTGTAATGTGTGTTGCCTTTCCTGCCTCACTGCTCCCCTCTTAGCATTCTCCACAGAGAAGTGACATGACTGAGTGATACAGCAACAAGGAAGGGAAACCTGATTTCTTCTGATGCTTGTGAAAATGTTTTTTGTTCCTTCCTAACAGGAATCTCCATTCTCTTGGAGATGAACAATTTAATGCACACAGGCACACTTTGCACTTCTGGTTAATATAATGTTGTTCAGATCCTGGGTGTCATGTCCATTGAATTCAGAGGCTTTACTGATGTAGACATACAAATACCCTGTGTCCTGGGATGCCTTTGTAAATGAATTTTTCTTCCTTTTTTTTTATTGTCCCATTCTCAGCGGCTGATTTGTGTTATTCAACATCTGTTGCCTTTTATCACAGTGAATTTCGGCAGAGTGATTCCTTTCAGTTTATATATCCTTCGTAGTGGAGTTATAGAAGGAGCAGGAATGAAACAATGAAACAATATACACATACTGTTAAGAGAAAAAAAAACACACCAAAACCAGGAAAAAGACCACCCCCCAACAAACTGAACCGCTCTACTCCCGTGTGTAACAATGAAGTGAAATATATTGAATTTCTGTTTCTTCTTTTGGTTGTGTTAATCTGAGGGGTGGTTATTCAGAAAAAAAAAATCATTAAAAATCTTAAGATTTATGGAATTCTAAGTGATAAGAATAAATAACTCTATTTACAAGACTAGTCACTCTTTTCCACAAATGGACAAGACTAAATTGCATTTTATCAGCTTTTGAAAGGAAATGAGAGTTTTGTGGAGAAAAGACTACGCAAGACATGAAGGTGCCACGTGTCAAGTGGATGGTTTAGACTTCCTTCACTCTTTTTTCTAAAGCTGGATAGCTTTTTTTTATTATTTTTTTGATCACCAAGACCCAGTGGTCAATTAGTGAATTTTTTACTCAACATTTTCTGAAAAGTTAACAACCGAAATACAATCAGATTTGGGTAAGCCAAAACTGAGTTCATGTGCTAAATGACTTCCTTCTGATTTATTTAGGAAAAAAAAATCCTTTTTTTAAAATTCAAGAAAAATTATTTTTTTCATTAAGACTTAGAGGTCCCAAAAGGATCAAATAGTTAATTATTTAGTACAAGTCAGGTTACTTCATTAGTATAAAAAGGCTTATGGCTTATAGTATACATGAGGAAGAAAAACACACAGGGAAGAGAAATGAAGGCTGTGCTTGTCTTGTGCAGAGGTGTGTGGTATTTGGAATATGCCATAAGAATGAACTTGAAAAGTCCTCAGAGAAGATGTGAATGGGGAAAGGGTACAGGATACAGCCTTTGTATTCTAGAGGCTTTATTTTGTACAAGTTAAAGCCGTATGCAAGGGTGATAAGACTAATGAGGTAATTAAGTTGTAATTTTATTATTTTTTTTTTAATAGCCTCCTTCCCTTGGAAGGAGCCTAAGGAGGTTGCTATGCTGGAATTTTCTTTACAGAAATAGAGGCTCTCACTCAGGTGACAGGAGGCAAGGTCACAGAAGAATAAGATAAGAGTAAGATGTGAGAGAATATGCTTGAATTGGTTAAAAACAATCAGGAAACAGGACAGCAATATGACTTTTGGTCATTGGTAGGGGTTAAAAGGAATTTGTTTTTTTAACCTGGTCATGAATCACCTGAAAAATTATGGTAAAACTTGCTGATGATAACAAATTATTCTGTATAGCAAAGACAAATGCCAACTTGAAAAGCTACTCTGAATAACTGAGAAATCCAGTGGCAGAGGACAGGATGTTCAGTATTGAAAAAGAAAAATTATGCAAATGAGAGAGAAACATTTTCTACCTCTGGCTCAGCAGTGAGCACTGGGGTAGCGCCATTCTGGTTTCGATCCCTTAAAAAAACAGGGGTTTTTTTGAAAAAGGGTTGCTTTCCCTTTTTTTCTCTCTTTTTGACAGTTTGAGAATTGAAGCTCCCAGCTGGTAGTTTTCCCTAAAAATAGTTTTAATGTGAGCACAGTATGTGTATTTTCTTTCGCTAATTCTGTAAAGGTATGTTACTAGTGGTACAAAATAGCCCTAATTTGCTTTTGGATACTAAATCTACACAAAAAGATGAATGGGGGCTATATGTACTATGTAGACATCTTTCCTTTTGTTGCTTGGGGCAATCATATAGTTAAGTGATAACGTTCCTGGGGATTGAGTCCATGAAGCAATAAATGGCTTTTATAGTTGATTAAATGCTGAAGTGCAGCTGGAGCTACAAAAGCCATCTCAAGCAGTAAGTATGTTATTACCATTATGGAAAGATAAAAGGAGAACATCATGGGAATAGGAATCTTTAAAATTTCAAGGCAGGGAGAAGGACAAGAAGGATAGTATTTTCATTAAGAATATTTGCAGGGTAGATATAAACCAATGCTGTCTATAACATTTTCAATTCTGTACCAATCCAGGTCCATAATAGGTAACTCAAGACTGTTAACATTATCTGTAAAACTTTGAAGGAGTGCTGTCATGACACTTATGTTTGAGCTGGCTTGGATCTGAATTGTGCTGGTCATTTCTCAAGAAATTAACCAATCAACAAAACAAAACTAAAAACCACTGAGAAGGAACACCAGTGGGTTTTGCAGCAAGAGTAGTTTGGCACAATTTTCCTAAATCAATACTAGTTCCAAATTACAATGGGCTTGGAAGCTACCCTATTATTTTTTTCTTTATAATCTCTGGTCTCCTAAGGCATCTCCCTACCCCTGGCCAAGAGTCTTTTATTATTAAAGGAGGTTTGAAAAGGAAGGAACTGTGGAAAGGGCAAGTCTCTCTGATTCTATCTCTGGTTAAGTAGACAAAAGTTCTGCAGCAGCTGAACATGTTTATTCCTGGCTTAAATCCACAGTAAAAGTGAGGGTGCAGCTCCTTTTCTCAGGGAATGGATACAAAACTTAATCAGGCTAGGACTGAAGTGAACAGAAGCTCTTGTGCTGGTGCTATAACTGAGACCCTGGTGGTCAAGTGGTCATTCAGGAGAAGATCACGATGTATTATGCCAAAAATTTAGGATCATGAAGCACTTGCGCTTTTCCATAAATATCTAAAGTGATTAATTTCTTGCCCTCTCTGGCCCCATGAAAGATATAAAAATAGTTATGTGACACAAAACAATCCATAATTGTGTAGAAAATTATCAAAAGGGCTCAAAGCATATGGAATAAATCTTCCATAGTAGTTGCCTGAATATGATGTCTTCACTTTTGAACCAGCTCCTCAGGACTGGGCAGGCAAATACATCAGTATCCAAGTGCCTAAACTGAGTGGTGAGCACATGTTCTCTGTCCCAGTCCATTCCAGTCATTGGCATCATTTTATCTGGAACAGCCCATGGTTGTACACTGGAGTACTAGGAGTTTAAAACTGTACACGTGGACTGCTAGCATACGTAGGGCTGGTTTTATGTCACATTTAGCCAACTATGTTGTGATCTCAGACCTTGTAATCAGAGTCAAACCTCCAGCAACTGCTGTCCATTGTATGTGTCCCTGAATTTAAGACCTAAAAATGAGTCAACAATAGTGGGCTGAGCAGAACTACTTCTTCATGGCATCTGACATGCTTGAAGATCTCCAAGACTTTATCTCTGGAATCATACATTTAGATTAACAGATGTGTCTCCTTTCCACATATTTTAAGATTCATGAAAAATGGTTCAGTAATGAGGGCCCAATCTGTTCCCATTAAGTCAATGAAACTTTTGTCAGTGACTTAAATGGAAGCAGACCTGAGTCCCATACAAAAACATACTGTTACTAGAAAAGCAAACTGAAAAAAAAACCTCAATTTAACCAGGCATCCTTGTGTATTGTGTTGTTTGGACCAGGTTGTCTACAAGCATTTCTAGTCCATACTACAGCTTTAGCTTTTACTCTCCCTTAAGCTTGAAATATATTTAATATAAATAACATTGTAAAGCTGTTATTTTCACTAAATCTTGTATTTAGGTCTGGAATGCATAATGTGACAATAGGAATACCATGTTCCTGACAGTTGTCTTTCTGTAATTTGATCCTGATGAACCAAAGCTCCCAGGGACTGAATGCCAACCTTTTTTCTGAATTACAGTGGTTGCATATCTCTTTTTTCAGCCATTTGTCTAATCTTGCCTTGCTTCATGTCTCGTGAGGAAAAAAGTCTTTATACCACCTTATTTCTTTTTAAATATAGAAAATAATCTACATGTTATCTTATTTTACCTTTGTTAAAAGCATCCCTGAACTTTTCTCTTGTAAGTGTATTGTTTTGGCCTGAACACATTGGAGTTCTTAACTGAAAACTTTAATTTCATCGTGTAACTATGGCAGCATATATTCACCCAAGTGTGAAAGGTCTCAAGGGTCCATTGCTCAAAGCAGAAGCAACACTGAATTCAGAGCAGGTTGCTCAGGGCTTTGTCCAAGTGGGTCTTAGAAACACCAAGAATGGAGAAACTGCAGCCTCTGGGAATCCTGTTTCAGTGCTTAATTATCCTCACAGTGATTTCATTTTTTCTTATACCCAGTAGGATCCCTCTTTTTCAAGTTATGCCCATCACCTCTCTTTCTTCTGCACTTCAGTAGAGAGCTGGGGTCTATCTTCTTGGTCACCTTTTTGATATTTATTGGCAGGTTGCAGTACCTATCCCTGAAGCCTTCTCTACTCAGGACTAAAAAAAGAAAAATTGTCCCTCAGAGCACACTTATTGAATTATATGTTCTGTTACACCTACAGTGTCACTTGAGCTGTGAAGCACATAATTAATTGCATATGTTGCTGTGTTTTTCCTGAGGTCAGATCATTTCTAGCATTATTCATTACAAATTTGACTGTCTTTTCAAAGTGGTAACTAAGCAAGTGGCTTATAGCTATTAATGATTAGTCATAGACAATGTCTGTTTGAAATTATTTGAACCCATAATTGCTTTTTCAGTCAATAGAGTCCATTACGAGTATGTTTCTCTCAAAAAAATGCTGATGCATACCTTTATATTTCATGTGCATTAATGTGTCAACTGTCTAAGGAACTGTTAGTTTCCTTCAGGCTGCTTTCAAATGGGCATATTAATGCAGGGTGCATACAAATGCACAGTTTATGGGGCAAGACAGGAGTTGAACATCTGCCTGCTAATACACACACAGGGTTCTTCTTTTGCTTCAGTTGAACATTTTGCTGGTCCTATGGTCATCGTTGGAGGCAGAAAGCAAAGGTACCTCACACAAGCCCATACATCATGCTCTTATTACTTGGTAATTATTTGCTTTACCAAAATGAGGCACAAAAGATTTTTCATTACTGCATTAGTAACAGAAATCTCAAGAGAAAGCTGTGAAAACATTAATGTTCAAATAAACTGAGTGTGTGCCACGTCAGTGCTTCAAATGACAGCTCAGAGATTTCTCAGCAGGCCTTGTTCCTGTAGCATCTCTATAAACTGTTGGGAGCTGTTGAAACAGCCAAGTTCATGAATTGGTTGCATATTTGAGACTAAATTATAGCCCTTTTTTCTCAGTTGCAAAGCGTGGATGGACATTCATAGCTGGTATAAGGTTTTGGTAGCTATCCACAAGATTTTCACATTCAGCTAAAGAGTGTAAACACAGCTGTTTACTTGTTTTCTACTCCTGTGATTAGTAATTGAAGCACTGTAATATTTTCACTTTTCAGCAAATCACATAGGCATCCATTGCTGACATTTCAGCAAATGGTGTGAAATACTCCGATTCTAACCCATGTTCCACTATAGTTGCAGGACTTCAAAACCACAAAATTATAGTTTGTATGTTTGATGATTTTTTTTTCCCAGTAGCTACATTTAAAATAAAAATTGAGGAAAATATCTAACAAACCCAGTGGTCATACCTATTTTCCACAAAGTTTGACATCTGACTCTTAGCAAAATAGGATTTTTTATTTTGTTCTGTGTTTCACCCATGGTTGCAACTCTTAGGTAGGTGAGGCTGCTATAGATGAAAGAAAAGATGTGCAGGGTAAATGGAATTTCTTGAGCCATTAAATGTGAAGGCATAGGATCTTTTGGGTTCCTGATTCATGGGAACTGTAGAAGATTGACAGGTATATGAACAAAATATTCCTAATTGTACGAAATAGATCTAGACCCCCTACTATATCTGGAAAATGAGATTTAAATGATACAAACCCTGTACAGTTCTAACATGAAACTTATATGTTTCACCAGAATTTACATTTCTCTAAGGATCTGTGAAGTGTGGATTTATGGCACTTGATGATCTTTGGCAGTATATACAGCAAATAATTTTCTGACTTGAGGCATGCATGAATATTTTTTTCTCCTTTATCAAACGGTTACACAGTGGGTCATTCAGTCATTAGATGGTGTGTTTCTACCTTGTAAACACGGATGTGTTTAGTGAGGAGGTAGTGGCAGTGAGAAATGCGAAGTATTTCACCTGCTCTTGACGTTATCATTATTGATTATTTTTATGGCCCAAAAAAGTATGCTAGGCACTTGAAGGAACCACTAAAGCAATTTAATGCATTTTGTAATGCTCCAATAACCAGGGAACTTTTTATGCATATGTTTTCATTATGTAGATAACTTTGCAAGATATTCTGCCAGCAGTCACCTGCTGGCTCCTTGTGTCACCATTGCATATGATGTGTAGGGTCCTGCTGATTTTTCCTGATTACTTGGTTTTTTCCATTTCGCGAGTGAGCCTGGGATTCTGACAGATTGTCACGGTGCTATATATCTAAGCGTGATATTTGATTTGCATTGATTACAATATAATTTTGCATTCTGCCCATTGTTAGTCACACCTTTATGTATGAAACATATAGATATACCTAGAGAGAGAAGCTGATGTCCACAGGTGTTCTTGTGTCCTCACTTCCTTGCTTGAGTTGGACCCTGAGGGAGATTTTGTTTCAAAGGAGAATGAAAGTGCCTAGTTCTTTTTGCTCAAAGTTAGCTCTGGTTTTGTTATAGCCAAATTTCTACATGTCCTTTTACATTCAGAGCTGCAAGGATTTGCAACATGAAAAGGTCTTGTTGCAGCATGGCTTAGCACCTCCATTCGTGTGTGTGGCTGCTTGCTGCCTTAGACATGGTCTAGGTTAGTACCGGTGTGTAGCACATCTCTGTGTACATCCCTGGTGGTATAAATGTAGAATATTTCTTGCCTAAAATACAATTCAATATTTAGTGCTCATCATATATGATACCACTCCACTGCACTTGGCTTTACCACCCACATAACTTTGGTTTAGTGCAGCTTATGTTTTATGTATATGTGTATAATTATCTTATGGATTTCATTTTCTTTTGTGCTGATTTTGCAGAGCAAGGTTTTGGTAGTGGGCCACTACAGGGGTGGCTTCTGTGAGAAGCTGCCAGAAGCTTCCCCCATGTCCAGTGGAGCCAATGCCAGCTGGCTCCAAGGTGGACGCACCACTGGCCAAGGCTGAGCCCATCAGTGACAGCGTTAACACCTCTGGGATAACATAGTTAAAGGGAAAAGAAACGTGTGCAGCAGTGACTGCAGCCGAAGAGATGAGTGAAAGCATGAGAGAAACAGCCTTGCAGACACCAAGGCGAATGCAGAAGGAGGGGGAGGAGGTGCTCCAGAGGCTGGATCTGAGATTCCCCTGCAGCCCCTGGTGCAGACCATGGTGAAGCAGCTGTGCCCTCACAGCCCACTGAAGTCCACAGGGGAGGAGAGATCCACCTGCAGCCTTTGGAAGACCCCACACCAGAGTGGGTGGAGGCCAAAGGGGGCTGTGACCTTGTGGGAAGCCCATGCTGGTGCAGGCTTCTGGCAGGACCTGTGTCCCCATGGAGAGAGGAGACCATGCTAGAGCAGCTTTTCTGACAGAACTTAGAACCCTTGTACCCTGTGGAAGGGACCCACAATGGAGCAGTTCATAAAGAACTGTAGCCTGTGGGAAGGACTCCCATTGGAGAGCTGGTGGAGAAGTCACCTGTGGGAAGGACCAGAAGACTGTGAGGACTCCTTCCTCTGGGAAGGAAGCTGTGGCAGAGACAATGTGTGATGAACTGGGCACAACCCCAATTCACCATCCCCCTCTGCCACCGAAGGGAGGAGGCAGAGAGTTCAGAGTGAGGTTCAACCCAGGAAGAACACCAGGGGTGAGGGATAGGTGTTTTTAAGATACAATGTTTTTTCTCATTACTCTACTCAGATTTGGTTGATAATAGATTCAACTAATTTCCCTGAATCAGATTTGGTTTGCCTATGATGGTAGCTGGTGACTGATCTTTCCCTGTCCTTAACTCGACCCATGAACCTTTCATTATATTTTCTCTCCTCTGCCCCACTGAGGAGGGGAGGGATAGAACATCTTTGTTCAGCACCTGGCATCCAGCCAGGGTAATCCTCCACATCTTCATATAATTTTATGCTTGGACCAGCCTCATTAACATTTTTTCACATAATTTTTCATAAAGTTTCATCATTATGTTTTTTATATCAAATGAGGGTGCTTTTTCCATATGATATCGAATCATGCATGTTTAAGTCTGTAGCCATCAAGAATGTACAAAACGGATGGACCGTCATGATCTTTTGTCATTCCTAAGCAAACCTAAATAACATCTTCTTAATTAAAATGTAACTTTTTCTTTCATTTGCCTTGACTTTGAATGAATTGGAATGAAGAGCAAATGCTGCTTGTTTTAATAAGAATGGAAGTTGTATTGGACATCCCAGTGAAGTGCTGGAAGCACACCCCGTTAATCAAATTGGGAGTATTATATTTGACGTTGTAAAGGGGTGCAGTAGCAAAAGCCCATTAACTTTAAGTGCTACTTGGAATAGAAGTGTACCATTTGTATTTGTATATGAGTTTTTGGAAGCACATATATACAAGGAGCAAACATTTAAAGGTTGTCAGAATTCATAAGCTATTGAAACCAACCTATTAATTTGAGGAAGTTCAATCCATTATCTAAATAAAAAAAATGGGAGAGAAAAGAAGCTCAGTGAAGTGTAACTGATTCCATATATGCACTAAAATAAAATCACGGTGATAGAGATTTGTTCAAACAGCAGCTCAGGGCAGATTGGAAGATGTTCTAAAAACAACTGTGTTTTTTAGTGCAGGTTTTTAATGGTAGAGGTACTATATTTTTTTTTTTTCAATTGGGGAATGGCAGTGGGTGTTCATGAGTACAGAGTGCATGCATCCTCTTAGCATCTCACAGCCTTTCCCTGGAGGGGAGATTACTGCAGTTTATTTAAAAGATCTGGAATACAGAGTCAGTATTTTATGAATGACCAGAAAGTGGAGTTTGAGTGTATTTTTGTAAAGATATCTTATAGCACTCTTCATCATAAAATGTTCCAGAGAGCTCTGCAAGGTTTTGCAACACAGATCTGCATACCTACAGGTACTTACTGCACCACTTGCCAACTTGCAGGTGAAATAGAAAATGCTTATTAGTGCTTTAAGACAGTACAGCAGCCACCTGCATCACAAAACAGGGAAATTTCTTTAAGGTTGTCTGCCTGTCTTAAGATTTGCTTCTTTATTATTTTACTATCAAAGTTCTCCTTGAGTCCAACAGACTTGTGTAAAAATATCAGGAGGTTGTTTTAATACCTAAATGCCCTGCATAATGTCTCCTGCTCCTCCATCTTCCTGTTTATGGGCAGTTCTTTTGGACCACATGCACACACATGCAAGTGCTTTCAGAGGCAGTGTAGGCTCCTTCTTTTAAGTTTGGTTCAAAAGTGGTGTTTGGAGTTAGAAACGAATCAGACATCACGGAATTAATCACGGAATTTAATTCAAAAACTTCTTCTGACTACGTAATTAAGTGATTTGTCTGTAAAAATCTTGCTGTGGGAGTGGGGAGAGCCTTGACACCAGTGTAACAGAGCTGTGAAAACTGGCAAATGCCCAAGGACTCAGCTCTGGCAGGGCAATGATCCAGCTCAATGTGAGCCCCAGCCCCGCACCAGTGGAACAAGCACCACTATTGCCTTCACTGTCAGGCAGGGTATCCTGTCCTAGAATTAATAGTGGTTACAGGAATATTCTGCCTTTGGAGGGCACAGACATACATAAGATATTAGCCTTGAAATGCCCTATTTTTTTCTTGCTATTTTGCTTCTGTCAGAAATAGACAAAAAATTCTGTTGAAATCTATTAATTTAAAGCCTTGTATCTAAAAGGTCCTGAGATTAATTTGTTATTGAAACTAGCAGAATATCATTATTCAGCATTTTTTTATGCCTTATTGAAATTGCTGGGGCTTAGGAGTTGTTTGCACTTTTAGGTGTAAAGATTGCTCTGAGGGATTTGGCGCTTCAGAAATAAATTGCTCCGTATTTATTGCTATAAAGATAATCTTCCAAGCATGAATTGATGCGTGTCTGACTTCCTGAGAGTTTAGCACTCCTATTGTATAAAACCTTCCCAATCAACAAAAGAGGGAAGCTGCTGATTACTGTAGTAAGATTTGCTACTGCTACCTGGAAGCCTGAAGGACAAAGGCAGCGTGATGCGACCATAAGTACTGAAACATTCATGGAGGGGAAAAAAATCACATGGATGGTTGGTGGCTAGGAAATTCTTCTGAGCATTCTGAGCAAAAGGAGTTTTTAATTGTAAAACTATGCCTGACATCTTTTTCACTAAACCGGTTTCTGTACACCTTCAGTAGATCTAATGGTTGTAATTCCTCAACTGAATCACAAACTGCACTCTTGTATTTGGTCAAGTTGGCCTCAGGAAATTTAAAAAGAAAACAAAAAGAAAAATAAAAGAAAGATAACTTAATTGAAGAAGAGCTTTTTACTAAGAGTCTAGCATCCACTTACTTACAATTTTCTTTTATCCCTGTTCCCTTGGAGATTCTTTCAAAAGAGGGACAAAAGAAATGGTGGAAGGTAAGATAATATCTTCTCATAAAAATAATTCCTGCCTTCCTGTTGTTCCAATCTCCAGAAAAGCAGATTATTTTTGGCACCTGGTATAATACATATTTTATATTTTTCTTTAAACAACAATATCAATAAAGGGGTAAGAAATCAGAAGTTTTAGACACTGGGTGCTGAACAAACAAATTCGGAGACTGAATAAAAGTCAAAAATGTCTGCAAGGTGAATGACTAAAGGAAGAGAATCAGGATGCGTGGGTCAAGATTGATAATTTGTTTTATCTTACCTTTTTCTAGACCTTAAATACAGGGCATGTGAAGGCAGAGGTAGAGATAGTGGATATGTTTAGAGGAAAATTTTGGGAAAAGTGACTCACGCCATTAAGTATCAAACTTTAGAAAAGAAAAAACCAGATTTGTTTACAAGTTTATTTTCAGTTTAAGTAGAAAAATATAGAAGCATTAGACTAAAATAAAACCCCTTAATGTTTTTATTGGGTGAATACATTATCTTTGAATGAGAAAATCAATGCATTGTTGATGTGCTAGGAAAAGATTTGTGTTCATCAAGATTGTTCCTGATGGATTAATTTTCAGGATAAAGGTGGCATTGTTTGGAATCAGATGTGACATATTTTTGTAATGCTTTCAAATGACTGAAATCACTGCCTTAGGAAACAGAAAGAAAACCAAGCATATTTCCTCTGAATACAAATGTGCAACATGTTCATTCCTTTTTCAGGAGCCAACCTTTGTCTTCCATTACAGGTCCTTTCTACAGGTATGCTGAATTCAGTCATAGTGTGACATGAGAGCCACATTTGTTATATGTGTGATGAAACTAAAGCTATATTTAAAAAGAAATTATTTTGATTTTTTGAAGACACAATCTAAATGCTTTCACATACAGCCTACGTGTATTTCAGACCTGTGATTACATGTTGTTGTCTAGCCAGTGTCCCTGTTCATCCTGAAAATATCTATTTCTGTTCTGTTAAGGATATTATCCGCTACTGAAATGGCAGGTGAGAGTTCATTAGGTTTTATTGGTCTTGGGTTGCCATTGGCAGTGAGAAAGGATATGCTGTAATTCATAACCTTCTTGCCTCTTGGTCACATCAATTTAAACTTCAGAATCAGAAAAGATGAACTACATAAAATTCATTCACAATCAGAGATTGTATTTCACTGCAGTTATTCAGCACAACGGAAGCACACACCACAATTTCATCTCTCCTGTTAAGACTTAAAAGCTGTTCCAGTACTGAATAACTTTTAGAAGTGAATAAGGCACCAGCTTTTCTTCTTTTGTGAGTCTGTAATCCACTCTAATCCGTTTTAAAGATGGAAGTGATATTGGTGATGTGTAGGCTCTGCACAGATCTTGGGATCAGTCATCTTTCCTGTTGCTAGAACGTATTTCATTTTCTAATAAAATCAGGAATTTTACAGTAACTATTCATATTTTTTGTTAGATCAGATAGTGCCATTGGGTTTAAGTGACTTGTTTTGAGGTTTCTTTACCATGTCTTTGTGTGTGCTGCACACATATTTTGTACTATGCAAAATCTTTTTGGAAAAACAACTCAGTTTACTGCTGACTAGAGCCTGAAATAATAGAATCAGAAACATCAGGTGATTTGGTTGCCCTGAGATAACATCCTTTAAATAATTGTACAGCTTTATAAAAATTGTCTGATGCTGAGCTGTGATGACCAAAGAAGGAAAATGCTAGTATTAATTATAGGAGATGTGACATCTACATACTCCCTAAATTTTGAGAGTAAATTATTGAGTTTGTGGGGCATACTTGGAAATATCCACAAAAATAAAATATAGCACTGAATCTGTAGAATCCTTCTCTAGTATTAATCAAGTTCTTCAGTAAAGCCACTTTCCTAAAAGCATTGGACCATGTTCTTCTCAGTAAAACAAAAATCATTCCAATTGTATAATTGATTACAAGTTGAAGAAGTCCTACATGATGTTCAGAGACTGAAGTTCAAAGACTGTTTCTAGAGAATACCATAAAGTTAAGTCTGTTCTCTGGCCTCTGGAGCTGTTGGCATAGTCTGGCTCACATCCCTGTTGCTATTCTGTTTTCCAGCTGAGACAGTGGCAGTGGCCATACTGAAGGAAACTCAATTCCCCTAGCCCTTACACTTTATCCACTGAAAAATTTCTTTACTGTGTAAAATTGTTTCTTGTAAATTTAATCCTTATTTTGGGGCTTGAAAGGATTTTCAAGTCAGGAATCTACACCTTCTTAAGTATGTTTGCAGGCAGCTTTAAGAGTGGTTTATTCAATTCCCTGTGAGAAAATATCAGTTATATTTTCATTCTGATTTACTTAGTAGGCCACTTTGTTCCCAAGGTGCTAGCCTGCTATTTAAAGATTAGAGCCATGCAAGTTTGGGGGTTTTTTTTCAAAAATCATCATGAGCTGCATCTAATAGTTTTTTGTTATTATTATTTTATTATCCTGGTCATCTCTGAGTCCTTTCTGCTATATAATGGTCCTCCAATAGTTAAACCAAATAAGATTGGTGCAGGAACAACTTGTTGCTGGGTATGCTCTGGTTTTCTGCTTAGAAATTAATGGCATAAGAAGGCAACAATGAGAACAAATATACGAGGAGCTGTAGTTTTCAGTGAGGTCTGCAAGGTGAGAATGACAACCTGGAATTTCATATTGTGATAGAGAAGGTGATGGGATTTATGAGTTGGGCTCCATTCCAGCAAAGTACTTAAAGCCAAAGCATAGTCCCATTATGTAAATCTATGTGAATGCATGCAGCTCATTAGCATTAATAGAATTTATGAGTTAACAGTAATGAGGAAAGGTAACTATTAATTTGAACAACTTTTCTTTTTTTTCCTTTCCTTTTTTTGGTTGTTTTGTTTTTTTTTTTGGTTAATAACTTCTAACTTCTGTCCACAAAAAATATCTATGCATTAGGTCAGTTCACATTGTATCTCTTAGATAATTTTGGCACTGTCTTTTGGATGAAAATGTCTGTCACGTTCATGATTTGAGCTGCAGCTTTTGACATATAACTTTCATTTCAAAAAGTAGAAATTAAATTATTAAAACCATAAGAAAACTTAGGGCATCAGTCACAAATATGCTTATTTTTCAAGAATATGAACCCCCTGATAGTCTCCCTTTCACAGTGTCTCTTAAGAATGTATTCTCACAAACTTTAAATCAATGATAAATCATTTTTTATGGGATCCTGCAATTATTGATGAAAATTCAGAATATTAATATTGAGAGGTTGAAATACGTATGAAAAATACTTATTCAAGAGGATCAGGGCAGAGTAAATGGATTATGTGACATAAAGGCAGAAGGGGCTACAGGCAACTAGAGTTTTGACAATATGTATTTCTGAGTTACCTTAAAAATAAGTAAGAAGCCGCAAAATACTGTCTGTGCTTTGGGTTCAAGTTTGGCCGAGCACTGCCTGTTACAGAACTGCTTTTAGCTGCTGAACCATAACAATATTTCGAGACTTAACCATTGGGGAGTTCATTGTTTGCGGGGAAACAATGTTTGGGATTTGGCAGAGAGCAGAGGAGGCAGGAGGAGATGTGGCAGAAGACCCAATGGAAAGGGAAACAATTTCTTCGTGATATGATGAAAGGAAAGGTTTGGCAAAGGTGGAGAAGAAAAGCAGAAGCCAAAAAGGAGTAAGTGCTGAAGAAGGGATTTTTGAGTAAGGCTGGAAGACTGATCAACCTGGGGTAAGGGATACAGAGGGTAAAGAAAAGCCAGAGGTGATACAGCAGAATTGTGTGCTGCATCTGATATGGCAGGTTACTGTGAGTCCCCAGGCCAGGATCTGTTATTTCTCAGCCCTACTTGTAATGAAAAATGTCCATCATCAGAACTAGCACAATTCTGCTTGTCAAGTCCAACAAAACAGTATTTTTGGCCCAAAGTAAAAGAGAAAAATCTCTCTGGCTGCTGTGGTGTGGGGCAAGAGTGGGACCACCTCCCTCTGTTCCTGCTGTCCTGTCCCAGGCACACAGGCTATTGCTGGTGGCAGTAATAACAGCAAGGTGATCACCTCAGGACCATGCCACTGAGGACAGCTGACAGCCTGAATATCTCTTATGGGTCAGTCTTTCAGTGTGGACTTATTTTGCTTCTGCCTGAAACAGGCCCTGTGTTTCTCTCCAGGTGGTAAGTCCACATAGAAAGAATCCCTTCTTCCTGCCAACCACTACTCTTTCTTCATGAGCAAGCTGTCTTAGTCTGAGCATGTCCCTAAATAGCACCATAAGTGTTTTTCTTTTATATTTTAACTTTTTTCTTTTTTAAAAAAATACATAAAATTGCTTACAGTTTGCTACCACCCTTTTCCTCTACCCCTGAAACCCTTGTTTTCTCCACAAAATCTTGTCTCAGTCAGAGCAAAGGATAAGTGATGATCACTGAACCAGTAACTACTCAATATTTCTTTTTAACATCAGCCATATGGTAAGTCTGTGATCATTGCCTAACTCGGTCAGGGGCTTAGAGACGTAAAGCTTCTTATGCCTTTGTTAGGCCAGCTGTTTCAATTGGGAGGCTGAAGATCAAGCAGCCATAGTGCTGAATTTATCTAAAAAATCTTACTATGTAGGGAAGGATTTAAAAAAAAAAATAAAAACCCAAAACAACAACAAGCAAACATAATAAAACCTGACTCTAATATTTGCTGAGGATTCCTACCTAAGATTTCTTACCAACCATTCAAGGCTAGACAGAATGTGACATTCCTTCTTTCCTATCCTTCTTTCTGGTTCTCTCCAGTTCTTAATCACAGTATCAAATATCCATTTCTTTTACAATGTCACAAATTTCAGCAACATCAGAACAGGAAAGAAGGATATTTCTTTTCCAGGTTTATTTTAAGCACAGTTCAAAAGTTTCCATAACAGCTGGTGGTAACATAAGAAACATTTTCTGTCGTTCTAGTTTAAAATAAACTTTCCAGCACTATCACAAAAGCAGCACCATTATGATCAAATTAATTCATGACAGTGCAATTACATGACAGATATCTAGTAACTTCTCACTTTGTTGGAGATGGTAATCAGATGTGCTAAATGTACCTTATCAAGTAACACTGTCCTTAAAGCTCTTAAGGATATGGGAGAGGGGAGAAAAAGTAATATTACCTAGAAAAATAAGAAAAAAAAGCTTGTGTTTTTCCAGTATAAAAATGGCTTTACACAGAATATAACTGGCTTCTGAGTTGGTTGTGGGTTCATGCTATGGTCCCAACCAGAGCCTACCCAGCTCTTGCCTTTGGCGTGCCCCAAAGCTGTTCCCATTAGCCCAGGCACTGATATTCCTGGTCCCATTCCCACAGGTTTGTTTCCTGCTACTGCAAATTGAAGCAATTGGATATACAGAATTATGCTTGTCTTAAGCCTTATCTTTGGAAGGGGAAGAGAATGCAGTTGAGAGGATCTGAAACATCTCCTGGAAATAACTTACCACCTACCTCTCCTGCTCAGCTCAGGAATTCTGTTAGAAACAGAACCACAAAAGGAAGGTCAAAAAATGTACACACCTCCCTCTCCCCTGGTAAACAGTACTGGTAAACTGGTAACGGATGAGGAGAAGGCTGAGATACTCCTCAACTTTTCTGCCTCAGTCTTCATATCTTGGGCTGCATCCAAAGCAGGATGGGGCAGCAGGTCCACGGAGGTGATTCTGCCCCTCTGCTCTGCTCTCAGGAGACACCACCAGGAGTGCTGCATCCAGCTGAGGGTCCTCAGCACAGGAAGGACATCTACCTGTTGGAACACCTCTCCTATGAGGAAAGGCTGCAAGAATTAGGATTGTTCAGCCTTGGGAAGAAAATTATTTGTTGTGACCAAACTGCAGACTTACAGGACCTGAATGGAGCCTACAAGAAAGATGGAGAGAAACTTTATACAAGGGTATGTTAGTGACAGAATGTCTTGGGTTGAGCTGGCAAAATGCCAACTGCCCAACACAGAGAGAAAGGGTTCTTCTTCCAACCAAGGGAAAAGGAGGGAGAGAAAAACAAAACAACCAAAACCTGAAGTAGCAAGCTTCTTATATAAAAAAAAGACAAATAAAACCAGAATATAATACATACATATACAAATGTGAGAAAAGAAAACCAGACTAACACTAACAACTACCAAGTCACCTAACAACATAATATAGATTCCAACCACCCAAACCCCACAAAACCTCCCAAAAACTCTTCCAGAGAAATTTCCCAGCAAGAGAGGAGAAAAGTAACAAGAAAATGTTGACCTCCCTAGATAACACGAGCGCAGAGGGTGGCAAGGCCTGATCTCGGCAGAGCAGTGCATCCTCACTGGTCTGAGATAAAACCCAAAAGAGACAGAAGCTCCTCCTCTCTCTCTCTTTTTATACCTCTTGACACTTCTTGATGATGTCAGATGATGTGAAATACCTCTTTGGTTGCTTAAGTCAGGTGATGCTTGTCCCTTCTGATCTACGTCACATCCTTTCGGCCTGCTAAATTTAGGCCTAACGCCAAAACTACCACACAGAATAAGGGGGAATTACTTCAAACTGAAAGAGAGTAGGCTTAGATTAGATGTTAAGAAGAAAATCTTTACTGTGAGGGTGGTGAGGCACTGGAACAAGTTGCATAGGGAAGCTTTGGAAGCTGCCATCCCTGGAAGTGTTCAAGGCTGGGTTGGATGGAGCTCTGAGAAACCTGGTCTAGTGGAAGGTGTCCCTGCCCATAGCAGAAGGGTTAGAACTAGATGATCTCTAAGGTCCCTTCCAATGCAGGCCATTCTGTGATTCTATGATTCTTCCATGATTTTTTCAATCAAAAAGTCCTGTGTTTGAGTCCAAATCCCCAGTTAGAAGTGATCAAATGGATCCTTCAAGACCAGTATTGCAGAACCATTCCTGCTGCAGAGCCTGTACAGAGGATTTTGCCTCTGGAACAGGTGAGGAATTGCAATTCAATAAATAGAGCTGCAGTATCAGCTACTCCTTATTGTAACTTTCCACAGTATCTCACAACACATGCTTCAATAACTGCTGGGAAGTGTTGACTTGGGGAACACTAATCTCACTGCCAGCTTGTTCATGGTAGCAGGGAGTTGCTGGTACCAGTGTGTCAGCAGCTGTAGTTACTGCCCTTTCCCTATCTGCCTCTAGGTTAAGAGGCATTTTTCCATGCTCTGTAATTACCAGCCAAATACCAAAGAATTAACACTGTCCATCTGACAGATTCTGTGATACTGTGTGATGGCTCCCGCTGAAGCAATAACCGTTCGCTCACCGACCAGTTCCTGCAGGAGATTTGTTTTATAGCTCCATTCAAACACGTTTAAGAAAACAACAATCTGAGGAGAGACTTTATGGGCTGATATAAGTAAAGCTAAGACATTGTAGCTTTCACACTGACATTTTCGGAGCTTTAATTTCAGCCACCAAATGTCATAGTCGTCGAGGCAATCAATTTAGAATGACAGAAAACATTTAGATAAACACCAAATCATCTGTTGCATAAATACAGGTACGGGGGGAGGGGAAAGAGATTAGTTTACTAGTGAAAGAAAACAAATAAAAAGCCAGTCTATAAAAGAAAACAAATAAAAATGGAGTGATGGAGAGGTTCTCTCCAAATATCTGGTTTTAATGTGCAGTCATTTCAGTTTAGCACCCTGAGGAATGAAAAGTATAAGCCAGCATCAAGGGCTTCAAGCCAGACCCAGTGTGCTGATTGTCAGCAAATAGTGATAACACTGTCAATTAGCAAAAATCAGTGTCTGTCCTCTCGCACCAAAACAGTGATAATGTGCCCTTGGATCACCTGGTGGCATTAATTAGCATGAGGGACGGCAGTCCTGCTGATGGGAAAGGGCCTTCGAAGATAAGAACCCCCTGTGCATGGGTGGAGGGGCTCGTGGGCTGAGCTGCAGCCATGGAGTGGCCAAGCAGCTGTGGTGGTGATGGCTGGTGGGCTCAGAGGGGAACAGCATGAGCCAGGAGTCTGGAAAATGAGAGGAGAACTTAATTTTTCTGCTTATTTATGTCACTGGGGGATGCAGCTAAGTCATCCTCTCTGTGGAAGGAGTGAGGTAAAGGAGGCAGTGGATCCCGGGCAGAGGTGAATAACTTTTCATTAAGTGCTTTACATTTCAGGCAGGTAAGTTCAATCTGTCTTGGTTCTGAGACTCAAAGAAGAGAGAGGCATTAAGAAAATCAGATCCAGTACCAAAGTATCACCAAGGATTGTTTGGGAACCTTAGATACAAGGAGTATAATTTTTATTTTGTTTAGGGAAATGGCACTGAATAATCTGATCTTGATTATGTCACCAGCAGTAAGCAGAGCTGAGAGCAGAGATTGATCAATAAAAGTCAGTTGTAAAAAAAAAAAATAGGAGTATTAGGAGTTTGCTAAAGTAGAAAAGGATATGAACAGAACATGTGAGAGCTGAGCCCTTTAGCTGGAGATTTAAATGTGGTTCTACTCATCATGAAGCTGTGTTCCTGCAGAGTTTCAGTGCAACTGTGCTCAAGTGCAAAAATGAACTGAAGGCTTGGATACTCTCACCTTTTGCTTTAAAATGTGGTAAATGGGAAGCAATTTTTCATTATCTTGTTCTTTGAAGTATCCAGATTGTTGAGTTCAACAATAAAAAATCACATCAGCAGCATAAAGTTTAAAGTAGTGAATTGATTTTTAACCTCCAACAGCCAAAAGGGAAGTTCTCAGTAACATAAAAATGTTAAGCATTGGGGTTCTGGGTCTGAATGCTGCTGTAGAACGTTTCCATTTGTGCAACGTGTACAGGAGAAATCTAGATCTTGCTAAAAACCTTCCTTTAAATTTCTTTAGCACAAATACATTAAAATCATTCACCGGTACTTGGAGAATCAACGTTCATAGGTACTTAGAGCAAAAGTTCTGAATGGGAAAGAATGCTCTGAATCCCTCTTGGTCACTGTCAGTGAACATTCGGTATTACTAAAAGGGAAAACAGTTGCTAATGGATATTCAATAGTGAAATATGCTATCGATAAATGTAAAAAAAGACCTAGCTGACTAGGCAGTGCAGTGCTTGTACATGTCAGAATTATTCCCATCCTGTGGTCACATCTTTGGCTGGATGCTTCTTTTAATCCCAAAGGGCTGTGTTGCTCATTGCACCCTTTTGCTGTTCTTCTTGCAGTTTTTGTGAAGGTTTTAAGCGTTTCAGAGCTGAGCCTTTTCCTACTGCAGGCAGCCAACACCGCATAGCATAGTGCTGTGCTCTGCTCACTTGCCACAATTCCTGGTATTGCAGGAGTAGAGAATAAAAATGCAAGTTGCACCTGCCTATTCAGTACAGTTGGAACTTAATAGAAATATCAAAATATTCTGTTATTTGGAAATTGGAAAGACAGTACTCAGTTTAATTTGAGTTAACAACAAAGCCTGAAATCACTGCTTCTATTGGGAACTGTGTGGAATAGGTTTGCTTGCATTTTGCCTCTGTGATTTCATTGATAATTTCAGGCTGCTGAGCAATGTTTATTAAATTGTTCTTAATATTCCTGGTTGCCTGCCTGTGTCTGCGTGATTAGAAAAGCAATGCTTTTGCACATTTCTGGGCATTTATGTAATAGAAATTATTTCGAGGGAATAAATGTGTCCCTCGAACAGGAGCTGGTTTGTAGAATGCATCTCATTGTGCCTCTTCTTGCTTTAACCTCGGGACGTGTTCTTCCTGCTGTTGACAATGAACTTGGGCAGAGCTGAGGGATTCCAGAGAGTGTTTACAATGTTGTTCCGTGCTTGTACTGCATGAAGAACAGTTTAGACTTCCCCGTTTCAAAACTCGGAAGTTGCTAACCTCTTCTGCCATCAACTCTTCCTTTATAGCAATGCACAGGGCTGCAGGTTTTGGGGTGTAACAATTTACAAGATTATTTTTAGCTTGGATTTAATGTTTCTTTGATACTGGAGAGTAAAGCAGCAGTGGAGATGATCTCACCACTGTTGATACTTTGGTGGCAAAAGTGATAAAATTTTTCCCTTCTTACATCTGATATTTTGTGACATTTCAATGGGAGGTTTGGGTCAGTGTTTCTTTCAGCAATTGTCAGTCATATAGTTATTAATTTTCATAAAGCTGCTTGAACTTCTCATAGAGATGGCAGCAGTGAACATTCCTCTTCACCTTTGTCCATCCTAGGCTATCCTATCCCAGACTTGATTTTAACCTTGCAGTTTCTTTCACTGTGTAGGCAAACTTGCAAGGCTTCTCTGGGGATAATAAGGTGTGAGAAATCTCATATTAACATATGGTAATAAACAAGCTAAAGTAATGTTAAGCAGTTGGGAAAAAAAAAACCAGACTCAAAATTAATACTGGTTCTAGAAGAGAATCAGTGAAATTAAGGACATTTAAAATTCCTGCTTTATTTCCCCATTGAGCTGTCTAGAGTGCAGATAAATAGTTACAAAGCAAAATGTCTCGTATTAACCTTTTCTTCCTATTTTTAATTCACACAATCTAAACACAGCCACTGCACAGGAACACAGATAGTTCCATAAGACAGTTATTCAGCTGGAAGAAACATTAACCTTTAAATATAAGGTGGTTCAGTTTGTATTCTGTTACAGATTATTTAATCTTTTTCATGTACTATAGCTCAAAGTGTTTTACTAAGCAATGAACTATGGTAGAGATGTGCCATGAATGTAGAACTCACCAGAACTACAGATACAGATGCATTAGAGTTATTTTTTGTGTCTGAATGCTGTCACTTGGACCTATACAAATGATGGATAGGGATGATTCCTGTGCAAAATAGATGTTTGCTTTTATGGACTAACCGGAATATGTGAATCCAAGAGTAGTATTTGCCAACAGGAAAGCTATATTTGAGATAAAGCTTTTTTTTTGCCACCCCATGAAAACACAATTGAATATGGGTGAAAAATACAGGCAGAAAAAATATTAGTAAATAAGAAGCAGTATTCTACATTTTGATTTTTTTCTTTCATTTATTTTTTTATGTCACCAACAGCTAGAATTCCGTGTAATAACCAGACAACATGTTTTCCCATGGACAGCCAAAGTGTGTGGTAGGAGACACTTATTCCCAGAGGACCTTGCACTCTGGATAGATAAGACCAGAAAAGTGTGGGCGTGGCAACTAAAAGATGAGAATTGATGTTTGAAAGCAAATGAGTTCCAGTTGTATAACAAATTAATGGTGAGCAGCTGCAGAACAATGCACGTACTTTCAGCCTATTCAGTCATGAGGTTATAGCAATGTGCTTCATCATCCTTCTCTGGAAAAGCAGGAGAGTCCTTGCACCTGTTGATACTTCTGTGACTGATCTGAAGTGGCTTTGTTCACTACTGCGACTTGACCTTGTTTGATGATTTGCCTACATCCTCAATCACATAGAGATTGGAGTAGTTTATGCCTTCTTTGATATTTGAATTTTGATGTTTCTATTCCATTTTCTGGTATCTTGAACCCTCTTATCTTCCATGGAAGTCCCCCGTGTCTTGCTGTATTTATTGAAGCTTATAAGAAGATGAAGGTTCGGGATAGAATTTAAAAAGAGCACAGAATATTTTATGTGCTTCCTTGAAGTCTCATCCTTCTGCATCACAACAGTGTGAAGGCAGTAGTCAGTGACTCTAGGAATTGCAAAAAAAAAAAAAAAAAAGACAGGTATCTTGAAAATTAGGTATTACAATTGCGGTATCTCCAGTCATGTGGTGTGGTATGATATAGACTTTCTTAATAGATCCCTTGGGCAAAGTGAGTATCTTCACCACTTCCTGCTCTTACTGACTATCACAGAAAGGAAACAGTGTGAAAATTGTTTCAAGTAAGAAGAACAACATCACACTGAAGCAACTACTGTAGCTTTTTTCTGTCTCTTTCTGTTCTTCCTGTTGCTTTTATTCAGAGGAGGTCAGAGAATCACCAAAGTCAGGTTTAGTAATATGCAGAACTAATGTTTTTTTCTTATTCTAGAAGAAGAGAACCCTATTTTTTTCTATGTATTATCTCATGCACATGTATTGTACAAAAAGCACAATTCAAATAATGTAATAATTGGCCTGATATGACATTAGCAGCAGAAAACCACGAGAACGTTATCTTTTGGAAGAGATGTATTACAGTCGAGGTAGCCCATTTCTGGAGTATGAGTTCTTCATGTTCTGTTACAAGTAACAGTCAAATGCCTTATCCTTTGGGCTGCAATGCTCAAGTTTGATTTTTGAGTATGGTTTTCTTTCAGTTTGTTGTATTTTTGCATTTGTGCATAAAGGTTGTGGGGTACATCTCTTTCAGATGTTGGGCAAAGTTGTATTTTTCTGTTATTATTAGACTCTGTCTAATTATTCACGGTGTCTCTACTCATGACACTTGAGTTTGATGCCTGATTGTGATAGGTTTGATCTATGGCTTCCTTAGTAACTAAGTGTAACTAAGGAAGTGGACATTACGAAGTATTCCACACGTGTTTTCCATGTAGCAGAGGAGGAGAGCAGATAGGAGGGAGCTGGTATTTTCCGAGTTCCGGCAAGGCTGGGGCAGTAGGAGGAGCCTGGATGGTCGAGTCTGTTTTTGTTGGTTTTCTAGCCCAGGACTGGTGAGATTGTATCATGCCTGTTCTTTCCTGAAGTCTTTAATTGTATTTGTCTGTTCCATTTGTTTTGGTTTGAGTTCATCTCCCCTTAGTTCTTGTTAACCATTCTCCCCTACCTTCTCCCTTTCTCCCCCTGGGGTGGGGCCCCACGTAGAGTGTATAAACAGAAGTTAAAATCTTTATTTCAATTAATCTTTGTATTCTAAGTAATGGATAATCTAGTTAGGTGAGCTCTGAAACTTTGGAGTAAGTGTTCCAAGGAGATTGAATAGGCCACAGCCGTTTCTTTCAGAATCTTTCCTGTATTATTCTGTGCCACCAAGGGAGGTCAGCTCTGATGCCCTACATGATGTTTCATGGCAAGTCATTAAAACAAACACTGTTTTCTCCATGGTTACATTATTTTTTGCTGTGCGGAGTCTAATGGTCTCTCCATTCTTTGTTACGAATTCCTTGGTTCTTGCTACAAGCACATCAGTACATTATTATTTTTTAAAAAAATCAGTAGCCTGTTAACATGAGGTCTTAGTTCAGTGTGACAGCACTGTTTTTCATACTAGAGGATTGGCTGTGGCTCAGAATACCTAGATCTGTGTTCTGCTCCTCACTTTTTAACAGTTACTTCACTGTGCTGAGCGAGTCATGTTAACTGTCTTCTCTTAGACCTGTGGATGTCAATGAATACTGCGGTGTCTCACAGGGTGCCAGAAAACAAAATTTCTGCTGCATGATCCACAAGGACAAGGTATGGCAAAGGAAAGATACATTATTAGTCAGAAGTTAAAAGCAAATGCTATTAAAATAGCATTCAAGTCATAATGCATTTGAGGGAAATGCAGCTTCTGAGTAGCTAATAGAAAACAGCATCTACTATATCTTGTCAGGAGAGGAGAAGGAAAATGTCAAACGTGCTCTGCTTTGTTGCACTTCCAGATGCATTCCCTGTGTGCTCCAGCTCTCAGATGCCTTTGTGTCCCTTGCTGGACTGGGAATGTCTGTCTCATGCTGGTGAGCCCAAGCCAAGACATATGCCAGGGCTCCAGCTGTAGCCTCACCCAATGCCAAGGTGAGGTGGGAATCACTTCTCATGAGAAAGGTACAGGTAATGCAGAAATAACTATTCTCTCCCCAGTTTAATCTCTTCCAGAGCTTTGCACATGATTTCTGTCTTTAAAACCACTGAAAGGGTCTCAGACACTTTAGGATTGGATCTGTATTAATTTAGCAGTCTTTTGCCTTAAGGATCTTGAGGTGTGGGGAGGAATTCATAATATGTTATGTGTAGAAAGCCCAGGGTAGGATTCTTTGCTGTTAACTGCTAAGGACTAGTCTCTCTGTGGAGCTATTTTATTCACGTTGTTGCAGTTGATGTGCAGCGTGTCTGATATGTTCGTTGCCAGAGAAATAAGAATGTCTGACTCTTCTCTTGCATGATTTCTACTGTTGTTGATATTAAAAGCTTGTTAGCAGAGATAGAACTGCTGTCTGGCATGGCAGGGGGGAAAGTACTTTCCAGCTACACCTGGAAGTAGTATAGGAAAACAACTTTGGGAGAAGCTGCCCATGAAAAAATGAAATTGGTTTGCATTGGCAATACTATGACAGTTACATACAACTTAGATGTGATAATAGATGGGAAAATGTGAAAGTGCATTTACTGAAATGTGTGAATATTCTAACCAAAAGAGTGATTAAAGCCGTGTTTAACACATGTCAGTTCATGACACAAAATAGCAGGGAAATATTCCAGTATTTGGTGTGCTGATTACAGCCTAAAATAAAGTTTATTGCTTTGCAACTTGTCAAACAACTGTGTAAAATGTAAAACTAATCTAACAGGTCCTTTTTTCTTACTGATCATACAGCACAACTGATGTAAAACCCTGCACCTCTTTATAAATAAGACTTCAGTCACTGTAGAAGAGTAACTATACATCTAAAATTGTTCTTTCTAGGGTATGCCATGGTTTGGTGAAAAACTGTTTTTGTGGAAGGGGCAGCAATCAGTTCTTAAAGTACAGAAGCAATCTTTTGTACTTGACTAACATTTAAAGCTGTCTTGTGGAATCTGTTTCTTGCCTTGCTCTTAGCTATTTGAACTTTCCTGTTGTCAGTAAAATCTATAAAAAATGACAAGGGGATTCTGGTTTATACACAAGTGAACTTTGAGCTCTTCTAAGACAGTGGTCACAAGCAAAACCTGAATATATCAGAATTATTATTTCAGAAAGCAGCAATGTCTGGTTGTTTAGGGCACTTTAGTGTATCCAACAAGATTCCAAAACTGAAAATTCATTCCTGCAGTACTGCAAGAATTGTCCTCAAGTAAGTGGAGTCTGGTATGGGAAATAGTGCTTCTGAAGTTTCATGCTTGTTTACCCAGTAGTGTGTTTTAGACAGGAAAGTGTTTGAGGAAATAGTTGTAGATGCTGTTTGGCAGTATCCTATACACAAACATGTCCAATGCTTCTGTGATCTTCAGCTATAAAGACTGCTAAAATATTCCTGTAGGGAAAAACCTCATTAGCAAGTCATGGCTTCACCCTTGAACCACAACAAGATGTTTTTGCTTAGTCAATAGAATAATGAGGTCTGAATAAAGTGTTGCTTGGTTTGTGTTTATCTGCATTCATTCACAATGCAATAGCTATATTTCTGTATAATTTAAATTTTAAACACTTTTTGGAGATGACTTAAAATAATTTTATTTATTTATTTTCATTGCATTTGTTTCCTGTGGTAAGTATTGGCCAAGGTGTCAGCCTGGGAAACATGTATTCTGAGGGTGCCTAAATGAGCATTGCAGTGAGTGAGGTTTTAGGACAAATTCTAGACTTTGTTATATATTTGTAAGAAATTACTTTCAAATTGTATATGACATAAACTTCAATTCTCAGTAGTTTAGGAGGTGAAATGTATACATCGAGTACGAAATGTAACCACAGACCTCAGGCACTAGATTTGTAATAAAAATGCTTTCCTGGTTCCAGGGCATGCTTTATAGAAGCTTTATGACAAGCAGATGAGAGGTTTTCTTTTTTGGGGGGGACTCTCTTTTGAAATTTGGGTATTTTTAATCCAAATGGACATTTGTTTCATTATTAGTAAGTGAATTCTTGTTTAGAAACAATATACTGGTTTACAAAAGTGCAGATAGTTTATATTAGTAAGGCTGTAGTTTTCAGTAGAGATTACTGGAGGTGCTGTTCAAATGGATAAACATAAAAGCAATTTCTTAGGCATACTGTGTTTTATTTATAATTTTACAGTATGTGTAAGTCAGCCCTTCTATGTGTAACCCAAAATTGAAGACTAAGGTTGTATATCCATATATAATAAATACACATAATGAATCATATTTTATATCAATATAATTAAAATAACAAAGTGTAAGGTAAAATCTCATATCTGTTCAGATGGTTTTAAAATCTCTGAGTTCAGTGTGCCAGGATTTCACAATCAGCCTTGTTGAGCCCCAGAAATATGTTGCCTTCTGCTGATGTCATCTGAGGCTGTGGTTAGCCCAGTGTCACTTTGAGTGCTCCCTGAGTGCTGCTAACAGGCCCTGGCAGCTCTTGTAGGACATGGTGCCTTCTGCCTTCACACCTAGATGAGTGCCACCTGTGTTTGTGGTAAGATACTGAACATAAACTATGAAAGAAAACCCTTCAAATAATAGATCCTTCAAAATCTTAACCCTGTGTAATAGTCTTTGTCCTTCAAAGCATATTTACTACACGTTGTTTGTGGTTCTTGGAGTCTAACCTTACTCTGTGTGAGGGGCTCTGAAGGTGTAAAAACTGATGGATATTTGACAAGTGGGTTGATATCATTAATACAGGAGATATTCCTTAATGAAATTTGGAAAATCCAGCTGTGTTTTACTGGTGGGGAAAATAGCAAAGATTTTGCTCTATTATAACTTGGTTTAAAGTCACCAGTCACATAGCAAAAGACCAACTAGGACAAAGAGAAGAAACCCCTTTTCAAACAGATAAAGGAATTTCTCATTTAATCTGTTCCATGATATACTTTTAAGATTTTTGTTCATGCTAAAGACATAAAAATGCAAGAGCAGCATATTTCCACTCACAGCTCCTTCTTTTCAAAATCACATTTACTTTGTTTGTTGGTTGTGTAGCTCATTATGACCCTCACCGTCCTTGCAAATTTTATGCATCTGTCTTCATTTCTGGTCTAAAAGAGGGGTTTTTTTTCTTTTAAAATATAAAACCTTAAAATACTTGGTACTCTTGCTATTTCAAGGCCCTGTATGTATTTAAGAGTCAATACTTTAACAGGACCAGCACCCACCCAGGGTAGGGTTGTCAGGGTGTGCAGTCTCTTGTTCAGGTGTGGATGCACTATGGCATAATGGAAATTGTTCTATCCGAATAGTAGATGCAACACTTTTGCTGTATGATTGCTGACCTCTTTGAATATGAAAATAAATGTCTAATTCTACTGCTCTTCATTGTAATGGTGCTTGGACAGGGCAGCAAGAGCCTTTGGACAGAAGCAGCAGGGGCTGGTTAGGCTGCTGTACATCTGGGAAGCATTCAGCTGGAATAGGTGACAGGCTTCACCAAAGGTCAGGGAGGATACCTGGGGGTTTATGCATCCCCTTTGTTTGCAGATGTTACCTGATCACCCTTATTATCAGCACCAGCTCAAGAGCCTGTGCGGGTTGTTACCGACCAATTTCCACAGCACCGAGAAAGGTCAAAATACATTTACAATTAACCTGACAAAGCAGGTCTAGTCCAGCAAACCTCAGGCTAAAGCCCGTTACTCTTATGGACAGAAATTGAATCAGATGATACCCAGGTAGGTTGTAGTACAGTTACTCTTTATAGATTATGCAGTATTGTTTATATCAGATATGTCAGCTCTAATTTTTCACCACTGTGTTTCCGAGTGCATGCATAAACACATTTAAATATATGTGAAAATAGAAATATCAAAATGATGGAGCTGAACTGAGCTCCAGGGACAGCCAAAGTCTTCTGTTGTAAAGACAGATTTTGCATTTGCCTTAATTTCTGTGTCACAACAGTTCAAGTAATAAAATAGTTTAAATCCTCCAAACTGTATTGAGGTTTTTCACCATGCTTACACAATTTATACCAAATATGACTGATGAAAAAAATTATTGAGCAAGACAAAACACTGTAACTATTATAAACAATAATTTATATCCTTGCTAATTAAGAAATGAAGGAAGAAAATATTTCACTTATTTTTCTGTAGAAAAAATACTTAGCTAAATGTCAGAAAACCGTCCACTTTATCTCTCTTAAAGACTTTGTTATAGGAAAACCAAACCCACAAGAGTTTCTTTAAAAGTAAAGCAAATTGTAAAAGAAATTGATAGTTACATCATCACAATCACAGTGTCAGGAATGTGTTTAGAATAGTAGGAAATAATATTAGTGTTTTGTTCTCTAGGAAAGAAGTATTTTGAAGTTGCAGTTTTCCCCTTGCTGGGCGCTACACTGGCAAAGGAGGCAGACACAGAAGGTCCATCTATCACCTACTCTACAGGACTGCACAGAAAACTGACTTTTGTGGGTTCCTGCCCTTGCAGGCTCCTAGCTTGTTTGATGGTACCTGCACACAGTTGTTTCTGAAGTACATTAGCTTCCCTCTCTGTCAGTGGAAACAGAGGAGAGCAATTCGAGATGGAAATTCAGGTCCTTCTGATTTCCCTGATGGAGTTGCCCATTTCTTTTGTTGAGTGTAGAGGCAGTTTACTGTAATTATGGTGTAATTATGTTCACCTAATTTTAGATCTCCGCAGGCATTTGTAGAGTCTGATTGGTGTGGCATGTACTAAGCAGCTGCTTTAGGGTGAGATGAATCATGTCTAAAATGCTCATTTCTCCCCATTTACTGTAAGAAAAGTCTATATAACTACCTCTTAAAAAAGGCCTCAGTTTTCTGTATAGGAGAATAATTAGGTCATCAGCATTTCTGTGATGAGGGATTTAGTCTAAATTCTTTTCCTAACTGCTGCTCCACTTGGCCTAAACAATTAAGATCCACTAGCTAAAAAGAAAGAACATTATTGAATGTTAACATAAAAAAAGAAGAATGTGGTTGTCACAGTTAATTGGCCATACCACCAACGAACACATGAGTTCTGGTTTCAGGAAGTGCTGAGCAAAAAGGTACAAGAAGGACTGGAAGCCAGAACCTATCATCATGCATAAATGCCCTAAAACTAAGCCTTGTGCTGAATCTGTCTCTTAGTCAGCAAATATTTATGCAAAATGGAAATGAGGAACAATTTAAAGTTGCCTACAGCCCCCCTGGTATACTCTGTGGGCTTGTGCTTCGTGTACCATGTTAGTTGGGCTGAACCTGAATAGGTTTGAGTCACCTACTGCAAAAGAGGGATTTGATTGCAGGTCTCCTAACGCATTTCTGAGCACGTTCCTTAAAGGCTGAAAGGCAGAGAAGCACCACTGGTAAAGCAATCACCATTTCCTTCAGCAGTGTTTTGCAGGAGAGTGTTCCTTTCTGCCTGACATCTGAAGGACGTGGCTCATGCCCGTGGCTGCCCAGGTGCCACCGTGCCTGGATGACGTTCCTGTATAGTGTAGAGTCCAGGTTGGGCGTTGAGGCTTCCTATTCCTTGTGTTAATCTCACATGTAGCTTATCTGTTGCAAAGCCTTTTTTGTTGTTTTTTTTTTTTGGTGCATCCACTTCTTCTCAGTGTTGTCCATGCTGTCAGCCTCATTCAGTACTATGGATTCTAACTGGGAAAAAGGAAATATCTGTGTGTTCCTTAATTTCTTTAGTGCTGAACCATTCCAGCCCTGTTTCTATATGAACAGACCTCTTGACCGACAAAGGACATAGCTTTTGTCTGCTCAGGGAAGCATTTTTATCTCACCTGATATCTGAAGATTATTAAAATAAATAGAAATAGAGTATGCATATGTGCAAATTTCATTTTCAAGAAGCAAAAGATACCTTGAAATCTGCCCTTCCCCATTTTCTTTTCATTACTTAGTAAGCTACCTGTGTGAGATCTGGTTTGTCTCTCAGGAATAAAGTCTACCCTCAAAGTAAACAAGAGAGGGTACTATATTCTATACATAGTGCTGATACTATAGCTGAAAAAAAAATAAAGAAAAATAAACAAGCTCAGACACTTCCAACACACTTTGACAAAAACAATTGGGTAATTTTACTGGGTTCAGTCTAGAATATGCTTGATAGTAAGACCTTCCAATTGTATAGATCTTTTTATTTTAAACAATTTCTATGTGCTCTGTAAAGAGGCAATGAGTTCATGTGCCACCTTAGAACAAGCAGACAATGAGCAGTGATTGACACTACACAGGAGAACAGTGAGAAAGGAATCATCTGACCAAAACGAGAACTTTTCCTGACAGTGGAAATAATTTCCTACTTATTATTTCTTGCTGATTTTGGACCTTTATTTAATCTAAATGAATGGACTAATGAAGCAGCATATCAGTTTTAAATGCTGCTGCTCTTCTTTTTGGTTAGCCAGTTTGCCATGCAAATGAATGTACTTTCATAAGCAGTCATTATCATTGAATCTTTTAATGCTAATATTTATCATAATAAAATGTGCATGCTATTGTCACATAGGTGTTAAATTAGATAGTTTCATTTATTGGTGGAATTAATCAAATAACAGTAAGGGAATCCAGGTAAAATAAAGGATAACACTGAAGATGGAGCTGAAACTTTCAAATACATCAGTGACTGAATAATGTAAATTTTAAGTTATAGCTATTTTAAAATTTACAAGCTTCTTTTTTTTTTTTTTAAAGAATTATCCCACTAAATTTTTAATGTATTTTCTAAAGGAAGTGCAATCTGTCATACTTCAGTGTGTGAAGTGTGCAATTGCCAATTAGTATGTGACTATGCAATTTAGGCAAACATAAAATCAGGTAATATATCTATTTTTATTGCACTTTCCTTTGAAGCATCTAGATTAGCTGCACTCAGGAATTCATTAGACTAAGTGGACTCAAAACCAACCCCATTTTTGGATTTCTGAAAAGAATTATTTTAATGTTTTAATTACTATTTTTTGTTAAATATGAACTTCAATAATACATGCACCTTAAAAAACTTATTATTTTGAGTGCCTTGGAGCTTCTCTGTAGTTGTTATGCAGACTCAATTAAAAAAAAATAAAATAAGTGTATTATGTCTAGTACGATTTGTAATTTGTGATTGTTTCCTGGCTTTCTCAGAAATCAGTGTAATTATGGTGTCATTTGTAAAATTGAAATGTATAAAATTCTTTTTATGTATTCTGGGACCTGTGAAAGTAAACATCCTCCTATTTATGGCACAGACCATATATCTTACTGCGCTCCACTGAAAAACATGATTGGCCATCCAGTGGGTTAGAACTATGTTAAGCTTTATTACCTTCTGGAGCAGCGCTTTGCAAAGACTCACTCTTCTGCACTGAATAAAAATGACTGTTTTTTACACTAAACGTATTTTATTCTAGTGGAAATTCAGAAAATACAGAGCTGATTAAACTTAGCTATACATACATTATCTAGAGTTAAGTCCTGAACACTTACTGTGTGTAGCTATTTATTTTTTCTCTCTAAAGAACAACGACAAAATGTTGGCCTGTGACTCAGATTAGAGGATATGAGTCACCAACATGCCATGAGAATATCCAGTTGTCAAAACAAATTTATCATTTGTGTTAGCAACTTGTTTAAGTAGAAATAATTATTTCACTTTAGAGAATTAGGTCAAAAATTTATTTAAAAGTGAAATAAAAATAAGCTGCTGTTCTATTTTATTATAGCATTAGTTCTCACAGTAGTATCTTGGTCTTACCTAAACTTCTGTCTTGGTAACAGACACCACTTTTTTCTAAATGAATTTATGAGTAAAGTAGAAATTACCAGATTCTTAGGCAAACAAGTGGCTTAAGAAATATGTATAATGTGGAAAGTATAATTATTCTTGTCAAGCATCACTGGAGTTTCTTTACATACGTAAATGCAGAGACATCTCTCAGTTTGGGTGGACCCAATTGCTAGAAGTATAACTCGGCTGGTGTTGAGTTCTGGATCTGTGTTTCAAACCAGTGTTTGAAAATTTCTGAGTGAGTATATTCTTTTTCCCAGGAAATGTAAGCCTTTCCAAACTGCTTCTTGGAGTTTCAAAATAGGTATGTTCCTTCTAGGTTTTGCTGTTCTTATGGTACCTGAAACCAAGGAATAAAAATTAAAAAACAAACAATACAAAACAACAACCAGATGGAGAATTAGTAAAGTAGACTAAACACACCTTTTTGCATTGGAACAACTTTAATTGATGGCATGCGGAATAACAGTTACTTCATCATTTAAATGTGGTTGTTCCCTGTGTAGATCCCAGAGTAGTTTCTAGGAAGATGGTAAAGAGCTCTTCCTCTGGGTCAGACCTCTTGCACAAATTTTCTTTCTTTGCCATTGACCTGTACCCACACATGGCTCATGGGTTAGCCAGTGCCCTGCAGTGAGAGCTGTGGACCTCAGCACTGGCTGGTGAAGAAGGGCAGCAATGAGTTGGTCTTTGCAACATTCCAACTGATTCCAGTTTAGTCACACTAATAAAGTCTTTAGAATTGGCTCCTACACCCACTTTGGAAGTCTTTTGACTCAGATACGGAGATAAAACTGAAACCATCCCCTGAGAAAAGCTAAAGGACTGCTATCCACAACTTAGCCAATACCAGTTTTTAGTTTTCTGAGCAGCTGCTGAGATCTCAAGTAATTACAAAGCTTACAAAAGACTGCAGATTCAATGTGTTGTGAGGGGGAGTCTATACTTGGTTCATTTACCCTGAACAGCTATTCCACATCTGAGATGCTAAGCTTTCCCTTGTCTTTATGTCTCTATTTAGTGTATAATTATGGATTCTTAATTGCCTTTAATACCACCTGGTTTTTATTTCTGCATACTCCCTCTAGGTACACTTTAATTCAAGCACAAGTGGAGTTTATATTTTATTTTAATATTTTTGCAAATAGGTAATTTTGTTTGGTTGTTAGTTACAAAATGTATTTTAAATTATTTGAAAAATGCCTAGATCAATCTTTCTTGCATGTATTAGCATTGTCATTAAAAATACCTGATTCAGAAGAAAAAATTATGGATTCTTCTGTTTAGATGACAGCTCATCTAGTGATAAAAAATGATGATTGAAGATCTTAGCTTGAAAGTTGTCTGCTTCTGCACAATACAATGTAGTACTACCAAGAAGATTCACAGAAAATTTTTTAAATCTTAAAAATTTGTGAGAGTCAATCCTTGCTCAATTTCTCGTGAAAATGTCCGGCTAAAAGTCCTCCTTTTGAAGGCTTCATGCTGTACTGCCCTGTTATGTTACCAGCTGGGAGTAGCCCATAGTACCTGTCTTGAGTTTTTCTTTTTGACAGGTGCAGACCTTTAGACATTACCCATATTGCCCAGTTCTTACTGCCTACTATGCGGCATCTGTGCAGTTTGGTTGACTTTAGTGGAATCACTGCACAAACATTAGAAAATAAAATGTTGTCAGCAAAATATCTTCTGGGGGGAGTGAGGAATCCTATCAGTTGGACCTTCCTTCCAGGGAAAAAAAATCACTGGTAGAAAGCTGGGAAAGCAACAGGACTAGAAAGCTTGCTGTGTCTCCTTTACGCTAAGGATGGTGGTGTGAAATGTATGTTGCTTTGTGTTGGGAGGCAATTAGTTGTGGAGATGGAGCCCTGGAGTAAAATTAGTCTGTTGGTAATGTGTTGGGGACAAAGTGAGGAAGGGGAGTCTTTCATAAAATGATGGTTGAAGTGGAAGGTCTTACAGAGGCAACATGAGAAGTTAATGGAAAATCTCTTGCTTTTGCAAGAGCAGGCTTATTACACTTGTTTAGTGTCCAATTCATTGAAGGATTTAAGTAGTTGTGGGTTGAGAATAGCAGCAATCACATTTTCGGTCCCCGATCCCAAGAGGGGAATCTCAGGACAGAGCTGAGCCACCAAATTGACTCCCTGAATAAGGGAGAACTACTTCAGGTGGTTGTTATTTTAATCTCTAAACTGTGACAGATGGAGGAGTGCATTAGGTACACCTGAGCAAAGGGGTTTTATTCTCACCTGATTTTTGCATCTAGATGTAGTTTGGGTGGGATCTCTGGTTCCTTTGCTCAGCCTTAGGCACAGTGGTCATTAAACAAATGGACATGCCTGAGAAATTTTCAAACCACGAAGCAAGGAATTTCAGTTGGATATTTTTGTACCCAAAATACAACATATTGAGGTATGTTAAATCTTTTTCTTGGATTGGGCTCAAAGCACATCAGATGTAGCTGCTAAAAGAATGAGGGCTGATACATGGTTTAATGTAGTTCTTTATAGTGTGAGATAGAGTGTGAGCTTGACCTGTTCTTCTTTTGGTAGCACCAGTTTTAAACAGGACTCCAGGAGAAGGGTCAAGTGATGTTAGCATGGGTGGGTATGTTTTAGCTTCATTCACAGAACTCTGTCTTTCATGCATTAATGCATAGTCTCACATGTTTCTGACTTGGAAATTCTTTACAAGTAGTCATTCCTTTTTGACAATTTAAGGAAGAGCTTCCATTTACTAATGTTTTGTGCTTGTGCTTAAAAATTAGGATTTTTTGGTAGGATATTCAGTTAAAAGTTTACTTGCTGAAAAAAAGGATTATAATGTCTTTGAAGCATTGGACAGGTCATGCTGTGTGCCCATAAATGGATCAAATCCAAGCATGTAGCTGTTGTGGGTGTTTGACTATTCAGAAAGTAGAAAGCAACAGATCAGGCAAGGATTTTAGCAAGCCTTCAGCAGATTTTCTGTGTGCTTATATGTACAGTAATGTGAATAGGTATGCAACAGATAGGTGTGCAACAGATCATGGACTGAAGTTGTTCATATTAACCTGTACTGGGTCACCTGAGTCGACTTACTCACGCCAGTAGCACACTGCAGAAATCATAGGACCACAGTATAGTTTGGATTGAATGGGACTGTAAAGACCACCTCATTCCATCCCCCCCCCACCATGGGCAGGGGCACTTTTCACTTGTCCAGGTTGCTCAAAGCCCCATCCAACTTGGCCTTGAACATTTCCAGGGATGGGGCATCCAAAGCTTCCCTGGACAACCGATTCCAATGCCTCATCACCCTCACAGTAAAGAATTTTTTCCTTATAGTTCCTGGAGCCTTCTCTCCTCCAGGCTGAACAGCCAGAACTCCCCGAGCCTGTCTTCATATCAGAGATGCTCCAACTCTTGGATCATCTTCATGACCCTCCTGTGGACTCGTTTCAGCAGGTCCGTGTCCTCCTTATGCTGGGGGCCCCACGGAGCTCTGAAAATAGTTTTGCACTAAAAGAACAGTGTTTCAGTCATGCATGGGTCACTACAGAAACATTTTTTAAAGATCTTACCAGCTAATGGTTGCACTGCAGAACACCTTGATTTGAAAGTAATTCTTTCTGCCACAAAATTCTGTACAAATATTTGGGTTAAGCTTTGAAGAAGAGGTTAGAAGTTAAGGAACTGGAGAGATGATTTACTAGAATTCATGCATATTTTATTTCTTTTAATACCTCACTTTTCACCCCTCCAAAACAGGTTCTAATGGATTCTGTAGTCTCTAGAGAGAGTTTTTAACATTATTTTTTGATAGGATAAAGTGCATCCATATGTCTGCATTATTGAATGTTCCTACTGCTCTCTGGAAAATAGCACTTGTGGTGACAGCAATACTTCTTTGCTTTATATTTCTTCAATTAAACCTTTTGGGAAACCATTCTGTACGGATTTAGGATCAAACTCTGATTTTGGTTGCACTGTTACATAATGTGGCATAAGCAGATTTAACATTTCAATAGATGCCTAAAAAGAATGAATGAAAATATCCCTATCCCAGTTTCTAAGTCACTTAATCACTGTTTTGTCCTAAGCCAGGTAAGGAATCAAAATGATATTCTTAGTAAAACGCACTAAGAAACTTTTAACAGCTCATTCACTTCCCATCTGGTATCCTAAAATGTTTAAAATGAAGGTTGAAGGATATTTAGGCAAACTTTTTTTGGTAATTTGGCTAGGAAGTTTCATGTCCCAGGATGAGACCTAATTGGGAATTACGCCCAAATGCTGGGGGTGGAGAGAAGTGCATTAGAAGGAGTGCTGATGCTGCTGGAGAATGTTTGGAAGTGAACCGCAGGCAGTCTTACAAGATACTGGTTTCTAAATGCTAGTGTTGGAGTTTCCTGCACCAGTCTAGGATAACTTTTTTCTCTCTTTCTCCTTTCTGATTCCACTTCTCTTTAACGCTGTCTAAAGGCATGTCTACCTTGTGACTCACCTGCATAGCTGCAGTTAGCCTAGCCCAGGAAGCAGAAGTCGTATGTCATGCCCCAGCACTGTATTGTGCCCCAAAAGGTCAGCCTTGCTGGGAACCAGGATTTGCAGCGTGAGCACAGTTGTGTGATGCTCCAGCTGCATCGAGCTTTGGTCTCCTTGTGCCTCACTGTGCTCCGTAGAAGTGCTTTCCAGGGCATCCTCTCTCAGTTTAAGTGTGTACAAATTAGGCCTGTAGATTTCAGCCCCCGTGTTGGCACTGGAAATCTGGCTGGCCAGAGCAGTTATTCTGCCATCTACAGCATCTTTTTCAGTCCTGGGTGATAGTACGCATCTTGCTCTATTAACAGCAGAGGGACACTGAATGACTACTTCAAACTGGATATCTGACTCTTAGATACCTAAAGATGAATTATATTCATTCAAGTGAAGAAATGGAAGATGAGTGGAGCTACAAAAGTCCTGAATCTTTCAGCTTCAGTGGTTTGCGTGTCTTCAACTTTAATTTTCCTCTTCCAGTATCTGTAGTATTAATTCTCTGACAATTCAAAACAGCAGCAGAGAGGCCTTTAAGAAATTAAAATCTGAAAGTGAATGAAAGCAAGTAGTTATGACAGGGAAAATGGATTAGGAATAAGGACTTCTGTAAGAATTGTGCATAGTCCAGGTGGCGCCCTAGGGAACCAGAGGCTCTGTCTCTGTGGCCTATTTGGAGTTTGCAACGAAAAGAGTATGAGAAGAAGCAAATCAATTGGTGAGAATAAGTGCTAACAGTATAATAACTTCTACTTTTATGTTGTTGAATCTATGAGATTGTAAAGTGATTGCCTTAAAGAAAACCAAAGATTGCATTTCTATAGTTATGGTAAAAATCCTATTGGAAGCAATTCCTAAACAATTTGCAAGACTCATCAATACATTTTCAAAAGTCTTTCTTCAATAGTCCGACAATTTTATTTTTGTTAAAGCGTAGCATGCTGTGACTGAAACCTACTGATGTGAAAACAGCATTGAGATATTTTGCTGCAAAGATGTTTATGTGCAAATCACAAGTGGTGAAGCATAGCAGCAGATTAACTGTGAAATTTGATCTTATGTATTTTCTGTAGGTATTTAGAATCAGAATTTCCAAACACAGTAAATTTATCAGTTGCATGATCCAGAATGCAACTTCATAAACTTGCTGGTTTTGCAAATTGCTTTTAAATGGTGGCTTCAAAGGCAGAGGCTGCTGAATGAGCTTCTCAGACAGCACCTCAGCAGGAGCTTATTAGACAGCCTGGGAGGTGTGTATTTAAACAGACTCCATTCTGTGGGTGGGAGGATGGTATTATTCTAATTGACCTTCAGCACATCACAGCCAAGTAGGTTTTTTGACCACCTAATAGGCAACAGACAGAGAACAAGGGTTTATTTTAAAAGTGTGTATCCTGGATACTTTAGCTTTCTGGTGCTTATAACATTTTTAAGGTAGCCTAAATATCAAATAAAGAGCTCTATTGGGCTTTTTATAGGCTATTATCACCTGTTAGCTGTTCATTCTTGCAGAGAAAAGTCAGTCATACTACTGTGTGTTAAGGGAAGTTCTACCACCTTTCAGCACCTCTAATGCACTCACCAGCAGCAAATATGGTGTCCAACAAATCTGACTCAGTCCCGGGAAGCCCTGTTTAAACAATTGTTTTCAAAGCCTAATACCAGTTACAGCACCACAATATGCGAAATCCTACTTTAAAGAAGCCTGTTACACCTCTCTCTGATGCTCTGTATCTTTTAATGAAAATATACTGTAAAGGAATGATTTGTTTCAAGAAAAACGTCTTCCAAAATAACTTTTGAAGGAATATATGGCATTGGAATAACTGGACAAGTGTTACTTGTCCATTTACACCCAAACTTAGATTTCTTTTTAAATAAAGCCTGTAAAATATTTAAATAATTAAAGCAGGGAAGCTTTCCTTCTGGGACTTTTAAATGCAACAACTGGAAATGAAGTTGAGTGCTTCCTCTCTTAAACATACCAACACTGGAAACAAACAAAAATTCCTTGTTGAGAAACAGGCTCAAAGAGTCTTAAAACATCTCTTGTAAGCTTTTTCCTGAGGAATGATAGTTCATATTTCTTAGAGAAAGGACCAAGCAAAATGCATGCCTTTAAAATGCAGAAAATTATTTGCAGCAAAAACTATTATGTGTAATATCTGGTTTGGAATGTAAAAATTAACATGCCAGCCACAGAGGATTGAACCTGTTTATGGAGACCAAGGCAAAATTGATTCATCTCCAAAGCACTCAGATTTCTGGATGGAGGAAGGCATCTTAAGTCCTTCAGTTATGATAATTTTTAACTGCAGTGCTTAAAAACAAGATAAACCCCACAACTATAGGAAAAATCTACTCAGGCTAGAGTGTCATTAATTTTGCATGTCCTGTTACGCCATAGGAATCAGTTCAGAGAAGTGGCACTTTTGCTGGCCAGGTCAGCAGTCTTTCAGATGCGGGAAGACAAAAGAGAACCCAATGATACTAGAAGAGCTTGGTTATGGAGAAGGTCTTAGTTATGGAAAAGGCATGAGTGACGTACAATACCCATCATTTTAGAAATATGCCATAATAGGCCATTTTCTACGAAAAGCAGAGAGAGCTTGATGTTACTGTAAGCTGAGAAAATTTGAGTGGAAACTAAGAAATATCATTTTGGATAATCAGTGATCTGCTCTGCAGACACCAACTGCTATATCTTCCATTCTTAAGGGACTCAAAATACAGAAAAACAGATGTGAAAATGAAATTATTCCTTATTTGAAGAATCAAATGTTAAGTAGAATGATGAATATAATCCTGTCAATCAAACTGGTGTCCAGTCTTCTTTGGTGTACCAAAAGGAGTTTGGAAATTCCAACATGTGTCTTGTGTTTGTCAGAGTAATATAAATAAATAAGCTTAATACAGGTGGCACTGGCTGAAATAGCACATCCTGCAGCATGTGAGAGATAAGACTAAAGGATCTAAGGAGTTTTTTTTCCTGAGTTTGAACAGAAAGCATTAGTATCTGAAATCTTAAGACATAACTGTGTACCCTTGCCCATATCCAGAGTGGTTTTTGATCTTTCCAAATCCGCAGCCATCAAATGACACATTTGAATTTTCTGTGTTATGCTTTTAAGTTCCCCACATTTGTGATGGTGAAATTCAGAAAACATAATTTGCCTTAAAACCAAAAATAAGTAATACTAAGACTGTCTCATGCTCAGTTCCATATTTACAGGCATTCCAAATTGCTCAGTGACATTTTTCTAACCTGATATTGTTTCAGTAGCCTTTGGCAGCCTGGCTTCTTTGAATCTGAAACTCTGAATAAATTATTTAAAATATCCAGCATTTTTCAGTATCGTTTTTCTTGTTTGTGGTGCAGTAGTTGGCTGCTATCCCGAAACACATCCTTTTTCCCTTTGTGGTATTCTATTTTTGGCACAAGGTACAAATTAATTCTTGGAATAGTAGTAATGATGATGATTATGATAATGGTGATGACAATAATAATAATCAAAGCAGCAACAGTATTAAGTATCTTTTCAGGTACCTTTTAGGGCAACAGATAACCTTTATGCCTGCAGAAAAGAAGCAAAAGGAGAGGCATAGCATAAATTAGTATATCATGAAAAGAAAGAATTTATAGCATGAGAAACCTATTTGCAATGAGAAATTAATTTTACACTTTAGTTTGTCCTGCAGATCAATATCACAGGATGTAGACTGGGTTCATTTTGATTGCAGATAAACCAGAAAATGACCATTTGCAAGAGGCCTACCATGAGCCCATGGGATTAGAGTAGAACCAGTACTAAGTGACACCACTAAAGGATGTACAATCTACATGTTACATCCTCAACCAGTCGCTCTACCAGTCTGCTGACACTGAGCCATGCTATTTGGTAATATAGACATAGCCTCTCTGTAGCCATTCACAAAAGCACACAGCATTAGTTGATAATGTTTAGGAGTTGCTATAGTTCTGGCTGCATCGCAGGAGGTAGCTTTCCTCTTGGTTTGCCTTGATGTATGGCATTCCCTTCATCACTGAAATATCTGCAACCAAAAAAGTTGATACCTCCATACACTGACTATTCCCTTTCTGAATGAGGCATCTGCCAGCTCTTCTTTGACAACTGGTGAATTAGTACATCTTTTGTGTGTTCCTTAAGAACAAAACCCAGATTATTTTTTCCTGGTCTTTGGTCTTTTGTTAATTAAAAGATGCCTCCAGACTGCAGTACAGGACTCTACTCAATTTTCTTTGAAATGCCTCTCCTCTGTTTGTTAAATTAAAGCACCAAAAATCAGATGCCTTTGTGGAATACTTCTGAATTCACCTCATGAATAAGATCATAGCTTCAACTGAAGTCAGTCTTGAAACAGCAAGCCAGTCTTTCTAATGCCCTGCTCCAAGCTTCAACCAACATTATACATTCATAAACTTCTTGAAATGTTTAGGTTTCTTTCTTTTTTTCTGGGACAAACGTGATTTGCACTTCCCTCACTCTCTCAACCAAAACAAGAAAGTTCTTCAGCTCTAAATGTTCCCCCTCAGGAGTTCACTATTTGATGTAGAAAGCTAGTACTGAATGTGAGTTAAACTCACATGCTGAGACCATATGAAATAAAACTTGCTTTATATATGTGTGCAGAAAAAATGTGATCATTAGCAGGGGCTCAAAATTGTATTTAATTTATAATGTTCTTTGATTGCAGAGCCAGAAAGTCTTTAGGGTGGTTGGTTTGTACTATACTAATATAGACATGTATATATATTTCCCTTTTAATAAGGTGTTTCCTTAGGTCTGACATCTATTGCAAGAAAGAGGTATAAGGACATAAATGCATTAGGTTCATGCAGATATATATAAACCTCAATACTTGCTTATTTGAGACATCAAGAACTTTGGTCGTGTAGAGATTGCTTCCTGTGGGGACTCTGTATGACTGGCACAGCTGGTAGGATGTGCTGTCTATTAATATGGATCCCAAGCTGCATTATTTTTTCAGGTATTCATGCAGTTTCTGAGAGCTTCAAATACAGTAAGCCTGATGCAGTCTTTACATTCTCTCTCATGTAAACTAACTTATGGTTTTGAGGGGTCACTTGCTGGCTCAAGGAGCTTTCAGAAGCAACCTTGACATTTAAATTGAACTTGTATCACATTTGGGACAGAAGGGAGTCCTAAAATAAAAAAAACTTCTTCCTAATGTGAGCGGATGATATGGTTTATTTATTGCATGAAGTATGCATAGTAAAGTCATTGTTTCTTCCTGTGCTATCATCCTTTGTCTATCTTCCTAAAGCAACAGAGACATTTGCAGAGTCCCTAAATGTAACCATCCGTTTTCTCTGCTCTGACACCTCATACCCCAAAATCTGAATGCCGACCTACTTTGGCATTAACATTATTTGAGTTTATTAGTATAGGATGACTAAACAATCAGACTGGCACACTAACATTGCTCTCATATGAGGCCCAAGTCTACCAATATGTGTCTCAGAGGTCTCACAGTAGTGTTTCAAAATGGATAAAGGTCAAATAATTAAAGCCAAGCACCGTAGTTATTCTGTTTCCTTTCAGTCTTCAAGTGTGTAGAAGAGAATCCACGAAAAGAACAATTTTCTTTACCATAGCTGCAAAAGGATCCAGAATTTGGCTCTTTATTGTTTTGATTTCATCTTTTTATTGCAGTCTTAGAGAAACAGAAAAAATTTACTAGCTTCCTAATTTAAAACCATAAATCCCTCCATTATCTCTGCGTGGTAGTTTAATACTGTCAAGCCTGTTAAAAATAGAAAAACGCAAATTGACTGCTGGTATTTCTTATATGGTGTAAGAGTGTATGGGGCCTGTAGCACTAAAAGAAGGAAATGGCATTGGGAAAGTACAGGTCTATGGTATGCATCAAAATGTCAGTGGAGAAAGGCAGCCAAAATTACAGGCACATCCTCCTATATAATAGTTGCATCTGAGGCTCTTTTAATGATGTTGTACCATATGCAGACTGATATTGACCTTAACATGCACAGATAAAGCTGGAAATGTGTAACTATTAATCCACATCTCAGTGGCTTGCCAAATTCTTTATTGCCCCATGATTTTAGCCCACTAGTTTTTTCTTTTAATTAAGTAACAACTGTGAAAATGTAATAAGTTCTGTGTGAAACAACTGAGCATACTCCTGAACTCCAGACTCTTACTGATTTCAGTCCAGTAGATCGTAGCCATGGGGACAATGTGCCTGAAGGGTAACAAAGTGAACCTGGAGCTCTGTCATCTGATTTTTGTCCTCTGATGTGACTCCTTCCTGCTTCTGGGGATGCAGAGTGAGCAATTTTAGTCCAGCTGTAGTCCTGTGTTTTGTTCTGTGGATCAGCAAACTGAGGGACTGGAGAAGTGCAGCAGCAGTCTCTTCCCCAGAAGTTGAGGGCATGACGTTTCTGCAGGCAGAGTGCATGATCTTGCTGGAGTACCCACCATCTGCCTGCCTGCAGCTCCTGGGAACAGGAGCATTTTTATTTCTCTGTTGAAACATATTATGTAAGCACACATATTTTGCACAATCTAATTTTGTCCAGTGCACAGTGCCTCTTTTGATCATTTGCATTTTCCAGCAGTGCTAATTAATTCAACACAAGGGGACTCAGCTAACCAACCAGACTGTCTCAGAATATAACAGCCTCTTCATGCACCGAGCAGCTGGTTCAGTGCTCCAAAACCAAGTGCTGGCTTTCATGCTAAAGTACCGTTCCACAAGAAAGGTACCTTTGATGGCATAAAGACATTGCTTTATTGGCTGGGCTTAGCAATGTACAGTAATTTTGAAGGGTTTATCAAGTGACATTATTTTAAAAAAATCAATCCTAATTTGTAGCTTTTTGAGAACAAGCTAATTTGAAACTACCTTGTCTTTTCATACTGGAGACCTACTGTTGTTGACTGACACAGAGATATGGGTTCATGCAGGCTGTGTCCTTGCCTAGAAGTGAAGAAAGGTATTGCACTGCTTAGAAAACACTGTCAGCAGTAAGTACATGGCAATCATTTGCTTTGTCATCTACAAATCTCTCTGTTGTGTTTGATGTTTAGTTATTTTTTTGCTTTAATTTTATTTTGCTAGGTTCTCTCTGAAACATATAGGAAGATTTCATTTTCCATATGTGAAAAAAGAGAGGGACTGTAGGAACTGTGTCTCGGTGGGAGTGATTCAGAGGCAGAATCAAAGAGCATTTCTGGCCTGCCACATTGCAGAACCCAGGCTCTGATGGGCACTTGGGTTCTTCCTTTGCCTTGACAAAATGCTTGCTAGAGACAGACCACCCAGCAAAACAGTGCAGTCTGACCCAGAGTCAAGTACCTGTACCTCTGTGTTTTTTATGACAAATATTGTTGTATTTAATTAACATCTAAGTAGGGCAAACTGTCAAAGGTGGTTTAGAGACATTCTGTAACAAACCTGATGCATGGTGCTGAACACGGCAACTGAGGCCTCAATAACTTAGTTTTTGCTTTTCATATTGAGTATGACTCAGTCTTTTACCCAAATTTACACTGTTTTGATTGTACTTTTACTGTACATTGTCAAAACTTGCCTAATGTGATGGGTGGTGCCAGGAAACACATCAAATGGCTTTTATATTAAGGTAACAGGTGCTATCTTTCCTGCTTGCTATAATAGCTTATAAGTTTGTAACAATAAAAGATACTTCACTGACAAATTAGTAGTTTTTTCAACCTTACTTATTTGTACCTTCATTTCTGTTTCTCAAGCTAAAAGTTATTTTTTTTGGCTAGTATTTGAATTCTTAGAATTATTTATTAATATTATAAGATTATTAATCACTTTATAAGACTGCACAAATAAAAATTTTTTAGATGTCTCCAAGAAAGAAAAGAGGATTAATTATGCCATATAATATACAGTCATTTTAAACAACAAATCTTCATTTTGTTATAGATTGTTCTAGCTATATCTAGCATTTTAAAGAATCAGTGTTATAGTGAACTTATGTGCTATTTCCAACTTCCTGTGTACTTTTTATCAGCATATCAGGGTTTTTTTCTGATAGTCATCTGTATAATATTTAACTGTCCTGAATGCCATAGAATAAATGGCGTCCCCAGGCTGGGGTGGGGCGGGGGTAGTGGTTAAAGGCTAGAACAACAAAGCCAGGGCAAAATGAAAACCTGAAAATCTATAGCCTTAGAAATATGTCTACTATCCTTTCAATGGAATTAACAATAGTCTTCTTATAAAGTTTTAAATATTACATCTACTGCTAATCTAGTTATTTGTTGTTTGATTTTTTTTAAGCCTAATGATGATCTGTTCCACTAGTAGAGCAGCTTTCCCTCCAGGGAACCTCAAGCACACCACAGTCTTCATCTGCTCTTCTGTCTTGACTGAAATGCAGGTTACTTGGGGTATAGCACGTATCACCACTTCAGTGTTGTCATATAAGGACCAGATATTGATGAAAAAGTAGATGTAAAGCACCTCCCCTTTTTGTGTTTCTCAGCATTTTACTCTTATTATGACTTTATATGGAATGCCATGTCTCTTGATTCTGGAAAATAGCTTTTTAGTGGAAGGATACCCATTTGAAAACATACATGAAATTCAGTCTCAGAGATTAGTGATAATTTTGTGAACTCTGCAAAATTCAGATTATCTATTGCAACACTGAGTTTGCAATTGACAATTCTCATGAGTACAAAGTCTGCAAAATGCTGTTATTCTATTTATGACTATCAGAAAGCAAGGGAGTGATGGATAAATGGTAGTGATTTTTCATGGTACGTTAAGAGTTCAGACTGAGATGCTGCAAAGACTTTAAAGAACTAGGCTACCATGATTCAGATATTAACCTAAATCATATTTTAAAGTTATTATTAGAACTCATACAATGGTAGCCTCTGTGAGCTTGCTTTCCTCCTAAATTGTGTATTACTGGGATTCTTTTACCCAGATTAATCTTTCTTTTTACAAAGTGTCAGCACATAATTCACAGCCTATTAATATGGCAATATTATTTCCAGAAGTGAGGAAAATAAGACTCTGTCTCAACAATTAAAATTGTGCAGCTATGATTTAAGTAAAATACCTTTCAAATAATTCAAGTCTGGTAAAATTATGTCACTATTCCAATTCAGTCTTCCATATTTTATTCAAATGCTTGTCAGACCTCAAAGTTCCATCACAGTTGTCTTCTGCAAAGAAGATAAAATAAAAAGAGTATTAGAGAAAAAGAATATTTATGTCCCTAGTAGAAGAGCAGTTGTATTGATGTATTAATAGAAAAGGAGTATTAGACAGAACAATATTTTTTCCATTAGAGGTGGGGAGCAGTTGCTGTCTGCTTTTACGAGGAGTTGCCTTTACCCACTGCAAATCAAGGAGAGGGGAATGTTTGTCCACAGGAAGAGAAATTTGAACATACAAATTCTGCTTTTTCTAGAATAATAAAAATTTCAATAGATTGTTCTGAAGATGGACAATCTATCTATCTCTCAGCACAAGCTTTTAGGAGCAGGAGGAGCTTAGGGAGCACTGTAGAGGCTCTGGATGTGGACAGGAGAGGTGGCTTTCATTACAAGTGAGATGTTAGTAGCTAGTTCCTGAGAAATACTGTCTGAGCATGCCCTTCTTGCAGGTGTTGTGCTGACCCCAGGAGAGGTTACAGGGTTTCAGTGCTAGGTGATTCACCCTTAAAGCAAAGAGAATTACATGCACGTAATGAGGCATAATTTGTGCCCAGCCAGAACGAACGAGCACCACATTATAACCATTATAGGGTATCACAGATTAATGCTGCATTTGAGCTTTTCCAGAGAAATCAATTTGTATGTTTTTTTTCTAATGAACATGTCAGTAAGGAGCACACAGAGAGAAGCATGGGTATTTTTTTTTCCCAAGGATATATATGAAAAATATTTTGCTATAGTTTGATTAAAAATAAAGTTCTTACATCTTTGACATTTTTTTTCTCTATGGTTAGCTTTCTGTATTAGAAATTTGTTGCTAATGCAGATTTTCCCAGAACACTAAACATCTTCCTGGAATCATATCCAACTCAAATAACAATATAAATGTTTTTCTGAAGCCAAACCCAACCTTAGTAATTCTGTTCAAGTGCTTTTAGTATGCTGTAGTCAATGTCTGGTTATTCTATGACTTCGCGTTATGTACCATCAATTTTCAAAGCGACTTGATCTTTAGAAAAATACCTGTAAGATGTATTATTTCCATTTTCCAAATGACTTCTTGTACAACTTTCTTTGGGAGCTGTATCTGGGATTTAAGTTATATAAAAAACATTGGATTGTTGTGATACCCTTTGACCAAATAAAAGGAGATTTCTATGAGTGGGAGCATCTAAATGCCAGGTAGTATTTAACTTCTAGTAAAAACTTCTGTAAATATGTACAAATTTCAAGAGAAACTGTCTTGGGTTGAGCTGGCAAAATGCCAACTGCCCAAGTACAGAGAAAAGAGTCCTCCTCCCCCCCGACCAGCCAAAGGGAGAAAGAAGAGGGAGAGGAAAAAAAACCCTCTAAAGCCAGGTTTCTTCTGAAACTAACTACATGTATTTATACAGAAAAGAGAAAATTAAAAGAAAACTACAATATAACACACACACAAGTTATATGTAACAAGAAATAACCTCCCACTCCCCAATTAATACAAAGTGTATTACTCTAGATTCATAAGTACTCCAAAACCAAAAGACACCCAGCAAGAAACAGAAAGAGTAACAACAAAATATTTCTACTTCCCTGAACTTAAACAAAAGGCAAGGAGTGGCAATAGCAGGAGCGAGGCCTAACAGGGCATCATACCGGTAGCACGCCTTCCCTGCACCTCAGCCATGGTGGAACTGCCCAAGCCACACCCACACACTGGACTTTACTGCTATTGAGATGATGTAAGATGGGGTGGAATAAAATACTATTGGCTAGAAGAGGTCAGCTGTCAGCTAGCCCGGCCCAGCTCAGGGCAGCTGACAATTTCAGGCCCAAATCTGAACTCCAAGGCCCAAATTTAGGCCTACCTGGCTAAACCCATAACAGAAACCTATTCATGTAAATATTGCTGGGTTTTCTATGACCGCACAAGATGAGTGTCATTTTTGACATTCTCACTTTATAAGTAAATGTATAATCTCTTACAGTTTTATGTTTGTCAAAAACATCTATGAAGATAATTTGCCTTGTAGTAAGTCTTATAGGAGCAATCACAATCTTTTAAATATCTCAGTAGCAATCATTAACGTTTGTATGTAAGTTACCAATAAAATCATTGATAAACTGGAGGCTCCTACAAATGGCTGTTTCCTAATTAGCTTTAGTGAATTTACAGAACTGGAGTAAAAGGCAGTTCATTTCCAGACAAGCTTTGTAGAGACACAGCAGCAGTATTTGAATATCACTTTATTTATGTACCCACTAACTAGAGCACTGAATAAAAGATAAGTATTCTGAAAGCAAAGTGCCCCAAACTGTCCTCTCTGTTTGTTACATCAATGAGAACTGGACTTCTTTTTACCAGCCAGTCCAATCACAGGATTTCCCAGAAACTCCAATCTAGAACTATGCTAAGAAGTAAATAACTGAAGAGAACAAAACAAAGTACCTCTAAATAGCAAAGCTACAAAATGGTTTTCCTAGTTAAATGTTAGGTTTTTGAGGTTAACTTGGGGTAACTTTCAGATCAACAAAGTCCCTGCTGCCAGCAGGCTTTGGAAGGTGCTGCAACTGATTTGCAATGGATGACTGTTTCTGTAGCCAAGAGGAGTGGAGATCTATATTGTAATAAGAACTGAAGTTCAGTAATCTGAGATAAGGTAAAAATGCAGATGTGTTTGGCTCAGTCGATTCTCCTGCTGACAGTCTCCCTGGATCATTACAAACCACATTTTTGTTTCCTGCATAGTGCACACTTGGGTCTTCACATTTCAAATAGAGGTTAGCCACAAAGCTAAGAAAATAAATCCCAGGGCATCGTATGCTTTCACAGTGTTGCTAGGATCAGTCTACCCCCATGGTGCTGGTCTCATCTTGTGGCTGCTGCAGGGTATCTGTTTATCTAGTCCTTAGTCAGCATGCCCCAGCAGAAGGTACTGCAAAGGCAAGTGGAACACCATAGTGAACTGAACCCAAGTCCTTAGACAGTGAAGATTCCTCCATTCCCAGCAACAGATGAAGGGCAAACTCTCCACTGTGAAGATCACAGAATGTGCAAACCTTAGCCTGTCTCCTGGTTTTAGGGGAGCATGTGCAAAATATCACCCACAGAGATTAGGGAATTACATATTGGTACAGAGATGTAGATTGAAATATGAATACTCATCATGGAGAAAATCATTCATTGGCCAGATTTTATTTATTTTTTTAATATGGTGTGTGTATATAGTGCCTTCCCCATGCAATTTAACCTATAATCCCTACAGTCTTGTATTTTAAATTTTGGAATTTAAAATGGTAGGACAAAGAAATCAAAGAATATAGCTAAGGATGGAAATGTGTTATAAATACAATACATGCGTATGATATATAATGTAAAAGATATAATCCATACCCAAAGAGAAAAATAGCAGGCCATGAAAGAGAAGACCATTTTCCATCAATGAACTAGATCTTAAAATGTTTTTCATCGTCTATGGCACATATAAGAACACCAACATGTAAATTTTTCCAGAGCCTTTACTCTTGAAATTTGTTTAGATCTCTATTGAAGGATCAAGGAATATAATTTATTGGGGTAGCCTGAAATATGAAATAAATTCATTTTCTTCCAGAGGAGTCTGATTTTCTTGCATAATTCCCTCTTGGTTCTCAATCACACTTTATCTTACCACATATTCCACAGTCAAGCTCACAGATCATAGCTCACTCCTGAAGATTTGAGACTGCAGATAAGTCAGATGGCAGACTTGGCTGGAGGTAGTCGTGAAAGGCAGGCAGAAGTTCAAAGAAGATTCACTGAGTTTAATCTAGGGATAGAAGGCTTTCAAAATAAAATGTGTGACCTGCAGCTGATGACTGGGGGTGTAATACTTGCTTATTATAATTTACTAAATTTCGTTGTACTGTTTTCAAACTACTTTTATAGTGATGCCATATTTTACATGGAAACCTGAAGGAACTTCCCTGGTTGAATATGCTCATTATACCATGATTAACAAAATGCCAACATTCATCTTTATGCTGCTGTGAGCACTAGATAGGTTTGTTGAGAATAATTTCCCTTAAATAATAGGCTTAGCGACAGGCTCTATTTTAATAATGAATCCTTATAAAATCCTACCAGAGTTTTGATATTACTTGGAATTTTTATATTCTCTCTTAAAAGTTATTTCTCTGGTTACTGTTGCCTGTTAAAGAAACTATTAAAGTAAATCATCTCATACTGGTTCAGAAGTTTTAAATGCCTGAGATCTTTATTAATCAAGTACTAAGTTAAGTCATACTCAATTTGGTTTAAAAGTACCATTTGTATTACAAACACTAGCAATTCATATGAGTAATGATAATCATCATTTTCTCTTGAATGAATGCTTTCTAAAGGATTTTTTTAAAGTTTATTGCAATAACTTATCACTGAACTTGTGCAGGGAAAAAAGAATTCTGATGCTCTTCTCAAGAGGATCATCTGGGGAAAGAACATAAGGATATGGCAGTTAATTTTCTTTTATGTTTAAAGTCTTTTAGAGTGTGAGTTGGCAGGAGCGTTTTGGAGCCCTGACTGAGGAGATTTCACACAGCTGGGTAGTACCACTGGCAGTGCCACTGCTGCTCAGGTTTGCATTGCTGAATCTTGTGCGTCCACCAGCCTAGAGCTGTGGGCCTGGAGAACAGGGTGGAAGGACAGGAAATGCAGGTCACCTTATATACAGCATTAGGTTGTATATGACAGAATGGAAAAATCATAGAGAAACGTATAGGTATGCGGTCATGGTGTCATTGAAATGATTGGAATGACTAGGAGAGGTTCTACAGCATAACTTCAGATATTCTAGAGTCTTACTGGACCATTTAAAAAGATATTCTGAGATGAGCAATTAGACCACATGGACAGTTTTTTATTTGTGATGACTAAGATTTTCTTGATATATCCCAGAGAGAGTCACAGAAGAAATATTCTTGCACATACCTTCATGGGCAAAAGGCTTATCTCATTGGTAGAGAAAAGAACTAATAAATCAGATATTTCGAATAGCTGATTTAAAGAATTCAGGTCATAGTTTAGGCTACTGATTGAAGGTCAGTTATATCACCTCTGAATGATGAAGGATAAGTTAGTCTAGCATGCACCAAACTGTATGTCTTCTGCTGAAGGTGTTCAGAAGAAACTTGAGCTGTTTTCAAATATCATGGAGCCATGCCATAGTACGGATATAAAGCTCCAAGTACTACTTGAGTAAATATTTGTCATGAGACTCTCTGGTAGAACAGTCCTGCTGAAGCTAGTGAAAACCCGCTCATTCAAGGTATTTGACTTTGCCCAATATATGGCTTATATTTACAGTCAGAAATGGAGGTTCATTGAAAACAAAGGGAGACCCAGACTGATGCAAGTCAGGCAGTAGAAGAGAGGAGGCAGTTTATACTGCAAGTTTATGAGCTTGTCTGCTTTCACAGAGTAATGATGGTAAGATATTTCCTTTGGTTTCCCTAGTCACAAGTGCTAATATAGATCTGAAAGTCTTTCTTGCTCATAGATATTTCTAACCAGGAGTATTTGTAGGAGCCAGCAATGCTGAAGTCTTTTACATTTTAATCCCAGCAAATAAAATATCTAAGGCAAATTATTCTTGGCTGGGATGCAATTGATTGTGCTGTCAAAGAACAATTTACCTCACCACATTTTAGGAAGTCAGTTCACTGAAAGGTTATGATACAAGATGAGAAAATACTAATGCTTGAATACTCAGAAGTGTTTGTTGAAAAGTTATAGCCACAAAAATTTTTTAAGGGTAAGACAAATTATTTAGAGCTAACATTGAGGGAACAACAAGAGGAATGTTCATGTTTAGAAGTAGTCCTTCATGGAAAATAAAGTAGAAGAGCAGACTCCAGCTGGAGCATCAGTGGTTTACCAAATAGGAAGTTACAAAATAACAGTAAAAATATTTAGGGCTAGAGAAAACTATAAACCTTTATCCCTGCCATTTTCTTGGAAATGGCAATTAACTTCTTCAGTTGTGAATCCTCTAATGAGCTACAAAGTATTCACTACCCTTTTATCTGTGTATACTTTATTGCATTTCTTTTTTGATTGGACTTTGCTACTAGGTTTTATAAAGGGAAGGCACCCTGACAGAAATGCATTTGAACATGGTAAAAAGATATACTTTACTCATTAAATTCATAAGTATAACATGCAAACAGAGCATTTTTTAATTCATCCAAGTGTATCTAATTTTATAATATCTGGAATCGAATTCAGTCATGGTTATGCGTTTGCCATCATGATTGGTAGTTCTCCGTAAACCAGACATACATTATGCAAGAGATCATTACTGGAAGTATTTAATTCACATCCTATGTTTCCTAGCCAGCAAAGCAAAGGGATTCATTGGAGTGAATTGAAACTGAAACAGAGCACAGGCCTCAAGCCAGCAAAAAGAAAAAAAAAAAAAAAAAAAGAAGCCCTGCATGGCTGCAAGCCAGTGCGTGCTCCATCATGCAGTTGTCAGCCTCCTCTTGTGGCAGTGGCCAAAGAACTCTTTAAATTATGGTCTCTGAGTTGGGTTTCTAAAGCTTGAGTTGTATAATTCCTCTGACACACTATGGCACATCCTTTTGCTGTCACATATGGTGAGCTGGATATGGCCTTGTTGAGCTCCTTGTCTCTGAGCTCCACCTCATGAGCCACTGTGCAGCATCAGGGGATTTGTGCTACAGTGCCATGGGCACACGTGGCCCCTGAGCGTCATTCCAAACTTCTCTGCTGTGGGCTGCCTGGGAAGAACAGAAAAGAAAGGAGTTAGGTTCGTGTCAGGAATTTTTCAACATCTCAGTAGTTTTCAGTATACTTCAGAAAGAGAAAATAAAGAGACATTGAATTATATAGAAACCAAGTCAGTCACTTGTCTAACTGTGTTGGATGGGACCACTCAGTGGTAGTTACTGACTGGAAAAGAACTTTCTCCATGTTTCTTTTCCTATGAACTAATTGACAATGTCACTGTTTCTTCTCTGCCTCCAAAGTAAACCAAATGATAATATTTTCTGTCTCTCATTTTCAGCCTTTTGGAGGACATAGTCCTATTATTATTACTCATGTTACTCTTGATTTATATAGTCTGTAACACAAGCTGTAATTCACTGCTGCTGATTCAAGGCTGGCTTACGTACTTGTGATTCACTACAGTTTTCTTGCAAAAAGTCTTATGGCCCCATAATTGCACACATGGAATGTTGTTCTGATTGTGCTTTAAAAGGATCGGGCTGTTCCAAAGCTCAGGTATTACAAATAACAAGAAAGTACATCTGAAGTCAAGTGTGTTTTCAAAAAGCATCAGGTAAAACTACAAATTTTTTTAGAGGAGAAAAGCAGAATGACAGTTGAAAGGATAAGATAAAAATATTGCATCTACTCTTCAGGACTCCAGAAATATTTTATTTTTTTTACAATATCCAGGAGGAAAAATTCATTGTTACATCAAATGCAAAAACAAAGTTAGCTTGTGCCCAAAGAATTGAAAAACACCTGTTAGTTCAGAAAACAGAATGACTTTTGAAGAAGAAAATCTGTCTGTAGTTCATCTGACCAGTCTTTAAAATTGACTTTGCTAATCTTACAGTATATACTCAGATATTAAGAAAAAATTCATATTCATTGTGTATGGAACCTAGTAGGTTTTTTTCCTCTGCAGTATGTACTGCTTTTATTTCTGTTAGAAACTTGCTTGTGAATCTGCATGTAACAAATGCAAGGCTGTAGGCATCTCCTCATGTAAATATAAGTTTTTATACTCCAGTTTGGAATATGCAATTTGCCAAAAATATCAGGTGACTTTTATGAATGACTTAGGGAGTTTTAGTGCATTCATTACTCATGGTGAACTAAATGAACTAAATGGCTGTGTTTGAATCAAAAGGCTGTAAATTAAAAATGCTCTTTGAGGGTCAGCAATCTGTGTAGGTTCCTAAACTTCCTTATGTTCTAAGTTGAGTGATTCAGGTTTGTGTCAGTGGGCAGGCTACAGCTGTTGTTCTCGAGCTGGCATTTTCTCAGGCTGCCAGAAAGCATCTGCATCACTGGGCATGTTCTGTACATTAGAGCAGAAGAGCAAGAGCTGCAGGACCTTTACTCTCTGCAGCTGATCAGAAAGGACAGTAGCTTTAGACCATCTCTCTGCAGCCTCCTCTAGCCCTTGCCTCCTCTGGTATCTTTCAAGAACTTGGCAGGAGTAAGGATGCTCTGGTCTGCAAACCAAGCCCATTGCTTGAAACAGGGTTAGTGGTACAGAGTAGAAGACAAAGTGGCTCAGCTGAGATCCTGGAAGAACAGAGATCCATATGGAAGTTCTCAGCCTCTGGGAACTGGGCATGCAGGTATTTCTTTGTGTCTGTTACAAGCTGAGGTGCTTTGTTTTTCTCTTGATTATGAAAGTTTGCTGCTTTTTCACCAATGGCTAAAGATGAGAGAAATTATTTATGAGCTTTTTATAAACCTGGAACAAAACATTTTGAAGTTATTGACAAAGAGCAGCAATAATAAGATTATGTACTTGTAACTAACAGATAAATAGGAATAGCTGTAAAGAGAAATATATTTTCATTTATAACCATTTGTGCTTTGCAATGACATTGAAATAATTAGGTAGGAATCTTATGTGTTCTTTTTTACAGAAAAATCTTTATATAGTCTAAGTTAATAAGACTTTTAGAAGAGTGTTCAATAGCAAATGCCATTTGAAAAATGTTTTAAGGTTCAATGTGTGAAGCAACAAGTTAGGGATCTATCTGCTTACTGTTTTTCATCTCGGTAATGTATGTCAGAACTCAGTGTAGTAATGATTTTCTATATTTTTTTTATGTCAGAATATCAGACAGTGAAGAAATTGAATTACTTATAGACTTTTTCTCCATAATTATAAATGTGATCCATATATTTAGTGTTAAAAGAAATTAAGAGGAACTGTACCAGGAACTGTTAATTAATCTTGTTGGATGAGATTTGTAGATATGCCTTTCGTAGTAAAACATGATACACTAGTCAGTGGCTAAACAATACTTTACATTTTTTTTCTCCTAAACTTATAATAAAAGTGGCAGATACAGGTTTAACTCATTTTTCTCCACATTTGCAGTGCTATGCTGAGATGTTGTATTACTAATGACCCTTTTCAGTGGTAGAAATAAATATGAACCCATGTTGTGATAGTGTCTCTTTCAGATGTGAGCTCTATTAGAAATAAAGAACACAAAATGTGATATAACATTTATATGATTACTAATTGTAACCACATTTATTCTGGTTGCACATGGACTGAAGACTCTGAACGTTGCAGAGACATTTTGAACCAAGATTTTTGGTTTAAGAAGTAGATGGGAAATTGGCACAAGGCAGAGAAAAACATAATACCGAATAAAGTATTATTTAAATACATATGTAGGTAGTTATATAACAGCAATATGATCAAGTTTCATGCAGGAAAAAAAATGAAACTGTCTATAATCCTTTATGTATTTTCTGAACCATACAGGTTTAGCTAGTTATTTTTCCTTAACTGTTTTTAACCTTTGCAATTATCAATAGTAAATAATATTGTACCAACTTTGTACCTTCACCGGCAAGCTTTTTGTTCTTCTGTCCCTCATCATTGTAGAACATGAAGGAAGATGAGCTACAAAGACTTCACAAGTGATTCATTGCTTCCATCAAGGCAATATAATTTTCAATTGTGCTTTCATCTGTCTTTTCCCTGACAGGAGGCATTGTTGATAAGGACCTTCGTCACTACCTCAATTTACGGTTCCAGAAAGGCTCGGTGGACCATGAGCTCCAGCAGATCATAAGAGACAATCTCTACCTCCGCACAGTGCCATGTAAGTAGGATGGTGATGTACAAATTTGTTTCTTTAGTAGCAGCAGGCTACCTTCATTAATGCTGCTGAGGCCATTTGCAAGGTGTGAAGAGGTGGTCTGTAGATGATGCAGTCTTGCTGTAAATAGATTTTTGGCTTGATTCATGTCTTCTACATTGTTGCTGAGGAATCCAACTGTGTATTGCCAAATTAGTTTCTGAAGAGGCATGGTGTTTTCAGAGTTGTAGTTCCTATAAACTCTGGCTCTAGAATAGTATTTCTTCTGCAGTTTTAGAAAGCACAACCTTAAAGAAAAAAAAAACTAAAAAAGCAGTTTTCTGGGCTGATTAAATTGATGTCCAACAAAGACGGTTTGATCTGACTCACACTTCACAGTATTTACATTATATAATAATATATTGGAATTTAGAATGTAATAGGGCAATTGATGAAACGTGTAAAGTGGGAGATTTTGTTTATGTGCAACAGGCATTGAAATGAAAGTTCATACTGTCTTGCATATATGTTCATTTGTTGTCACATAAGTCAATGGTATCTATATGCAAAATATTCTGAAACCTCTCAAATAATTTTTGTTCTATTGACAGTATTCAGCTATTTTGACAGCAGGCATGGAATTAAGCAGAGTCACGTAAGCCATGTCCGACTGTCAGGGCCATGACTTTCAGAACAGATCTACTTGGCTGACAGGCAATATATCATTTAAAATGGACTGAAGTTCCATTACTCTTCCCTCATAAAATAATTGCTTAGTAGACATAAAACGGGTCTTCTGGTTTGGGAAAAAAAAAAAAACAGGTGCACTTCTGAACTTAAGGGCTTGACACAGGAATGATAGGCAGAGGAAGGTATTCTGAGTATCTGTCTGTGCTATTTATATGGTAATGAGTGGATGCTCTTTGAAATCTGAGTTGTTGTGAATGCTACTGTATGTTTTGCTCTCATAACGTTGAAGAATGGAGCTTTGGAAAGCTTTACCTCAAAAAAGATGTTCAAGTGTTTCCTCCTTTTTTGGAAGCTGATGATAAATAAATTGGTAATTTCAGGAGTTCTTTTTGCAAGGGAGGTGAGGAAAAGCAATTAAAAATTATTACCTATGCGGAAAATCAAAAACATTACACGTATGTGAGTTTTGTCATGAATTAGGTTTGTCTGAAAGTACTGAGAAACATCTCAGCTGAAGTGGAAATGCAAATATAAGTTTTGAGATTAAATCTCACTTCTAAGGATGTCTGAGAGGATCATTAGCATAAGAGTATATTTGTTATGACCCCAGTACATGCCCATTAATGCCAGAGATCCAGGATAAAGAAGAAGAAAAATTTAACAGTATTGCAACTTCTGCACACATGCAACTGATATTGTCTGTTGGCAATATGGGCACAGTAAGGAGGTTTTCGGGTTCTTTGTTTTTAATCAAGGCAGTAATATAATGTTCTTATTTGTCAAGTGAAACACAGTACTCAGAGAAGGAAATTTGTCATTGAAAAATAATAATTGCAAACATGAAGTCTACAGGTTGCAACCTATAAACACTTAATAATAACTTTTCTTTCTGCTATGGCCAATCTATCTTCTGTGTCATTTTGGGGGTTAAATTCTTAGGTCATTGTTGTATTATGTATTGAGCATATCTACCTAAGTAAAAACTACATTTTGAAATATGTGTTGCAGATGACAGCTGCTGAATTTCTAGATAAGATGGCATGTTCCTGGAGAGTTGAAGGGTCTTCAGCAGTGGTGGTAGAAAAAACAATTAGTGCCCAACTGTGATATTTTCTTCAAAATTTTCTTGAAAATCATATGAAAGCAATACTTCTGCAGTGTGGGTGTTTTAAAATAAATAAATTAGCAAATGCAGACAGGATTATATGTGATTAGCTAAAGAATTTTCCATGATCAGATAAATAAAAAGGACATCATGACATAGTTTGCAACCCAGATTTCCCCTCAATCCTAATTGTGGTGAATCTTTTTTTAATGCGATTTTACTCTATCTCTAGCATTCATTTCTAGGAAAGAAAATGTTCTCGACTGTTTTCTTATTTTCATATAACTTAACTAATTTTTGAGTCTCAAACTTACTTTTCAAAGGTATCAGAGTTCAAAATTTTCTCCTTTGGGCAGTGGGGGTTTTTTTTGTAGCTCTATACACAGTCTGAGTACTGGTTAGCTGTTCTAACACTGTACTTTACAACTGGTGGGGAAATTTCTTTAGTATGGGGGGGTGATATTTAACTGACTGTACTACTGCCCACAAGTTCAATTAATGAGTGCAGCCTAACCATGAACTGATAACAAACCTTACAATAGATGCTTACACAGCAAAAGCAACACTCAATCTGGTCAAATTCTTGTGCAGAAAAATAGAGAAAGAAGGCCGACTACAGGCAGCAAAGCTTTTATTTCCAGTGACAAAGCTGTAACACAAAGATGAAAAAAATCATTTCCTTTAAATACAATCTTTCCTCTGCTCCAGAGGCATAATTGCCAGTGAAACTGTAAGAATCTTTATAGAGAGTCCTTGACCATGAGTTTTTACTGTTCTTTGCTTTCTGTTCACGCTGGCAGCATCGGCCCCAGCAGTGCAGTGGGCATGACCACTACTTTCTCAGCCTTCTAGGTCAGACTAAGTCATCTTTCACTTCCATTAAACGAGTGAGTATTCTCTGAGAAACTAGGGAGCAGAGCTTGAAATCCATACCTGTTCTACATTAGAATAAGCCAGTTTGAGTTAGAACAGCTGAACCAGTATTTACTAGAAACTAGGTAAGGTTGGGGCTTCAACCCAACCTTGGGTAAAATTCAAGGCCAGGCTGGATAAGGCCTTGAGTAAGCTGGTCTAGTGGGAGGTGCCCCTGCCCATGGTGGAAGGGCACTGGGACTAGATGATCTTTAAGGTCACTTCCAACCCCTTAACGCTCTTATGTTATACAGTTTGAGATAAGAATTTGAATTGTCTGTTGCACAAGAGTACATCCCTGTGTGCACCAAAGAAGGGATGGGCCAGAAATACATGACATGAGCATCACAGATCAATTCTGCCCCCAGAATTTGTAGCCCCTGTGGATGGGCTGAATTGTTTGGGTTTGTGATCCTTACATTTCTCTGGTTTTGCTAAAGCAGGGCCCCTTTCTACTGAACTAGAAATGACCATGTAACCCCAAGAGTCAAATGCTGTCTTCTTTAAGTGGTTGTAGTTCTCAGTGCCATACAAAATTGATGTTCCCTGTGTTGCCAACAGGAATTACTTGCATATATCCCAGGGCAGGATGTGTGATTGTATCTGCAGCAGTCAAGATACAGCTGCTAACAAGGCAGTTCTGGGGGAAAGAAAGGCTCACAATTTTCCAAATTCAGAAGACCTAGCTGAAGTTTGTGTTGTGAATTTTCTTCCCCTTTTTCTGCTACATGGGATTTTAGCAGTTTTCATATGCTCAACTTTCTCATGAATTTATTTAGGCACACTAACCATTGAGGTTGTCCTACAGAAAAGTAGGCATGGTAAAAACTGGTGGCTGTTAAACACAAGTCAGCACTACCTGACACTATCCATCCAAGTCCAAGGATCTGGGGCAATTTTGTGCCAGTTTAAATAAGGGTCTCATTTTCAAATATAGTTCTGTCCTATTGTATTTTACTATAATCTGGTCTATATGTAAATTCAACATACTCACTGCACTGTTTGTGTACTGTTGTAACGCTGTATATTACAACTTGCTTCTGCTTATTATCTAACCCTCTTCCCAGAAAAGAAAGTAAATGCAGTGATTTTTTTTTTCTGGTATTGGTTTTATTTGCCATATATGACAAAAACGTGCCATTAACTTATATTTCTGTTCTACTGAAGTTAGTAAAATGTGTTTCTACTTGAAGCCATCAGGGAATTCACACTTTCAGACCTAAAGAAATCTCCACCTACAAAACAATACAAACCAAACAAGGTCTCTCCCTCTGTCAGAGAAGTGTATTACACTGGGAAGTTGCAGTCATTCATAATCTTCTTCATGGGTACCCATCAGAAGTAAAGAACTTCTGAGGGTATGGGAGAGTTTTCTCTCTTGGTTATAGGTGTTTTTGTATTTTATATTCCTTCTAATACATTTTATGTTAGTCACAATAATGAGTAAATACTGAAAGAAATCCCCATTACATATCCAGATTTTTATCTGAGGTTTCTGATTTCCATGTTGAGAAAAGAGTTGCAGAAGTCAAGTGGGCAGTAACTATATATTGGCAACTCTTTACATAGCTCTTCTGCTCTGAATAAGGATATGAGATATATTTGACTGATCTAGTTTGGACAAATATGAAGCCTTTCATTTTTTTTAAAATGTTTTTTCCTGTTCTAAAATGTATATAGACAAGAACATTCAAAGGGGTATGTGTGAAACACACTGCCAATGGTTTCATATATTTATCTTAAAAGTTTGTTCATTGTCAAAAGTATCTTACAAGAGATATTGTCAGTTAAAGATCTGCCAGTTTGACACCATGTGAAACTATTGTTAGGATAAAATAACCTGTGCTTAGCACACTAAACTGCCAAGAAATGTCTGCATCACTGGAACTAACAGTACCTAAATTTAATGACTACTTTATTCTTCCAAACAGTGTTAGCTACTTCTTAGACTTTGATGCTTTAGAATAGAGCAATGCAGAACTCTGGGAAAATGTTGTATTATCTAATGGAGCACATCTCCAAGGTATAGTTAAGGTGGAGTCATTGGCAAGCATATTCAGCCTTTTTGGTGTCTCAAGGAAAATTAAATCAAATCAAGTGTAAATTGAGGGCCCCACTGTGCTACGTTGCAGCACAGCCAGTACCAAAAGACAATGAAGAAGTCACTTTCCAAATAACTGACAGCCTAAACAGCAGAGGTAAAGATCAGTTGACAAATAAACTCACAGCACAGACAAATGCCTTGACTTGTCCTGCGTGAGGTAGAATGGTGGTTAAACTGGTGCCTTTGGACCTTGCTTTCTTTTCCACTGCCACATTCAGTATTCCTGATTACCTGCTGGAAATGCACACGGTACAATGACCTGTTTCTCTGAAGACACTGGGAATGTCTCGTTAAGAGTTTGGCTTATGCATCTTTCCACGTGCTTTCATGGGAGTTTTGGTCTGTTCCAGAGCAGGGTGGTAAAAGTTGCAGTCAGCACCACATTTCCTCTCCATCAATGGGTACAGAGCACTGCCAGAGCTCAGAGCATCTCTAGGCTGCTGGCGCTGCATTGCCATCAGCAGGAAGCAATGGATGAAAAGGAAACCAAGCAAAAAAAAATGTTTTAATATATTTATCAAAGTTAATTACTATTTTATTTTAATTAAGGTCCTGGATGTCCAAACTATGTCTACAACTAGCAATGCTGATGGAAAATATTGTGGTGTTTGTTAGTCATGAGAGGAGAAAAGAACATTATATCTGTCTCCTTTTCTCAGAAATTTCTCAGTTCTACATATTGAGAGCATCACCTCTTGGCTATTCAGTGACTAAATACTTACCTTGAAATAACTGGTATCCAAAGAAAATAAATACTGGTCTAAATGAAGAGGGGAAGGAATGTATCTGAGGTAGTATAAATGTAATATGAAGTGATAATAGATGTAACAAAATGAAAGCAGTAGTTGTGTACCACTTCTGATATTACAGCTTGAATGTTCCATAAAGATCATATGAAGATATTAAGCTGTTTTTATTGGCTGTACATTACAATAGATTCTGTTTCTCAGAGATCCTTGCACCCAGATCACTTCTGTAAGAAACTGAGGCTGCTAATTCTATCCCCTACTCCCATTCTTTCTACTTCTTCATTACCTCCTTTCTGCTTCCTTAAACACTGTGCTATTCTCTCACATTTTCAAAACCAATACCATACAAAATCAGTAAATATGTTTTTATGATGCAGTGCCAATATAAATTGTCTAATGCAGTGGGAAAAGGATAAGAAAAAGTTCTGAAATTTCAAACCCAATCTTTTTAAAGCAGTTTTCTGACAAAAGAATATCACATATGTTCCTTTGCTGATGCTAAGTGGCATGTGATTTAAAGAGTTCTTGAAGAGCTCTTAGAATCCGTAGAATAGCCTGTCATGTAATGATCCCATTTCTGGCAGGAAGCTCAGGTTGCTTATCATAGCTTTCTGGAATTATTTATTTGTATATAACACATGCATAAAGGCAGAAGAGAGTTCATTTACAATATTTGTGCTGATTGTCCCCAGGAATTGATGCTTTTTTATTTAAACTTTGGGGAGGCTTTCTAGTGTTACAAACTGGGTTCTCTAATTCACACGATATCAAAAGGACAAAGGATAGTGGCAGTTTTACATGAATTTTGATGACAGCACTAATCTTACTGATTACTTGAGAACTAGCAGGAAACTAGAGGGGCAACAGCATGAATCTGATGAAGTACATTTTCTCAGCAGAATAAGAATAGCAAATAATAGAAGAGACCACAAATAAATTATTTCACAAGTATAAGTCATAGTTCTTGGCTGGCCTAAAGCAGCTTGAAATTTGGGCACAGGCTGTATCTCTCTATGACAATACACTTTTCCAGCCTGAAGGTCTTAGATGTACTATTGACCTTCTCCTTAAATAACCAAAGTATCTTAGAAATCTTGGAATTACAAGCATGATGAACAAAACTTGCAACATTATTGAATGTACACATTCCTATGATTTCTAAACCATTTTTTATTTTGTACATGAACTTTCTGAATTTCCTTCTTGATGTCAAATGATGTAAAAAGATATCTTCTAGATAAAGCTAGCCTACATCTACAGTCAAATAGGTCAAAAATTTTAATTTTTTCTTCAGGTGAGCTGAGATACTTTAAACAACTGAATCTTCTCTGTTGGTGGAAGATAAAGTGTCAAAACCAGAATAATCTTGGTGATTTTCTTCAGAAGAACAACTGAACAGAGAACATGGAGCCCCAAAAGCTGCTGTTAGAAAATCAGAACAATGTCAACAAAAGAAAAGAGTTACAGAGGGGTTTTTAACATCTGAAAAATGAATAAAGCTTTGGTTCTCCCAGTAGGGGTGAGATTAATTTATAATTTACTGGTGGAAAACTGTTATGAGGAAACTCCTTTTCTGCAAGTCTTTTGCCTTTTATTTTCCCATATCCTGAGGATACCACTGTCCTGGTTTCATCCTGTGACAGTTTATCAAAACTTTGTATTTCTTCTGTGTCTCCAGGTTTTGATTTTACCCAATGCATCTTTCTTTTTCCAATGTATTACTGTTATTAACACATCAACCTCTTGACTAGCTATCAATCTAACATGGATTATTCAAATAATTCTGTCAAATTTATCTCAACAAGTCTGAATAGAGAAAATTTCTTACTGTGGAGATGGGAGAAATATATTTTGGTTAAAAAATTATTATAATAATTCAGAGATTGCAGACTGTATTTCAAAAGAAAGCAGGAATCTGGGTTTAAATGCAGAATAGTGTTGTAATTTCCGGTTTAAAATTCTTCTCCTTGAATTTTAAAAGCACAACCTGGACATATATTGAAGGGTCTAGAAAAGTCTGTGCTTTCCATTTAAGAGGTTAGCTGGTTTTAGTATTAAATTTCTCAATAGATTACATTTACCTTTATGTTATCCATGTATTTCCTCTGTATCTCTGTTGAAAAAAATCACTAATACCTGTAATACGTTGCTAAGAAATTTTCACGTTGTTCACAAAAATAGTAGATTACTTAACAAGTAGGAAAGCATGAAATTCACTCTAGGCTGCTGAAGGTGCAATCTCTACCTGTGTTCTCGTGGCCTGTAGTGAGTGACAAAATTCACACCATCAGTCATTTTCAGTCATCTGTATTTTATGATTCCCATTTTTGTTTCTAACTGATTCTTGAGCTTTCTTTTTCAAGTTGGTACTGCTATTAGTCCTTCAACTCATATCGGTGCTGACTTGAGTAGATGCTTGACCAGTATTTCATTTGGCATTTGTTACTAAGAGAAACACAGAAATGTCTTTTTTTTTCTTTTTTTTTTTTTTTAAATAAGCTTTAAATCAAAAGCAACCTACCCCTTCTTGCAAAAATTGATTTTTTTTTCCTGCAGGAGATTCTTTGGAGTGCTCCCTGGAAAGCTTGACCACAGGTGTGTCAGGAATCGTGCAGTAGAGCTCTCTACTGCTATGATTCACTCATTTCACAGGACACTTCTTTTAACTGGCAAATGCACATTGCACTGTCCTTCTCAAAGAGCTCTTAGAATCCAGGGAATAGCCTGTCCTTTAGTGACCTTTAATTGACTAGAAAATGTTCACTGTGGTGGCATTCAAAATGGTGATTTGGCAAGATATCCCTTCTTATGTAAAAATAGAAGTTACTTTTACACTTTCCTGATTGTAGCAGCATCTATAAAAAAACTCTCTCTTGTTCCCTTAGAGATGTCCTGCATTGACTTCCACTAAAATGCTGAGTGATTCTGAATCTCTGCAAGTTCTATCTGCTTGTGGAGGGTGATGAGCACAACCTACATTTGCTGACTGGGGCTGTGTTGCTCGTGTAGCATCTCTCTTCCCTTCACCGTTTTGGACACCACATGCAGTGAAGAGCTGGGCTGTTGCCTTTTCAACCTCTGCAAACCCTTCCTAAAGCTCTGTGTAGCTGTTCTTTTCTGTGCAGTCTCATACAATAAAAAGGGTTTCCTTCTTTTGCCCTGCTAGTGGGAGCGACAGGGGGAAAAAGGGATGTCAGAAATGCATCCCTGTACAGTGCTATTATACAGTGGTTGACACTCTTGGTTAATGGTTGCAGTATACACAAGTTAGCACAACTTGGTGCCAAGCCTCTCAGTGCAGCTTCTCCTGGTTGCCCTAGGCTTTACTCAGTCACATTTAATGAGGGCCAGATAGCTGTATGTTTGGTTTTTTTGTGTTTGAATAGAGACAGTTTGTTTGTAAAAGAAGGCAAAATCATTCTTTGTGTATCACTACAGGTAATCTAAAGCATTATGGGCAGACTGAGGCTCTTCTAGTTATTTTACAGCTTTTTTCAAATCACTGATCTTGTACTAACGGGAAGACCTCTCTATACAACATCTGTGAAGTAGACAGTTTATCATTCTTCATTAAAGCCATGTAACTATATGTTACCAACATTAATACCTAATCATTCTTATTTTCTTGTTTTTAATATCTTTGCATGATTTAAGAAGTATAAAGTGTAAGACTATACTTTTATAATCTCATTTTTAGTGTTATCTAATCAGAATAACTTTAAATAATATGATTTGCTTTCATATTTTTCAGAAGAAAATTTTAAAAATTTCTTGAACTAGAGGGCAACAAAGACAATATTTATTTAAAGATGATGCTAATATGCTACTGAATTTTGGGAGGTGCTAGGGTAAATTAAAAATAGGTTAAAAGCATTCTAATTCTTCAATGGCATCTGACTTGGCATATTACATTCACTTAGTAGCCAACACTACCAGAATATTGCTGGGAAGAAGCTCTTATTGATGCAAGCTAAAACAACATCTTGGTAGTATATACAGTTTGCAGTGCCAAGTTGTCTTGTGTCTGAACAGCATGAAATAGGAGGTGGTTGCTTGTGTGTCAAAAACTGCTCTTGGTGCCTGAAGCCATCATTCTTTGTCATACTCCAGTTATTTTATATTTCCATGGCAATGCAAAGGATGTCAGGGTTAGAACCACAGAGACATAGGTAGGTTTAAGTAGACTTCTGGGTTTTGTCTAGATCTGTGGTCATCAAAATCTGCTTTTTTTTGTCATCCAACTTTACAGAGAGGTAAAATTCCCAGTAGCTTAAGTTTTCATCACAAGTACTTAAGCTCCCTTAAAATAGTTCTGGGCAGTCATTCACATAAAATAAAGCAAGTTCCATACAAAGGATTGTACAAGTCACTGCTTTTGTTAGAAAACATTGCTAATAGGGAGAAGAGAAACACCCCACATTGTTGGCTCCATATTACTGAACCCTGGCCAACTCCCTGCTCAGGAAGCTGTTTCGGTGTCTGACCCTGAGATGAGCTCAGTTGGTTGGACTGTGGTGCTAATAACACCAAGGTTGTGGGTTTGATCCCTGTATGAGCCATTCACTTAAGAGTTGGACTTGACGATTCTTGTGGGTCCCTTCTAACTCAGCATATTCTGTGTTTGTGTGATTCCAAGCCTTCCTGGTCAGAGAAAGGAAGCTTATGACTTTAGGCTGTGTGTTTCATACAGGTTGCAGAAATTGGCTTTCACCAAAGCTGGTGCTTAGGGCACAGAACTTCGTCACTCTAGTCCATACAGTAAGCAAGACACTTTCCCAAATGTACTGAAAGGTTTATGTCCTCGGGATAAGCTCATACAGCTTATTTTCTTGAAGATAGGATAAAAATCAGGCTGGTTTAATATTTCTTTCTCTCTTCTAAGTCCTGTGAGGAGATGGGTTTCATTCAAAGAATATGTGAAATGTAAAGTTCCCCATCAATTACCAAAGACAAAGATTATTACTCCCTGTGCATCATGCAAAATGAGACTAGCTATAATATATATTATCTAATCTTTAGTTTATCTTTGTGTGCTTCAAAAGTAATGATAATTTCCTATAGTGCTTCAAAATATGCCATGAGATCATCAGTCACTTTTATCTACAATGCAAATGCATCTGTACTTGTATTATGAGTTGGGCATCAACTCACTACTATTTAATTACACAGTTAAAATTGTATTGCCTCAGAAACATGGCAGTGGGGGACAGAAACAATTTAGTAATCTGGATTTTAAAGCTGTCAAAGAATAGTTATTGTTGTTCTCGTTTTGTACTTTATAGTGCAATGTCCTGTAAGAGAGTGGTGAAATTTGGGAGAAAATCCTTCCTTTCATTATCTACACAAAAAGAGAACATCTAATTACTCCTTTCCTGTCATTATCCTCAATTTGCATCTCCCAAGTCTGATATGTCTGGTGGGCTTTTGCAGAGATTTTCAATTTTCAGAATCTTCTGAGTAAGATGCAAAATTATTTCTGGCCTGGATGAGAACTGTTCAATCTGAACTGGAGAAAACAAGTGGAAAAAGGAACAGGATAGCTGAGGGATTCAGTGTGACCTTGCTTCTCACTAGCTTCATGTGGCACCGTAATTCTAAGAGCTTTTTTGCCTACTCAGTTAAGGAAAGTATCCAAGCTCTAAGTTTCGAAGAATTTATTTCTGTAATTCCTACTTTATTGAAATTCTTCTAAAATTCTGAAAAAGCAGTAAAGTCTAGAAGAAAAGGCTTCTGTAAGATGCAATTATATTGTCTCTCTTTGTCCCTCTTGTATTAAATGTGGAAGACTTGAGCAACAATAATAAACATGAGAAAATGTTAGTTCTTGTATAATCATCCATTAGCATCATAAAAGAGAATTCTGAATAAAGATTAAAGGTTGTTTTTTAAAAAGAAAAAGGCTACAGATTTATCTCTTCTACAAAAGAAGAAAACTTGACAGAAGATGAACATAAAGGAAAATGGGAGATAAAATAGAAGGGTTTGTTATAAAAACAAGTGTCTTCTAATATTGTGTGTCCATCAGGCAGTGGAGAGGCCTGAAATGCAGACATATCATGGGAAAAGCTGAAGGACAGCTTTGTCCTTTAGTCCAGTACAGACCTTGGAATTCACAAAGTCATGTCTTAATGAGGGTTTTATGCAGAGAGCAGTGTGCACACATATCAACATTTCCATAACACTGTGCAATACTATCTCTTCTTTTGGTAACTTAAGGTCGAGTGAACCTAATCAGGACTTACAAATTTAAAGATTCTAACTGAAATTCTAGAAATAAGGTTGCAGTATTTTGTACTGAAGGAACAACACTGATAGAGTTGCCTTTCAAGGTCATGGGTAAAGCTTAGTAAAAAGACATTAAACATTTATGCACCACATATATCATTTTTATTTTTAAAAAGTAAAGCTCCCCTTATAAATTTCTCACAACTCATTAGTCACTGCAACCTTTGAATGGTGGTTTTCACTGAGTTTGGAACCATGGAGGAGTTTGTGATGAGGTGTGTTTGACTGCATTACGGCCAGTGGCCAGATCATGCTCTTGTAGAAAGGCAGAAGCCTTCCTGACTTGAGCAGGAGCTTGCTGAGGATTGTAGTATAGGTACCATTGCTAAGGACATGCTGTGTCATAGATTGTGGTGTAAAGTGCAATAACTGGTCTTTTACTCTGCTTTGGAAATATCTGTGCTCATAAAAAGTTACCAAAGACTAAGCAAAAATAAATTTTAAGAGAATAGTAATGTGTTTGGAGAGACAAGAAGTTCTGAGAGAAAAATGCACCCCTCTATCCTCCTATGAAGTGATACCTCGGAGATCTCAGGGTACCTGAGAGTATTAGACCATGTGGCAGTCATCTATGAAGCCATTTGGGCAGTGGAGGAAGCATCAAAGATAACTTCAGAAGATAAATTTATAAAGGATTACGTGATAAATTGAAAACACTTTACAGTTTCTTGATTTTTGTTAATACTGAATCTGAAACCAGACCATTGTTTTAGACTGAAGATCACCTTAAATCCAGTTAAAAATATACATGCAATAAAAAAAGAAAAGGCAGAACACTTTCTATTTAATTTCTTAAATCCTTTTCTGAAGTGTTTACTATTTATTTACCCATTTCTGTTCTTGCTGATCTTAAAGGAAGGAAGAAAATGAACACCTTAGCCTGGGTTAAGCGGTGAAAATAAACCATAAGTCACTTGAGGGACGATTTTAACTTACTAGGTAAGAACATAAGCAAAATTAAATGGGAAATGTACAGAGGAACAGTCATAACTTGGAGCTCAGTTTTTACTGCTCGAGTGAAATATCATCATGAACTTTCATTGAGTTGAAGTGAGAATTAATGTCATTCTCTATGTCCCTGGTAGAATTTTTTAAAATTACTGCAGACCTTAACTTTCTGCCTGTTGGAAAATAATGCGCCACTTCCCCAGACAATACAGTGAGTTTTATAGCAGCTTAATTTTCTTTCATTGTGTGATTCCATGTAGGACCTATAAAGATTTGACCTGTACAACAGTTACAGTCCTTCAAAGTTGAAGCTTGAACAGTTTGTTGTCTTTGGATCCATTAGCTGAAAGCACAAAGCACATCACATTGGTGGCCAGAAGGATTAATTAAGGTGTAAGAGTACACAGAAGTAAGAAAACCATGAGTAATTATGGAAACTAGTCTCAACCTGAATATTCCAGAAGTCTTACACAGGAGGTTCTGCAGTGCTCTGGCACTAGGTTCTTCCAGTCCACTTTTATTCTGGTGCAGGATCATGACATGAGGTTGAAAATGTTTTTTCTTCCTGTTAGGTACTCCAGCAGAGGTGTTATAAATGTGTTTATAGAAACTGCTTCTAATGTAGTGCTGTATCAGTACAGAAGGAGGAGAGAAGGGGGACTGTGTGCTGAGAGAGAGGAACATTTAAAATGGGTTCAAACCATGTATGTGCATCACTGTGCAGAGTTGCTCTGTTCCCCCTGAGTTGTGTACTGACCCCTTTCAGACAGTATTGTGCAGTACTGCAGCATGTGACAGAGAAATCTGTGTCTCCATACACTCCTCCACGTGGTGCTGTAGTTTCCCTTGATATCCCAATTCTCTTTTCATATGCCAAAGAGAGACCTCAAAAAATATGGGAACACAATTTCCTTGCCAGTGTGGGGTGTCCATATCAACAACACACAGTCCTAACCATTTCAAGGTGATGGCTGTGCTAGAAAAAACTTATAGAGATGAATAGAAAATAGTGGCCCTGTAGACTGGTGGGGAGGGATTTCTTTCTCTTCATTTTCCCTTATAAAAACATATGATATAGTCAAATGTTCCATTAGCTTTCTCTCCGCTGCTTCATCCATCTCTTCTAGAAGTGAACTTCCAAACTTATTTTCCAATGACATGTGCTTCCATGTCTGAGATGAAAAGACTAATTCTGAGTGATAAAGCCCAATTTCCACTTCTGGAAGCTGAAGAATATTGCAGCATCTTGGCAATTATTCTACAGCTATTATATCAAAGCAATATTTAAAATATGTCCCTTAGCACACACATAGGGTTTTTTTTGTGGTAGAGTGGTTGGGGGTTTTTTTGTGTTCTCCACAGGATAATTTAAAAGATTTGGAGTCAGAGTTTGAGGTATGTTCTCTTTGTCCTTGGTTAGATTGTGGATTCTGGCCATCTGCTTTGTTAAATCTGGACCATATATTTCTCCTATGTCACTAAAAAGCTTGAACAGGAAGCAACAGTCACAGCCTGATAATGTGAGAGAGACTAGCAGCAGAGTTCTAACTCACCTTCCTATGACTCTCCAGCTCTACAAATGAGTTCTGCAATAGCATAGGGAAGAGGTAAGTATAGATAATCAGCCTGCTCTAATGCCATGAGTTCACTCATCGAGGCCAGAATACAGAAGCATAATTCACCTGTTCATTCTCTGCAGGCAGCATGAGCACCAACATCACTGTGCTAAGAATTTGGGCTTGTTTGCTGTCCACAGAGGCAAGGATTTGGTTCTCTATATGTCACTATACCAGTAATGCTGCAATAATACTGTTGATTGGATAGAATTCTGCTGTTGTGTTGTTCTGCTATTATGTATTGTTCGCTCATAGCACTCAAATGGTGGGTCAAGATCCTGCAAGGTATGGCAGATGAGTAAGGCCATGAAAAGTAAGCATTATTAGAGCTGTTTAGTGATTTCAGGAAGCAGCTTATTTTACATGAATGCTAAGAAAAGGAGCTGGCAACTAAATGAACTACTTTTTAAATTCTTAATTTTCTTTTCGATTTCATCTGTATTATTTTTTTCCCTTGTATTGTATTATTCAAATGCAAATTCAGTCCATGGCAACTGAAGCACGCATAACAATTCTATTTTATTTTTTTAAAGGCTGAATTTTCTATTTATCCCCTTGTGCTTCAATCTATTCATACTGCCTGTAGTTACTGTATTTCATACATGTTAAGGGAATGCAATGTCTAATGGATTGCAGATGTCAAGGGATCCATATATCCTTGCTGGGTAACACACAACATCCTGCAAGATCAAAGTCTAAAGCATAGCACCTGAGATCAGCTCACTTGCTTAGAACTTGGTTGTAATAATACCAAGGTCATGGGTTCAATCCCCTGTGTGGGCCATTGACTTAAGAGTTGGACTCAATGATCCTTGTGGGTCCCTTCCAACTCAGAATAGTCTGGGATTCTGTGAGATTATAGTACTCACAAGACTTGGTGGAAGGGAGCTTGTTGCATGTCAAAAGCTGTACCTTAGTGATTAACAGCTGAATTAGATCTGCAGGTAGAGCTCTTCTCATCCTCTTTTGGATTTTTTTCTGTACAATGAATTTTAAGTTAGGACTCTTAAGAGTTTCCATTACTCTGAATACACACCAGCAAACTAATCTTCACTGATGTCAATCAGTATAATTTCATTATTGTTGGAAACTTTCAGAAACTAACACTGTTTCAGGCTTTAACCTTGTTATGGTAAGCAGGAAACATCAAATTCCTTTTCCAAATGACTACTGAATGCTAACAGCTCTCTGGATGTTACTGATACAGTTTGGCATGAATAGTTTTGTTCACTGCTGAGCTAAATATGTTCCTGAAATAACAAAATAATTAAATTGGTAGTTTTGTAGCATTTTTCTGTTGAGACTTGTAAATTGCTTTGTTCTCCCCAATTACAAAAGAAATTAGCTAAAAGTGTAATCATAGAACAGTGGAAGGTTTGAAATGTGAAAAGCAGGAGCTTTATTGTATTCTTTAAATAATATGTTGTTATTGGCATTTGCATAGTTTAAATATAAATAAACAAAACACACTCCTCACCCTCAGATTTAAATTAAGAAAATTGTTTTAATTCATTTTTATGTTTTTGAAAGAATTCACTCTTGAAGGCTAATTTTGCAACATAATAAAGATTGTTGTAATTGCTGCCTAGGAAGGGATACCTTTTCCAAGGTAATTTCTGTCACTTCTCCTTGTTTACTCCTTTAATCTTTACCTCTGAAAATAAATGTGGTGTTGTGACTTAAGCACTATTATAAGCAATAGCATGTCTGTGTGCAGCTGTAATTGAGGCTCTACCTATTCTTCCCTTTACAAAATCAGTGCAGGCTTCACAGTTAAACCCAGGTGCACCAATCACAATTAGAGGTAAGGTGAAAAAATGCAATTCAGTGTGGTCTCATTTTCATAAACCTTATTTTGATTGGGCTATTTCAGCCCACATGTGTTTCTGTGAACAGAACCAGAGCAGGAAGACAATGGGCTTGCACTCTTCACAGGCAAGAGGAATTCATTTCCTTGAAAGAATAAACAGCAGATATTGGAGACAGAGACTATGTTTTCTATGACAAGAGAAGGAAGATCATGTTTTATTCTATCAGTCTTCTAAAGAAACCAGAGATAAACCAAGACATTTTGAGGACCAAATGTAAGTCACAAGATTCAATTACTTCAACGACCATTTTGGGACTAGAAGTGACTTTGGTAGGAAAGGAATTTAGTCTGTACTGGATATTTTCACAATTGAATAAGCAAGGTCAAAAGAAAGATGTGAGAGTGAGCCAGGAAAACAGCTTGGTAAGGAAGACCTATGTAAGGACAGAGGCAGGGAAAAAGAGAATGGAAAAATTAGAAAGAGTAGTCAGTGATGGATGATGAGATGACAGGGAAGAGATGCAGCCATTGATATCTGATCTCCTCCTGGAGAGTGAGAAGCTGTGTAAGCAGCCTTTTGGTCAGAGGGAAGGTTGAATTATACCTTTTAGACTAAAAAGGACAGTATGTTGAGAGGCAAAAATATTTTGCAGCACGGCTCTTGCATTCAGTAAGATGAGTGTGACAGATTGAGGAACACAGAAAAGAGTGCAAGAGGAGCAATCCAGAAAGGTGGAGCTGGTGTAATGCTTGGCTGTAGGTGGTAGCAACGAGGAAACGGGGAGGAGGGAAGATGGACACTACCAGAAGAAGTAGGGCAGATATAGGAAAAAGACTTCAAAATAGAAAGACTGAAGAATCACAGAAGCATACAATCATTAAGGTTGGAAAATACCAAGTCCAATCATCAACCCAGCACTGCCACCATATTCTCCAAACCAGGTTTTCAAGTGCCGTATCCACACGTTTTTGGAAGGTTTCCAGGGATGGTGTACACTTGCACTGGTTTATGCTGATTTTCTGCATGAGAACTCAGAATTGCAAGTGTGTGAGACAAGGCTGTGGAGTCTTGTGGGCATGAGGTTCTCTAAGGTAAATGAAAAAAGGTTTATTTTTCATAAGACTGATGGAAGTGGCAAACACCTGGGGAAAATACTCTGTGACAGGATCATTAAAGATTGCATTACAATATAAATAAGAAATGACATGAAATAAAAGTACTAAACTATGACATTTTCTAATTTTTAAGTGCTATGGTTTACAAGTGTAATAGTTTTCTTCTGTCATAACTTACATTGTAGAGGTAGTCATAACACATTTTTTAATTGTTTTTCATTTCAAGGTATAATCACATTTTAAGAGGGATAAGAAAATATTTAGATTTTTATCTTCCTTTGCTCCCGCTTCTAGAACTGGCAACACTAAAGAGTACTCTGGAAAAAAAGAGTTTTTAAACTTATTTTAATGTAAAGTGACTACAGCTCTCAGAAAATGTGAACACTGAAACAATTTCTTAGTAGAAAACCCAGTATTGCTTTAAATATTAAAAGAAAAAATTTAGTTAGCCTTTTCAGGGAGACTGCCCATAAATTTACACTTTTTTCAAATATTTAGTTTTATGCAATCATTCAGATGTTATTGGAGGAAAGAAAAAATAATAAAATATGTGTCGGTGGTTGCAGTTACAAGTCTTGAGTAATACAGAAAACAAAAATAAAGAAAGATTCTGTAAAAGTAGAAGCTTCCTTAGAGCATATTTATCCCGGTTTTCATAAAATAGAGATTATGTTGTTTATTTACAGTAGCCGTGTCAAGCTTATGTGAGTCATGAAATAATTAATAACATGTGATCTTTGTGCCAAGCAGGCATTTATGTACCAACTAAGAAAGCCAGTAGCACTTTTTAGAAAAACACAGTGGAGCTATGGTAAAAGAACAATAATTAATATTTTCTGCTGTCAGTTGATGTGGATTATGCTCTTTTAATCTCAAACAGTTCTCCAGGGTTTCTGTTAAACTCAGAAGCACTTGAAATGCATTGTGAGTTCTGGGGTAGCTCAGGAATACATTGCAATGGTTTTCTGCTTAAAATGAGGACTGTTTTTGTCTAAATGATAGTATGAACTGAGCTTTCAAGGAGTTTTCTCCACGCAGCAGCACCGGGCAGTGTCCCCTACCAAGGAATGTCCCTGGGCTGTCCAACAGTCAGGGGTGCTCAGACATGTTCTGGTTCCATGCAGCCCTTGTGAGGAATCAGGAATAACTCCAAAGCCTGCAGGAGGCAAAAGAGCGAGAATTAGATGATGTCCCTTATGAGAGATGAGATGGTTTTAACCAAACTATTGCAGTAAAGGAGACTGCTGCTACAGAGTAAAGCTCTATGTTCAGTTTATTTTATCTTTGGAGATTTAAAACTTTCTAGATTAGCTGAATATTTACCACAAAATCAATCTTGAATCTTATCTGTTATTTGACATTCACCTTTGGTTGTATTATATATGTGTCTGTTTTACTTGACTGGCATTTGATTAGCATTTAGCAAAATTAGAATGCATGTATGAATAGTTTCTTGGTTAATTATTTTTTTTAATAAATATTTTTATCTCACCTTCACAAGTGATAGCCAAGAGCTGCAACAGCTTCCTGTTAGTGACATGTCAGAAGGCCCAACAGAAGAATGTTCTTGATAAGGTCATTTTTATGTTCATTTTAACCACAGAATAACTCTGCTGTAGCAAGAGTGTGCAAATTAACAGATAGTGAAATTACTTAAGCATATTTAATTTAATTTAATTTAAACACGAGTAAGTGATTGTGAATCTGATGGTTCTTGTTCTTGGCAAAATGCAGCAACAGTTTATTACAAGAAAGATAGTTAAAACAGGAGCAAATTGAAATATGCTCATTTTAAATGTCCAAAATTGCAAATTTGACCAAGCTTCACAGGATTTTATGCTGAATCTGACCATATGTGCTGTAGGAAATTAGGATCATTCTTGGGTTAGCAGTAGAAATTACTTAGGGTTACAAAAGTATCTGCTTCATTTTAGCATGTGTCTTGTTTCCTGCGTGATCTTAATAAATCACTAAACTTTTGCTGCAAAATCATTTTATTAATATACAAACCAAGAGAAATAGAAGCCTTTGTACCTTTCTTGTGAAGGCAGATTAATGAAGATTCATAAAATGATTTCATATCACCTAATGTAGTATGAAATAGAACATGCCAGCAAGTTAAATATATTTAGTTAGTATTGTCAGAGTTGAAGTCTAAAAAATTACTCAGATCAGAGGGAAAAACGTTCCTAGGTAGATTTCAAGTAATGGCATATTGCTGCACGTAGTCATTTTAGGTTTTGTTTCCACCCTCTCTCTGTAATAATTCCTCACTACATGTATTACTGTAAGTCATAATACATCAGCTCTGGAATTCTTGAGCGAGGTGTTTTTGTTAAACCCTAAATTTGTAAGATTTCACAACATTGTGGGAGTACTGGGATTTTTATTATTTATCTAAAAGCATGGTTTTTATTTTCATGGTTTTAGTTAATAAACATATGATCCTGTATATTTCAAGAGAGAGAACATTTATTGAGAAAAATGCTAAAACATTCCTTATATGAGTAATCTCCTCATGGTACCATTATGCCAGGAAGATAGTCTTGGAGAAGAAGGTGTTCTTGGCCTCTATGACTTAGTTGAGATTATTTTCCATGTAAAGATGGTGAAAAAAGATTAAAAGGGAAGAAAATCAAAACTTTTTACTTGCTATCCAGATATGGGACTTCAAATACAGATCTAGATCCATGAAGAGATCAGTATTCGTTTTAGCTAGTAGTTAAATGGAAGTTCTGCAGTACATTTGACAGAGGTCCAGTTCTTATCTGTGACTCAATTGCAAGATTTGCAATTTAATTTGCTGAGTGTGAGCTTATTATAGGCTTAGTGGATTTCTTCTGCAGCTCTCTTATGCAGAGTATCTCTGACTATTATTTGTTTAATTTCTTATTTATAATTTTAAATTTGTAATCAGAGGTTGACAGAAATGTTAGAAGTGTTATGGCCTACTGTGTCCATTGCCCTGAGAGCTGTTTTATGAAGTGTCTCCTTATTGTCACTTGCACATTTGAGCACAACTTATATGGAGAAAAAACCATTTCCTTTTCCTTTTGATAATTTGTATTGAAAAATCATGTGTATTCTGTAGAGAAAAATATCTCTATTTGGGCTATGGCACTAAAAGCATTGTAGCTGACACAGTTAGTGACTTAGATGATGTCATATGAAAGGGAGAGGGGCAGAAATACAAAGACTTCTAGTCCCACTGTCGCAGGTTTGGCTTAACTGTATGCCAGCCCTGGACTGTATGCTCCCTCCCTTCTCCCAAAGCCGTCCCAGCAAAGAGAAAAAAACTGGAAAGAAACGAAATGCAACAGAAACCGAATTGAATAAATAAAAAAACTATATTATTTGATATTCACAATCACACTGTATGTACAGGATGTAGGGGGCCCCCACTTCCCCCAAGGGAAAAGAAGGGAAAAGGGAAAGGGAAAAAAACCCCGAAATGTGGAGAAAACTAACTTAAACCTAAACCAAATACAATTAAAGACTTCAGGACAAGAGAACAAACAAAAACAATCTCACCCAGACCAGGAGAACCCACAGCCACAGGAGAAACCAGCCAGGCTCACTCCCTGCTCCACCAGCTCCCCCGATAGAAGGACCCAGCCCGGAAACTCCTCCCCCACCACGTGGAAAACAAGTGTGGAATACTTGTGTAATTTCCTTAGATACCATGGTGGCCAAAGAAGCCATAACTTGAAACCATGACACCCACCTATATTAATATAAATTAATATAAAGTTAATAGCCATAAACGTCTCCAGAAAATCAGAGCCTTTGGCCCCAACACTGCCTATCGATTTATGGATAGCACACAGGTTGAAAGGGTCTCTGACCTCTGCTATGAGACCACACTTAAGCCAGGGAGAACTTAATAGCTATATAAGCATCTCCAGAAAATCAGAGCCTTATGCACCCAACACTGCCTATCAACTATGGACAGCATACAGGTTGGAAGGGTTTCTAACCTCTGATATGAGACCACACTTAATAGCAAGAAAAGAACTCTTTCCACAACAGCTCCTGAAATAACATTTATTAATGCAAGTATGTGACAGTTATTGGGGGGTTTGCGTTGCCAGTGATAACGTTTAGCTGCAGGATTGTATTTAATTGATGACAAAAGACCCCAAAAGAAACCAGCACATTGCGCATTCTACAGAGACAAGCACACCAAACTTAAGTTTCAATACAGTAGTGTATCCCATTCCTACGACAGACAGAAACCAACAACAGAAAACTACCAACTAGAAACACAACCACCCAAACCACAAATCAATAAAATAGCTTGCACACCACCTTCTCTGTAACACAAAGCAAAAGGAAAGAACAGAGCTGCTTCTCATCAACACACATGTTGAAAAGGAACTGCACACTGCGAAGGAACACAACAACTAATATAAAGTAAGGTATATACCTAGTAAGTTGCAAAGTGTAAGGCAAGTTACTGTTATTAGTATTAAAGTAGCAAAGCACAGTTAGTAAATCAGGTGCTTATAGAGGAAGAATCAAAGTAGCTGTAAGCATAAGATATAAGATAGAATGTATAAATTAATAAGCTTTGTAAGAGAGTAAAGTATAAGATATAAAATATAAAGTATAGAAAGCACATGATTTCTCACCCCTACATTGTCCAAAGAGGTGGGAGGAGGCAGAGTAGCTGCTCCCAGCTATTCCCACAGAGACGATGACGTTTCTTCCCAGTTTTTGTTCATGGCCAATCTCTTTTTATACCTTTTTTTTTTCCTTTAGGTAGGTTGTGTGACTATAGTCAATACTTTGGGGGTGATAGAGAGATGCCTGAGGGGTGGCTCCTTGGGTGTCTGCAGGGTGCCACAGGGTGCAGGGAAGAAAGGCCATGTCACGTCTATAACACTCCATTCCTCGGTAACCCCATCAAATACGCACTTTCAGGGAGACAATGGTTCCTGCAAGCATCCCTCCAGGGAGGCTGAGGCGTTTCCCTCAACTTATCAAGACCTTATCAGGGCCATCACCCCACAGATGTCAAGGCCTTCAATTACATATTTATACCAGAGACATTTTTCTAGGAGAAAGCAACAACTAAGAAAAAATGGGAAGTATCATTTCAAAGTGTACCACATATATGTGAATTATGCTCCAAACATCCATTTTCAGATGATGTCTCATAGCTTTCCATGCAGTAAATATTGAGTAAATAGTGTTTTGATCAATGAGGTTAGAAAAATGCCATTCTCTTCCACAAAGAAAGTTTGCCTTTCAATTTTTTTCCAGTTCCATTTTCTTCTTTGATAATAAAAGATAAGATTGTGTGATTCAACTGAACACAAAGAAAGCAAAGTTGAAGCAAGAAACAAGAAAGCAAAAGCAGGCTGAAGGACACTGACAAATAAACAGGAAAACAAGTACATGTATGTTCACACATTAAAGTGTATGCTTTTATTATTCACAGGTTTTATTCACAGTTGTTCTTTCTGGAAAAAGTAAGGAGATATGTCAGATAACCTGAGAAATTCCATAGCCAAGGGGTAGCAGCTTTTGTAGAATGAATATGTAAAACTATCCAGAATTGTCTTCCAGGCAAAAGAAAAAACAAAACAGAGAAAAATGTAATGTTTAACTACCCTAAAAAATATTAGGAGTATGTGAAGAATCCATAAGGAACAGCAAAAACAGGAAAGTATGCTTTGTTCTATTGGTTGGAAAGTAAAACTGAGAAAAATAAAAATGAATTAACCTTCCACAGAACAAAACAAAATAAAAAAGTAGGTTATTTGACAACTTAAATAGAAATGAAATAAGAAAAAAGGTGGTTCATTAGGAGGGGCTGATTAGGTTTAGGTATACTCAGAAAAAGTGCTTGTCTTACTGAGATAGCTTTGCCTAATTGCACTAGCAAAGTAAAGCTCCAGTTTTAGTCAGCCTCTATAGAAAGATTCAGGAATTAATACCAGAGGGATAAAAAGAAATATTTAAGCTAAAAGATGTTAAAGAAATGGTTAAAAACTGAATATGAATCCATTAAGCCTGGAAATTAATGGCACTTTGGAAAATCTGATGGGTTTTGGTTTTAAGGGAGCAAATTGAAACTAATTTTAGATATATGAATGAGGCCACCTTGTATTTTCCCTGTGATTGTAGACAGGTGATGTGTTTGTGTGCCATAGCCCCAGAGACAGGACATTAGTTTATGTTTTAGTGCACATTAGCAAAGTTTGTCAGTATATCCTTCAGTCCCAGTGAAGTCATGGGTTGTTGAATTTAATTACTAAAATATGTATTTCTGTATTAAAAATACTTGAAGAAAGAAATTATCTCATTATTTTGTTTAAACCTGGATAAAAATAATTCCATTGATACTTTAACACTATAAACTACATAGTTTAACTATGCAAACTCTGAGAAACAGTGAAAGATTTCTCAGCCTTTCTTTAAAAAAGCTTTTCCTCAAATCTAATTCACAGTTTTGTGATTGTCATCAGTTCATGCCAGCAACAAAACAGCACTGATGTTAATCTGTGGTATAAAGCCATTATTGTAGTACCAGAAGTGTAAGTTTCTGTTTGAGCTGGGTGTTTATATGCTGTTATGATATGTATAGAGAATTATAGTCAATTATTCTCCGTGTAGTCACTACTGGAATTTCGTATGTGTGTGATATAAGTGAGCAATAGAGGAAGCAATAGACAGATGTATCTGCTTTCATATTTTGGCAGTTTCTATTAAAAATAGGGACCACTTGAGGTTATG